>VYZX01005695.1:31639-77065 GCA_013401335.1 Brachypteracias leptosomus
CCCCCATGGGTTGTACAGCTTTATTTATGCTAACACCCCTCCCAATCAGGGTCTCCCCTGGTTTACTGTCTTATCAGTTGCAAAGTCCAGGTTGATCTTCCTGGAAGTGATGCGTGTAGTTTCTGGGTAGACCATCAATGGTGAGGTTTGCATCTTGTCATTGTCTCTATGAGTGTTTTCTTAGGTTTGTGTTTACTATATTTTGTTTCTTCTTTCTCCCTTTTCCCTTAGTTTTACAGTTGACAAGATCCCCAATCAGATAACCTCACTGGAATAAACATTCTCTCCCTCCCACATGCCATCATCAATTACTGTGACTCACCAAGTTTGATTCTCATCACGGCCTCCTCTATCATTCGTAGGTAAGGTTTGTGTCCACGTAAGTTCTTGTTTATGACTTTCCCCTCTTCTTGTCACCCCTTATTGCAGTGAAAAAGGTCCTTCACCAGATACCCTTGAAGAAGCAGACACTTTCCTTCCACATAACCTTACACAGTGGACTTTTTCATGTCTAATTTGTTTAAGTGTCCCCTAATCTGATCCTACTCCATCACAGAGTTTCCCAGTGGTCACGGGGACCCGGGATTCATGAAGGCTAGTCATACCACTAAAGGCTGAGGCAAGGATGACACTAATTCACCTCTTTCCATATTCAGCTGGCTGTCGACCACCACTCCCAGATCCTTTTCCAATGGGTAGCTTTCCAGCCACTCTGTCCCAAGCCTGTAGCATTGCATGGGATTCTTGTGACCCAAGTGTGGAATCTGACATTTGGCCTTGTTGAATCTCATACACTATGTTTTCAATGCAACTTGAAAATTAGTAATGAAATTTAGGTAATACGTTGGGTTGAGAGTCAAGAATTTTTCTCTTGAATCTGTGGAGAAGGTTAAAATATTTTTCTCCTGAATAGAGCAGCAGTAAAAATTAATTCCTTCAGGGATCACACTTATCTAGATTTTTTTTTCTATTTCCTGTGATTTGCTTTTATTTTTATGCATGCCTCCTTTATTCTTATCCCTGTTTTATAGGCCCCTCTCCATTATATGCTTTTTCTTATTCTTTCCTTAGGAAAATAAGAGCTTTCATATGAAAAGCTCTGCTCCATTCAGTGCAAAACCAAGTTCCCTAATGCTGCTCTTGCAAATGCTTATGGAATCCAGGTAGCCAATTTTTATATGATGATGACCCAATCATGGAACAAACAGGTTCTTTATGTCTTTTTCCTCTCCTAATATGTGTTTATACTATTCTATCTGTTGCTGACTGCATCCAAGAAATTATTTATTCCCTGTGATAGCCATTTCCATAATAACACATTCTATTCAATCTTCCATTTCTTCCTTTCACTTTGTGCATTCTTTTTATAAAACCCATTCCCTCATTTTCCAATTAATGGGAAAGTAGTTTGCCATCTATCTGGGTAAATATTTTATTTGTTTCATGGACCTGACCTATATACATTTGACTAAAGATTAATATCAGAATACTTATTTTACAAAAAAGAGATTTTCTAGATATTCTATATATAGGAAATATATACTCTATGTATTCTAATATTTTTTATTTTCATTTGTCCCCCCCCATGTCTCAGAAATCATATCCTTATTAAGATTTCATGCTATACTGGTTTCAATGAGATGCAAATCTCTTAATTGAAAGCAAACTAAAAAAATATTTTTATGAGATAGCTTATGAAAAAATTGAAGTTATTTTTGTGATTTAAATAGGGTTATAAATAAAGCCACAGATCTTTTTAGCTCTAGATCTTCTCCCCACAGAGAAGCTTGAGGCAAAAATAGCTTAAAAAACCCTCTCTATGTCTCTTCTGTTTCATGTTAAACAACTTCATGCTCTGCACATTAAGAGGTATAGTTTCCTTCTACTGATAATAGCTCTTAAAAGACATCTGAATAACATTTCCTGGTCTGGGCAAATGTAAATAGACTACCATCCTTGCTCATATTCAGAATTCATGCCAGAAAATAAGCTTAATTAAAAAAAAAAAAAAATTAGGAAAAAAAAGCACTGCATGTAAGAGTTTCTGAGGAAAGGATAGCTTTCATTCTTTGAAGTCATTTACATTGGTATCATCTCCAAACTTCCATTAATATTTATTTTATATAGATTTGTATGTGAATCACAAGAAAACCAAATTTCTTACTTTATTGTATTCTGATACTTTTATCTATCCATCTGTCTCCGTTTAAGGCTCAGGGCAATCCCCATGGAGCAGAATTTGTTTCACCTCTCTTTCCCCACCCCGTCCCTCCCAGGGGAGGAAGAAAGGCCTCACACAAAGTTGGAAATCAAGATTACAATTTTTAACAGGGAACAACAAGAGAGATATTAAAGGAAGCGGAATATACAGAGGTATTAAGAGAAGATATATATACAAATATATACAACACCGATCCTTGGATCTTGCTGGATTCCTCCTGAACCTCTTGGGGTTGGTAGCTAGCCATGCAGAGGTGCAGTCCCAGCAGCAATCACAGGGAGGAAGGGACAAGCAGAACTTCCTGTGTCCTTTTATAGAGTGTGGCAGGAAAGGGAGTGGAATAGCCGCTCCACCTGTCCCTCCCCTTCCCCAAACCTTAAACCACAACACCATCTATGGTATGTGGAGTTATGTCCTGGAATATATGATTCTTTAGAATTGTTTCATGACAATTATTTGTAATGATCAGATCACCAGCCGCAGTTTACTCATTTTAAAAATTCTTTGATATCCCTTGTTAATCTTAGCAAACAATCTCCATAGAAGATATGAATAATAAATGCATGACAAGAATGACAGTGAGAGAATGTTAAGCCCATCTGAGTACTGTATAGACAGGGAGTGCCAAATTCAAGTCTTTGTGTTTAACTCTACTGCATAATAAATGTTTGTAATCTTTAACAATGTATACATTGTAACTCAAAGCAGAATAGCATCTGTTTTTTTCTGGTACTGCTGTCCTGGATACCTATGCTTATTATTTTTTTTCCTCCATTCTTCCATGATTAAACTTAAGTACATGTAAGGATAAGTGTCTTGTAAATCAGAACTTTCTATAGCTTCTTCTTTTTTTTTTTGTCTATGGTACATATTTTAATAATATCACTTCTCAACTATTCAGGAAAGTCCTAGAACTTGTGCAAAAGTTTCCTTAACTTCAGTAGAAATTAAACAGGTGTTTCAGACTAATCACTTGCTGAAAAGCTGTTTGGAATGGGATTTTAATCAGCAACTCTGCTATGTATTTTCTTTCTAGAAGTATAGATTTCTTTCAATCTAATTGAGAGGGTGAGCCACTTTACTAAGCTAATTTAGTGGCATATGTCTGAGCAGTGCTGGTTTTATTAGGTGGCTTTTAGAAGCTATGTCCATTAACTACAAAACTAATAGCTTGATTCTGAATGCATTTGTTATAGAAAAGAAATACTTACTCCCATGTTCCCACTCACGTACTGCTCACCAGAGTAAATGCAGGTTTTTATAGGTTCAAATCTTTATTTAGCCTGTTGTTGCTGGCATCTGTTCACTGTTGTTCTATACACTATATTTAGTCTGCAGTGCATTATTTAGTTACAATTTATGGCATGCTTTTCATTCCATAATTTCCAAGGACTACTCCTTGTACTATCTGAATTAGAGGTGACAATTCTCTAAGCTGTAGAAGCTGGTGATAATATCTAGGGGCTATTTACAAGCTAGATAAACACACAATGATGAGCTTCAAACACAGTATAATTCCTCTCAACTTGTCTTTAATGCAGATATATAGGCATTTATGCCTAATAAGCTGGGTTTTTTAGTCGGGTCTCTAACATTGGGTAATTGTACTCAGGGAAGTCATCATGCATGAAGTATCTTCAACTGGGTCTTTCTACTTTCTTTTCAGTAGTTGAGATGAGAATTATCTCTACATTTTAATGCCAAAACAAAAAGCTAACTTAAATTTTTATTTCCTAAACTAGTGGGAAACAGTTTTCCCTTGGGCTGTTATGCTCTCTAGTTCTATGTACATGTTACTCTGCAGATAGGTTCCTTAAAGTAGCACTTTACTGGTTTGTGTTTTAGCTGGGGGAATAGAAACTACAATGAGAGTATTGCATGCATTTAAAAATTATATGCTCCTGTGAAGTTTCCTAGCATTTCCTAAGGGATTCAATGAAAGATCTATTCCTTCCAAATTTCAGAGTCCAGTTTTTAATTCTTTCAGTGACAGAGATGTTAAATTATGATAAATTATTTCCCTATTTCTTTTTTAAGTGGAAAAGTATATTCTGCTACCTGGCTTGTGTTAAAATGTAACTGTGAGGATTATTTGTGTCCTAAAAAAAACCTTAAATCAAGATAGATTGCCTTTTTTCTAAAGAAAAGACACAGTTCAATTGCCACTCTACTGAAAGTGGGAACTACTGTTTGAAATGCTATGTCATATATTATATTAGAGGTCACACTAGATATGCACAGGTCTTTCTTTATCTCTACATTTATGAAGCCTGGAGATAAAACCAGACAAATTGTCTATGCTCAGAGCTGGACTATATGTAACACCTTCCCAAAGCATAAAAAAAATCAGGAAGTTGCAACTCTTGAGACCAAGAATTCAGGATGAAAAAACAGTTCAAGGTTCTAACTACAATGATTACTGTGTTTAAAATAATAATTAAATTTACCTTATCTTCTGCTTTTTATTTCCAAAGCCTATAGTAAACATTATGTAATCAATTTCCACAAGAACCCAATTAAGCAGATAAATACAATTAATTTAATTTAAATTGTTCTTTGTATTCAGGTTGCTTTTTGATGTTATTGGGATACGGAAGAGAGTAGAGCTCCATCATTCAGATTCCTTGAAGCCCTTTCATACAACCAAGCACATGCCTTGTCTGTGGTTTGACTCTAATGTCCTGTGTTCTTATTTCACTCTATCACCTCATCCTGTTCTATTTTTTCTGTTGTTGGTATCTTTCTTGACATACTAGCTGGTATGGGAACAGCATCTATAGTATTTACAATTGGCTTAAAAACTGAGGTTTTCCTTAACTTTCTCTTTTTTTTCCATTTTCGGGAGAACCGTTTAGGCATGGCCATTTTACTCAGTGACTCTCACTACAATTAACATTCGTGATGATTTTATTTATTGTTGAATACAGTGAGAGGATGACTGGGCCATTAACACTTAAGGACTCTTTTGACTTATTAACCAAAATGTACATGAAAGATATTATGAAACTTTGATTTCCACTAGGTTGGTGTCTATAAAAATGACCTTTTAATAAAAATTAGTCTTTCTAGCTAGTAAGTCAAAGAAATCTTCAAAACTCTTTAGTAGTCCTTGAAAGATAATGGTACTTACCAACCTATAGCTTTCTTAATTTGTATAAGATGCTTGTAGGTAATTTTGTTTTGAACTGGATCCTCTGAACTGTTCCTGGGAGAAAAAGCCAAAACCAGAACTTAGTATAAACATTTAATTTTGGCACAAGAGTTTGGTTAGATCTAAACTCAGGCTTTTTGTCAGCCAAGACACTTGTTTTATGTCACTGTGTTTGGATCATGCTAAGAAAAAATTAACTGATGAGGAAATACTGTTTAAATGGCTTGGCTAGCAAAGGGAACAGCTGCTGCTTCTGACTTATATCCTTAGTCCACATGGCTATAAAACTGTTCTATATATTGCTTCCTAGAATGGCATGCTTAGAAGTGTTTTACATTTCTGTAATCCCAAGACAAATTTGTTGAAGTGTTGTAAGTTAGAGCCAAAATGCCCAAGCATTTAGCCATTTGCTTATGGGTCCTTCCAAACTTCAAATGCTCTTCCACTCTAAAAATAAAATATTAGCACTCCAAGAATAAATTATTCCCTCCTGTCACACTGTGTGAGAAACTGTATTCCTAATTACTGTTAAGAAAAATCTAGCCTAATCAAGTTTTACACTAGGCTTATTGTTATGGAATATGAGCACTTGCAGCATCCAAAATGATGAAAAAACTGTGAAAGAGAAACAAAAGATAAAATAAATGTGAACTACAGGGGCTCAGCAATATGATGTAAATAAGTAACAGAAAAAAATATAGTTTGAAGGCCAAAAAGCCATCTCATTGTTGAGACTTATTAAACTGAGGAATTAGTTCCTCAAGAACAACAACAAATGGTTGAATATTTGAAAATGGAATGGAAGTACATGGAACAGTATCTTGCACTAGCGTTAGAATTTGGAGAATATTTCAATGCTTTGCAAAGCATGCATGCCGCAAATAAATGTATTTCTTATCTACGTAGTTAAAATCACCTTGTTTAATTAAAGTTGAGGTGTTATGAAAATCCAATGTAGTTGTTATGGTTTTATTGTCTTGACTGAATTAATGATTTTTTTCCCTGTTTACATGGACAATTCATAACCCATACCTCTCACTTTCAAATACTGCAAATCAATTTTAGAACATTAATAGCTAACATACTGACTATAAAAGCAGTGCAACACAAAACCAGATTTTCAAAAGAAGTTGAGGACTCTTCATCTCCAGAAGCTTTTAGGACATTGATAAACAAATCAATGCTTGATCTTGTGTTGGTGATAGTCCTGCTGCTAGTACAAGGATGAACTACAAAGTCTTTTCCAGTTTAAATTTCTATGATTCTCATACTCATAAAAGTTGCTTTAAATCAATGTCAGATTAGATTAGCTGTTCCACTCAGATATGCTGGGAAGAGGGTGGAGAAGGCACTCACACTGTCTGCCTTTAGCACCCAACTTAAGATGTCTTAGATAAAGAGGCTTTCTGCAAAGGGAATGGGGAGTGAAATAGTTCAGAATATCCTGGTAAGACTTTGGTTCTTATTTGTCCTATATGAAATCAAGCTCTTTCTATAGGTGGTCAATGGAAACAGGGCTTATAATTTCAGCACCTAGAATAGGTTTCATCTGATTGATGAAACCATATCTGAGTTAGTCATCCTAAACTCTCTTTGTAATCAATGGAGAAACAAAGTTATTTTAATGACATGTTTTATCTTTTCCTGTTTCAATTGTGGAGACAGTGTAGGGTAACTATCTCAGACATAAATATCTATAGAAGGACACAGTGCTGACTCAGTCTGAACTGTTTGAAGTTAAAGTTAGATGAGGTGTATCACAATGATCTGGTTAATTGATTACAGTACACAGTATGAATAAACCCCATAGTTTTGATTATTGAAATTTTATCATAAAGTTAGACACATAAGCCCAAAGATTTACATTGATGTGAAGGGAGAAAAAATAGATGGTGCAGGGGCCTACAGATCTTCATTTACGATGAACATACATTTGCTTATCAAAGCTCATATCTACATGATCTAGGACCACCACATTTTGCTGGCTTGGTTATCACCATGTAGAAACAAAGAAGGCATAGAACACTTTATTTTCATTGTACATAGTGCCTTATGGTCATACCATAATCCGATAAAAGTTTACTGAGGACTTAATCTCTAATAGATCTATTCCCTAGCACGCAATAAGTAGACAAACTGGCATATGGCATGAGAGGCAGGTGGATCAGCTCTGCATGATCTGTAGTCTATGGTAGTTTGAGCTATGGTCTACAGTATTTTAATCACACATTTAAAGAGAGATTTTTGTGTGGACTGCTTAGACTTAACCTTTGAAAAAAATAAAATAATACTAGAAAGTAAAAAATAACCACCTATTGGAAGGCTTAACCCTATGGTCGTAGATACAGCATTATCCTGTTATTCTATGCTTTTAAAAGAAGACATTTGCTTTAGTAGCTAGAATAACATAGAGAAGATGGTAGTCTGTTTTGGTTTCATGCATGATAAAAGCATCAATGTAACATTTCAGAAAGTGGAATGAGCAGGTATGAATTCTGGAATACAAAAGAGAAAGTTTAAAAAATGGAAGGTGTGGTAGGGAGAGAAAGGCGGTAATTTCACAGGTCTTTGACATGATTCAGAAAAAACCCCACAAAATATGCTGTGCTGCCTAGTGCCTGAAACAGACAAAGACACTAGGAGAAAGAACTAGCTACCATGTTCAGCTGCAAAGTCTTCAGGCAACACAGTCCCCTAGCATAGACATGACAGTAGGAAACCAGTTAGGAAAATATTATGGTCTGTGAAAGACAGCTGTCCAGATTTCAATAGCAATTTTGAAGTGTCTTTATAGGCCAAAATATTCTGATATGCTTTGAGAAGTGATCAACTGCAACAAGATAGCCTCTGACAGAATGAGAATGGAAGCATCCCATTACAATAGCAAATTTTCTTACTTATCTTTCTTTTAAAGACTTTTTTTACCCTCTGTGGATGGTGATAGCAATAGGGACTGAAGTGTAGGTAGCCTTGAGAAGGCAAAGTTCAGCAATAGGAAAGTAGAAAGGAACATTAATGTCAGCATCTAGGTAATAGGCAGTAGTTCATTTGTAGATAGGCAGCCAGCTTTTAAAACATTTAAACTATTTGTATTACTGAGTGCTTGCTGTATATTCCCAGTCTGTTCTGCTCCAAGAAATTGATTTAAAAACAAACAGTATAAAGGTATTAGAGACAAGTTTTCTTACTTATACTAAGTGGAACATTCCTTTCCAAATCCCTTACAAATCTATTGTTATTTACACAATATGAAATACAGGTATTTGACTGTTTTTTCCATTTATATATGCATGTGATTGAAGCATTAGGAACATCATTTTTTATCTCCTTCTGTTCAATGTAAGAGGGCAGCAAATATGCAACATTTCCAGATCAGATTCAGAACATGTAAAAACTAAATGCTTCTAGTCAGTCACACCATTGCAGTAGGAACAGAAATCCAGTCCCTGCATGGCTTGGATACTTAATTTATTATCTTTTAACCCATATCTTTCACCCCTAATGACTTTTTGATCTGTAAAATCTGAAGTTATCCTCAACTGAATATTGTCTGATTTATAATCAGAAATAATCAGCTCTTCAGCTGCAGGCAATATGTGTTCTAATCAGCAAATCTGTTGTATGATTCACAGTTTCGTACAAGGAAGCTGTTCTATTACTTGTGAACACTATCTCTTCTCCAAACTTTACATTCCTTATTCAGGGAAAAATTGTATTGATCTCAATGTTAACTTGAATAAGTGTATGGGATTAGGATGTTTAGGTACAGTCATAAAAAAATGAAGAATTATTACGTAATTCTTTTTATTTAAATGGTTGTTACTGTTTTCCAACTAAAACTTGTTGTGGTTTAAGGTTTGGGGAAGGGGAGGGACAGGTGGAGCGNGGTTATAAATAAAGCCACAGATCTTTTTAGCTCTAGATCTTCTCCCCACAGAGAAGCTTGAGGCAAAAATAGCTTAAAAAACCCTCTCTATGTCTCTTCTGTTTCATGTTAAACAACTTCATGCTCTGCACATTAAGAGGTATAGTTTCCTTCTACTGATAATAGCTCTTAAAAGACATCTGAATAACATTTCCTGGTCTGGGCAAATGTAAATAGACTACCATCCTTGCTCATATTCAGAACTCATGCCAGAAAATAAGCTTAATTAAAAAAAAAAAAAANATTCTAACACAGTTTATATATACATTCCTAGCGCTTCCATGGAATTAGAGGGCACAAGTAAAGCCATCTGCTGTGAGCAGATCTTCATCCTTCTGCACTGCCACCTCATATCTCAAGTCCCATGAACATTATTAATAATCATGGATACTTTCTTCAGAGAATAAACACAGAGAAATTCCTTTAGAAAATCAGTCAAATATTCAAGAGGAGCCAGTCAGTCTGTATTTTTTTTCTTCTTTTTTGGCATGGAGATGGAGCAGTCTTCCTTGGGAAAGTTGTCTCTATAATGTAGTGCTTTTCCATAAAAACTATTACAAACTATGCTCTCTTGGTTCTATGCAGAAGAACTTTAGTATTCTTCTGGAGATAAGTGTTAAAGTGAATGAAGTGTGAGGTACTGCTGAGCACATGAACTGTTTTGCTGCAAATGTTAGACAATAGGGCTAAGTAGGCTTGTAACTTTTCCAGATATGACGTCTAGAATTGGATAAAATAATTTGCAGTAACACTACACAGACAAAGAATCATACACTGAAGCAGTAGAAGGTAAGTTTTTTTTAACAGCTGAAAATAATGGAATGCTCTGAATTTCACTCTCTAAATTTAGCAGCCAAGATATATCCAGGAGAAACCAAATAAGCCTTACCATTATGAAAAACTGATGAAGACCCTGAATAATTTCATCCCTAATCTTGCTGATTAGAGTTGCCTCTATATCCTGCCCCACTGTCCCTAACTTGTTTTCTTAACATAATTTCTTATCAAATAAATCTCCAAGTTAGCTTTATGCTCTTCCACAAGTAAAGAACTCCTGAGGGAAGAAAATATTCCTTTAGAAGAGTGTCATAGGAGTCAGAGATAGCTTTTGCATTTGGGGCCTTTTCTTCATCAATTATTTTCTTGTGTGCTTAGAATATATCTTCTGTTTGAGAAAGACGTCAAGCAGACAGCTGAATATTAGGTTTAATTTCAACATATCTGCACAATTGAATTACATGAGATTCATAAATCATGCTATTTGCTTAATACTAAATAATCATTTCAATTTACTCTAATATACATTTCATAGTTAAGCTCACTGTTACCACTTAACCTGCCATCACCATTGCATTCTTGCATATGTTTCCCCAGGTGAATTCTAATGGTGGTAATATGTCACCTTATTAGAATCTGTATTTCTGCCAATCTTGTTGGTCTGAATTAATGAGCAGCAGACACCACAAGTCATAAAATAATGTAATAATATGAATTATTAATATTTGTAAAAAGAAAAATATTACTTAATAGACTCTACACAGTTTATATTTTCTTATTTCCAATTGAAGAGTAAATATCAGAAACCTTAGACTTTGTTTACAGATTTACTAGATAAGCATTGACATCACTACACTTGTGTTTAATGTCAGTGAATTGTGGCTAATTCTTATGGTACCTAGTGAAATATTCATGTTACAAATGGAAACCTTATAGAATAAGTCTGAGTTTAATTATGAATTGGTGATTTGGGTTAATATTCTTCAAAGGGAATAAGAAAACAAGCTGTGCAAGGTAGTCTTCCACATGCAATCTGCAACCATTAAAAAAATTCTGTCCTCAGACAACTTTTGAGAAAATACTAGATACATCCTTGGTACTTGCTGAGATATCTAGACCAGCTGAAATAAAAGCTCAATCAAACAAACAAAAAAAACCAAACTAGCACAAAAAAACCAGAAGAAATGATTAATTATGGATTCAATGCAATTGACAATAGTGTGCTTTTGAATCGCATGCAATTCTTTTCCTTGTTTTTGTGTAATACCAGGTGAAGCTTGATCATGAAATTGTCTGAGCTTTCACTTAAGATATGAATTTGTATTATACACATTTTCATCTTCTGTAGGCTTACTGAAACTACTAAGTCATTTAATTTCTGGGCTAAAGTGTTTCTGAATGAATACCTGAATAGTTAAGAAACTGTCTGCAAAAGAAACAAATATGAATACATATGCAAAGATATATTCCTTTACATAACAGGAATTTGTTGTATTAGAATCTGCTTTTCTGAGAGTTTCTAAATAAATATGATTGGATGGAGTTGTGGCAGAGGCACTGGATTAACAGATCAGTATTCAACTTCTGGTTGTGTAACATATTTCCTGTGACCTTGGACATAGCATCTAGCTCTTCCATACCTCATTCCTCTGTCTTTTTTTGGTATTATGATATGAATCCATTTTTCTTACAAATAATGCATGGGATGACGTTCATAAGATTTTCTATCCAAAAACATGCCACTGAAGCAGTTAATCAAATGAAGGAGACAAAGGTATATGACCTCACTATTCACCAACAGTGCTGCACATATGCATGAAAATGCAATTACTTTTTGTAAGTGATGGAGAAAATGAAAGTCTGCTATACAGAGCCAACACATTTGCTTCCAGCATTTTATTTTTGACATTTCTATTTCTTCAGTCAGAAAATAATCTGGGTATTTTCCATCTAGGAATCAATTTCATAACTGGAATGTTAAGGAATAGAAGCAAAATGAGTTTAATATTATCTAAAATTCCTTGGACTGGTCATTTCAAGTTAACATCTTAGAAAAATTTCATCCTTTCCTCAAGAATTTCAGAAGTCCTACTGACTCAAAGAAACAGTTGCAAACTAAGTCAAGCTAGTACTCCAAAGATATATTTTGGAGAGATAATACATTTTGAGAATTGACATGGTTTCACTTCTATTATTTGATCTTCATTTTCAGAGGATCATGGCCCTTAAGCTTTAAAAAATAACTATATTGAAGGGCTGGAATAACCATTAAAAATAACTATATGGGTTGGAATGACCCATATAAATTTACTTTGCTCAACATTTTAATGATTTCTGTAGATAGTCTTTCTTTAAATCTTTGATACTTCTCTTGGCTGAAGAGACTGCTGAAATCTTGTGGTTTGAAAGAGCAAAAAGTATCTTTCCTAAGCTCCTGAAATTCCACAATGGAAGCCTGAACTTTCTGTGTCAAATCGAAAAGCAGATTTATGCTATAATTGTATATAGTCTTTGCAGGCTGAAGCAGCACATATTTTATGTGAAGCCAAGAAATTATTTTTAGTCTAATTAAAATATATATCTAGTCAAAATGCTGGAGTTATTAGCAATCATGGCATAATCATATTAACAGTTTTGGTCTAAATTCAGGAAAAAAATATCATTACTAATAACACTAATATAGTTATACAGAAGTTTTTATATAACATCTTTTCTATGGCTTTTTGCTTATATAACTAATGCTCTTCTAAGGGCATTATAGTGAGTTATAAGTATCACAACCCCTTCACCAGGATATAGATCCTGGTGTGGGGATCCAGATGTTAGTAGTGTGGATTTCTTCCTTGTTGTTGGGGGCTATTTTGGCACATTGAGAACACCTTATTGTCTCTTTATTGCTCTCTAATTTTACACTACATCCACATTTACTATACATGGTGTGATTTACATAATCTGAGTACCTCTTCTTTGCTATCTTTGTTAGCCCCTGAAACAAATTCTATCCAGTTTAAAAGGTTGCATTCCTTTAATTATTGTTAACTGACAACTACTAAGCTGCTCTTAGACCTCTGGCCTTCAGTATTGTTTTATGCTCACTTATACTTCCAAGGCTTCTGCTATCATCCTGTGCTTTTTTATCTTGAAGAGGATAATAAAAATAAGAATTCAGATCATACCAGTAAATTTATATCTGCTGTAGCCTACCTATCAAGTATTCAATTTTCCACATGGTTTTGGTGTAATTTTCTGTATTTTTCCTTTGAGGCTGTCTGAAAATACCTCCTTGATCAACTACAATAGTTGTTAAGTGTCAGAAAAGACTTTGTGAATGTATGGTAACCTTGAGTTCTTTGGAAATTTTTGAGGTTTATTTTGAGGTTTTATTTACATAAGTATAGAACAAGAAGAGGGAAATGAATTCCACTCTGAAAGAAGAAAATGAGAAGCCACTGTAAAAGCAAACTACCACCACTACTATGTCATTAGCAGAAGTGGTGCTTAGGTGCTTGTGAGTACTTGCTCATTTCTTTTACATATTGAATGGATCTAAGTATTTATTTAATAACCCATGGACATCTGTAAGGCATATGAGACCTTGAAAATCTGGCCTCTACACACATTTCTTCAATTCCAAGAAATATTTTTAATGTAGCTCTTACATAACCTTAAATACACTTTAAAAATATTTGAATTTATGAGGCTGATGAAGGACATTCTGAATTTCATTAAATTTCACTGACCATAGCTGTAATTGTGCTTTTCAACCATTACTTTTGTGCATGTGTTTTGTCATGATTTGGCAGGATTCCCACCAAAGTATGGTCCTATTTTTCTTCCTCTTATATTCCAAGGCTGTGATGAATGAAAGCAAAGTATATAGCTGAGACAAAGGAAATAATGTTAATTTTGTTGAGACAAACTGAGGATGGATGAGGATTTTTTACAATCAAGTTTCACCAGTATATACAGTCCCATCAACTTCTATGCTTGCTCCACTGCATGGCTGAACAGCTAGGTAGGTCATTTGTCACATAATATAAAAGAACTCAGTCTTTTTGAAGTGAGGAATACAAGCCTACCAGCCCATCAGTAATTCATACTATAATTCCATCTTTGCATAATGAGAGATTAGCTGCCAGCAGTCTGTTTACGTGCAAGAGCATAGAAACATCTTAGAGTTAGTTTTACTTGTACGCCTATAAATTTTTATGAGATTTATGTTTTGATCAGCAAAGCACATTTTGAGGAGGAACAAATACATTTTTTAAACTAAAGATATTTCACTTTTTAGTGACGCATGGATACTGGTCTGGCATTTTCTTATGAGAGGTAGCCAAAAGCAAATTGGGCTCTCCTTTTGTGATTGGTAGACAAAGCAAAAAGCTTGAATTTGGGACTGCGTTAATGCAGATGACCACTGAATGAATTTGACCTCTTCAGTGTTTGAATCAACTTAGCTGAAAAACTGGATATTAGCAGGACCTGACTGAAAAGCAGATGTTGTAGCACAACAGATACAGTTTCTATATACAAATCACAGTCAAAAACTATGTGCAATTGCATGCAGTTGTAAAACAGTACAAGGAGAAATGTTCAAAGAGGTATGTTGCGATGGTTCCAGTACATCTTTGCAGTGAGAGGTTAGGTAGCATGACATTGCAAATCTCTTGAGGGAAAAAATACTTGAAATCTGTGAGACCTATAATATAATACAACATTATTATATAATTATTTTGTATATATATATGTTATTTAATAGCCCATGGACATCTGTAAGTTATATGAGACCTATATATATTATTATAATCGATTAGAATATTATATTACAATAGAAAAATCATCTAATAAGAAATACATTTGGCAGAAAACATTCAAAATGTCAAGGTGAAATGTCAGATACCTTAGACATTTTATTGGAATTTCAAATAATTAAAGGAATCCTTGAGGAAATCCTTTATAATAAGCCATTCTCATATTTACAATCTTAATGTTGTTGAATCTTTGTTAGATTTCAAACATTTCTTATGATACATTTCTTTCTGGAGGCAGGTGCATTGTCACTTATGTTTTACAGACAGAGATGTTGTTTTGTCTGGCACAAGAAGAAACATAGGAACAACTGAGGGAGCTAGGTCCCTGGAGAACAGGAGGCTTGGGGGACCTCATCACAGTATTCCAGTACTTAAGAGGTGGATACAAAGAAGTCAAAACACTCTCTCTTCATCATTATCCTTTATCCTATCTCTACAAGTCCTTGTAAAAAGTCCCTCCCCAGCTTTCTTGTAGGCACCCTTCAGATAGTGGAAGGTCACAATGAGGTCTCCCCAGAGTCTTCTCTTCTCCAGGCTGGACAACACTAAAAAACTTCAACTTCTTTGAAATTACTTTAAATCAGTATGAAAATAATCTAAAAATCTAAAAAGTTATTTCTATAAATGTTAGAGGTCATTTGAGTTAAAAGTGTCTTTACATTCAGAAATTTACTCTGTATCATTTACTCTCTTTTTATCAGTAAATTCACGTTGTGTTCACTGTATGATTTAAGAGCTATAACTACCTAATAGTGATCAGTTTTTTTTGTTGTTGTGGTGACACGCAGCACTCACAGGTTGTTATGGATGTCTCATTGAAACAAAAGATGCAAATTTCAGTGACTTTAATAATGTCAGTGTAAGTGAGCATCACAATTTATGTACTACCAAGGGAAGTTTTTCCCTAAATCCTAATCACTTATACAATTGAAATCCCTTAAAAGCTCCATGAAGAGATCAGGTATTTCTGCAGAATTGTTTCTTTACAAGAGAAGTTTCTGTAGTGAGAAAAATTAGCCTCACTTTATGATAGTGAGAGAAATAAAAACATATTTTAAAATCATGAGAATTCACTATAGAAATTATCAACATAAAATAGAGATGGAAATCTCTGGTCCTCTTTCTGAGATTCAAAGTTTATGTTAAACCAATAGCAGTTAATGTTACTTTCCCCTTGAATTTACACATACACATGTGCTGCTAGCTCTCTTCTTCCTCAGGCCAACACCAAACTCAGCAACACCCCCTCAGCATAACTTCATCTTTTATTCTTCACCTGTTTGCCTTTCTCCATCTCAAATCAGTCAACAGGGAACACGCTACTGAGAGAGAGCTCAGCAAGCTGCTCCCAACAAGAAGCTCCTCCAATTGGCCCCAACAGGAATTCTCTTCAGACTGATCAGCTTCTTGTTGCTTCTTCTTTCTTTTGTTGCTCCTCCCCAACTGACTCAACTCCTATTTCTCTCAGACCAAGCTGTTTCCTGGTTGATATATCTCTAGCCTCGCCCACCACTCCAACCACAATCACCTGGTGGAAGGCAGGACCTCACACAGGTGGGCCAGGTTCTGCCTCTGGGGCCTTGGGAAACAAAACATGTTGCTGGGTTGTGACTCATCCATAGGTCAACTCCAACTCAGGGCCCACAGCCCAGGCCCCAGCACTTCAACATGGTACATTTCATTTCTTCAATAAAGCATAAGAAGTGAAACCCAACAGTCAAACACTGATTTCTTAAGAAGGTCTACATACTGTGGGCTGTTTCGTGTTACTCTCAAAATCCTGCTTATGGGCAAAGAAGAAACATAGAATCATAGAATTGCTTAGTTTGAAAAAAACCTTCAAGATCATCGAGTCCAACCTCAACCTAACCTTACTACCCTAACAACCCACCGCTAAACCATATCCCAAACCACCACATCCAGACAATTTTTAAACGCATTCAGGGATGGTGACTCAACCACTTCCCCGGGGAGCCCATTCCAGTCCTTAACAACCCTTTCTGTAAAGAAGTTTATCCTGATATCCAACCTAAATGTCCCCTAACACACCTTGAGGCCATTTCCCCTTGTCCTGTCACCTGTCACCAGTGAGAAGAGACCAACCCCGCTCTCGCTACAACCACCTTTCAGGTATTTGTAGAGCGCAATAAGGTCTCCCCTCAGCCTCCTCTTCCCCAGACTAAACAGCCCCAGCTCCTTCAGTCACTCCTCATAGGGCATGTTCTCCAAACCCTTCACCAGCCTTGTTGCCCTTCTTTGAACCTGCTCCAGCATCTCCATGTCCTTTCTGTATTGAGGTGCCCAAAACTGAACACAGTACTTGAGGTGGGGCCTCACCAGTGCTGAGTACAGGAGCAGGATCACTTCCCTAGTCCTGCTGGTCATACAATTTCTGATACAGGCCAGGATGCCATTGACCTTCTTGGCCACCTGGGCACACTGCTGGCTTTTGTTCAGCCAACTGTCAATCAATACACCAAGGTCCTTTTGTGTCAGGCAGCTCTCCAGCCACTCCTCTCCAAGCCTGTAGCATCTCCTGGGGTTGTTGTGACCAAAATGCAGGACCTGACACTTGGCCCTATTGAAACTCGTACAATTTGCCTCAGCCCATCAATCCAGCCTGTCCAGGTCCCTCTGTAGAGCCTTACTACCCTCTGACAGATCAACACTCCCTTCCAACTTGGTGTTGTCCATGAACTTACTGAGGGTGCTCTCAATCCCCTCATCAAGATCATTAATAAAGATATTAAACAGGAGTGGCCCCAGTATTGATCCCTGGGGGACATCACTCATGACTGGCCACCAATTGGATTTAACTCCATTAACCACAACTCTTTGGGCCTGGCCATCCAGTCAGTGATTCACCCAGCAGAGTGCATGCCCATCCAAGCCATGGGCAGCCAGCTTCTCCATGAGGATGTTGTGGAGGACAGTGTCAAAGGTTTTACTGAAGTCCAGGTAGACTACATTGACAGCCTTTTCCTTATCCACTAAGCAGGTCACCTTGTCATAGAAGGAGATCAGGTTTGTCAAGCAGGATCTACCTTTCATGAACACATGCTGACTGGGCCTGATCACCTGGTTGACCTTTAATTGATCCACGATGGCTCTTGAGATTATCTGTTCCATAACCTTCCCTGGCACCGAGGTGAATCTGACAGGTCTGTAGCTACTGGGATCATCTTTCCGGCCCTTCTTGAAGATGGGTGTCACATATCATATACTTAGAGCTAAAAAGATTATTGGCTGTGGAATTGAAATCTTAGGAGTCTAAGAATATTTTTTAGTTCAAAAGTAATTATTATAGAAAGAGAATAAATAATTATATATGCAAAAAGTTTCAGTAATACAGTCAATACAGCTATATACACACTTTTTAGTTCCTAGTCCTTTTCCTGGTGTTATACCTACTCTTCCCCTGCCTTTCAGGGTCCTAAAGTCAAAGGTTTCATTCTGCTCATAATAGAAACTGTCAGCACCTGCAATACTTCACTTGGAGGAATGTGGTGTTCATCTTAAAGGTTTCTTCTTCACTGTAGAATCCAGTTGAGATCCTTCTTGTGTTTTCTAACACACTTTTATGTCTTTTCTCCTTCTTCATTAGTCTGTAGCACCATAGCACATCCAAATGTACTGCACATACTCCAGGTATGTTAGCTACTATTGTCTTCTTTGTTACCCATAGGTTTGTCCGGCTCCATGTCTGCATTACTATAACCAACTGTGGGTGAGTTGTGTATAGCTATGGGGTTTCCAGTACTGGCTTGTGTCTGTGCCACATCCCTCACCACCCCATATCTGCACTTCTCTGCATCCTGTGTCCCCAATTCACAAGGCCTCTGTTATTGTCCTATTCCTCCACACTACATCACTATGGTATAATTGTAAATATCTTATTCTACATAGACTAACTGCTTGTAACCACCATCTATATAAAACTATATTTATACTATGCAAAGGTAAACACAATTAAAGTAAATTATCCATCACCACCCATTCAGTTAGAAAAACTGCTGTCACAGCTAAACTAAGTAAAACATAGCTGTAGGTAGGTCAAGGTAATGTCAGGCAGAATAAACCTGACAAACCTCTGTCCAAACTCAGTAAAAGCTTATGGCCTGTTAATAGTAATGACAATACAGTATTACAGGGCTATGTGGTTATACCTGTTTACTCTTGAAGTTTAAGATATTTAGTAGCTCAGAGGATGAAGCTGAACATTCAAGTAACAGTAGGATGCTGCGACTCCAAAATTTTAATATAGTTACATTGATTGCTTCAGTGTGTGCATGTATGTGCATATATATATACACAAAATTTTTCTTTCCCCTATATACTACCTGCCAAGCACACTTTGAGAAATTTGACCTTGTGATTCAGACTAAGGATAAAGTAGCTGCATTTCTGCACAAGTGGAAGCACCTTTACTCATAATTCTTCTTCTAAACAGAAGTAAAACAAAAACCCCCAAACTATTTTGAAAACTTTTTCCTTGGCTTTTTAATTTTTCTCAGATATTTTCTTGTGGGATCTGTTACAAAAAATATCTACCATATTTGTTGGCACTCTGTGTATTTTTATTTAGATAGCATATGTATCCAAATTTAAGGCTGGTTTTCATCTGTAAACTGTACACAGATTAGATAGTAACATGTAGATAATTCAACTGTTGGTTTGAATCTTGTAATAAATTATTTCTTGCAAAAACCCTTACGAAGATACAATTGAATTTATCGTGGCATTACCGTGTTCTTCATTTGTAATTTGCAAAATAGTCAGATACCTTAAATTCTTTTGAACTTCCTTTCTCAGGCTTGGTAGATCATCACTTCAGAGTGAAACCTCTGTGATACAGTGAAACATATGTAGTGAGATTTTGAAAGCTCAGCTACGTTTTCAGATGCATTTGTAGTAATTGCTTTTGACTGGAGGCTATAGGTCTCAGTGGGTTGTTCTTCTGAAGCATTTCTAAGCAGTGATAGACGTACTGCAAAAAACACTAGAGACAGTGTTTATCTGCAGCTCTAAAGGTACTTTGACAATGCTCATTTTTTTTGAACAGATGGTGTAATCTGCTTCCTGCTGCTTTTAAGGGCTGTCTTCCTTATCCTGAGGTCTTCTAGTGTACTCTTGTGCAAATCCTATTTGTCCATTACAACTGTTTTTGTGTCTTTATTTCAAACCTCCTCTGACTTATCTTTCACTTTTATTGTGTGGTAATTTCTTTAGGAGATTACTGACTTAATAAGCTTGATGCAGCCATGACATACATGGCCCTGGATAATTGTAATAAGACTCCTCCCCCCCTTTTATGATTCTGAAATAATACACTAAAAACCTGCTTATCTGAAATTACAAAAAGAATTGCTAGCATAGTGTAAATGATGAATTTGCTACACCACATTCCCAGAGCTTTCCTTTACAAAGATCATGTGAAATTAACCTATAACAAAGGCTAATTTTAAAGTACCATTTAATATAGGTATTTTTGTTCTTCTAAGACACGGCTTTTGTGCCCTGGAAAGCTGTCCACTGATATTCCAGAAGAATAGAACCCTTTCCCTTCAAATATCAAGAAGCTGAGTTAGAGAAAGCAATTCTCAAAATCATTCACAGCTGTGGTACTTTTCCAAAGAAGAGAATGGTAGTCAGAGAGAACCATGGTGCCTGTTTTAGATCTGGACCAATGGGTGTTTGTTCTCTACTGAAAACCATTACAACCAATTAGGCCGACCATTTGTTAAACCTTCGTATTGGCTCATGACCACATCAGTGATGGATTTCAGAGAAAAATAGTTAAGAAACCCCATGAGATGAATGAATTCTGTTACACAGATACTTCTATTTTTAATTCAGAGTGATTACTGAATCACTACTTCAGAAGTAAGGTCAGAAGTAAAAATACATCGCTTAAACTGTTTTACCATGCTTGCTTGTACCTGCTATACCTGTAATTAATGAAATTTAAGTTTGTGTCACATGTTGGAAGATGATAACTTATCATAGAATGGTTTGGGTTGGAAAGGACCTCAAAGATCATCTAGTTCAAACACCCCTGCCTTGGGCAAGGACACCTCCCACTACACTAGGTTGCTCAAAACCCCATCCAACCTGGCCTTGAACACCTCCAGGGATGTCGGAGGCTTTACTCAAATCCAGGTAGATGACATCAGTTGCCCTTCCCTTATCCACCAATGCTGTTATTCCATCATAAAAGGCCACCAGATTTGTCAGGCACAATTTGCGCTTGGCGAAGCCATCTCCTCATTTTCCATGTGCCTTAACAGAGCCTTCAGGAGGATCTGCTCCATGATCTTGTCAGGCACACAGTTGAGACTAACTGGTCTGTAGTTGCCCAGCTCTTGTTTCTTTCCCTTTTTGAAAATGGGAGTGATATTTCCCCTTTTTCAGTCAATGGGCACTTCATCAGACTGCCTTGACTTCTCAAATACAGCTTAGCAACTTGGTCTGCCAACTCCCTCAGAAGCGCAGATGTATCTCATCAGTTCCCATGGACTTGGGCACCTGCAGGTTCTTTAGATGGTCTCAAAACTGATCTTCACTTACAGTGGACAGATCTTCCTTCTCCAAGTCCCTGACTTTGCCTTCTTCAACTAGGACGGTGTAGCTGGAGCCCTTGCCAGTGAAGACTGAGGCAAAGAAGTCATTGAATACTTCAGACTTCTCCATATCCCTTGTGACCAGGTGTCCTGATTCCTTCTGGAGAGGACCCACATCTTCTCTAGCCCTCCTTTTTTCACATGCCTGTACAAGTTTTTTCTTCTTGTCATTGATGTCCCTGGCCAGATGTAACTCTATCTGGTCTTTAGCTTTCCTAATCTAATCCCTGGTTGCTTGGACAACTTCTTTGTAGTCCTCCCAGTCTACCTGTCCTTGTTTCCACCCTCTGTAGATTCTCTTTTTGCCTTTAAGTGGGTCCAGAAGCTCCTTGTTCAGACATGCAGGTCTCCTGGCATTCTTTCTTGCCTTCCTCTTTTTGGAACACGTTGTTCCTGGGCTTGGAGGAAGTGGTCCTTGAATACTGACCAGCTTTCTTGGGCCCCTCTCCCCTTCAGGCCTGGGTCTCATGGTACTCTGTCAAGCAGATCCCTGAAGAGGTCAAAGTCTGCTCTCCTGAAGCTCAGGCTGTTGAGGCTGCTGTGCACCTTCCTTGTTGCCCTGAGGATCTTGAATTCTACCATTTCATGGTCGCTGCAGCCTAGGTTGCCCTTGAGCTTCATGTTGGCCATCAGCCCCTCCTTGTTGGTGAGGACAAGGTCCAGCATAGCACCTCTTCTTGTTGGTTCCTCTACCACCTGGAGAGGAAATTGTCATTGATGCATTCCAGGAACCTCCTGGATTGCTGGTGTGCTGCTGTACCTTTCTTCCAGCAGATATCCAGGTAATTGAATTCCCCCATGAGGACCAGGGCTTGTGAATGGAAGACGGTCCTATGTGCCTATAGAAAACCTCATCTGCTCATTCTTTCTGGTCAGGTGGCCTGTAGCAGACCCCCGCTGTGATAGCACCTTCCTTTCCTTTAACCCTGACTCACAAGCTCTCTATCAGCTCCTCATCCATCCCCAGGCCAAGCTCCATGGACTCCAGCTGGTCATTGATGTAGATGGCATCACTCCCTTCTCTTCTCCCCTACCTGTCCTTTCTAAAAAGCCTATATCCATCTATTCTCACACTGTAGTCATAGGAACCATCCCACCATGTCTCAGTGATGCCAATAACATCATAGCCCTACAGACGTGCACACATCTCTAACTCCTCTTGTTTGTTCCCCATACTCTGTACATATACATAGAGGCATTTAAGTGGGGCCCCTATTGAAGCCGACTTACCAGCTGGAATGATTGCTGGCTGGAGTTCATTATCTTGCACTTCATGTGCACTCTCATTGTCCTGCGATTCTTCCTCAGGATCAGGACATATGTTTCTGGCACTGGCCTTGAAGTGGGATGAATTGAGGATCCTCTGCCCCGGCCACTCTAGTTTAAAGCCCTCCTTACTAAATTGGCAGGACTTTGGCTAAAGATGGTCTCCCCCTTCTCTGGGAGATGGACCCCACCAGCCCCCGGGAGACCAGGTTTCTCAAAGCGAGTCCCATGGTCCATGTAGCCCAAGCCCTGTCTGTAACACTACTCCTGCAGCCATTTGTTATTTTTCCCAGTTCAGCTGGCCCTTTCAAGCCCCTTCTATTTGACCAGAAGAATCGATGAAAAGACTATCTGGGCACCTGAGTCCTTCACCACTGCTCCCAGAGCTCTATAGTCCTACTTAATACTCCTGAGTTTGTTTCTGACTGTATCACTGGTGTCCACGTGAAACAGCAGCAACGGATAATAGTTCATGGGACATACCAGGTTTGGGAGTCTCTCTGTGACGTCTTTGATACGAGCTCCTGATAAGTAGCAGACCTCTCTAGGAAATGGGTCAGGTCCGTAAACTGACATCTCTTTACCCCTCAGAAGAGAGTTGCCCACTACTCACTCATCTCTTGTTCTTGGTGGCACTTGTTATACAGGGAGCTGATCTGGGTTCCTTCCTCAGCTCTGGAGTGTTACCTGCTTCAACTTTCTTTCCCTGTTTGGTCTGCTGAGCCATAAAGCAGTTCTGAAGGGGAACCTCAGGCTTTGAGGGAGGTTTCTTCCTTCTGCTAGTTCTTACCTGTACAAACTCCCATCCCCCAGAATCTTTGACTTCCTCCTATTCTGGATGTGCTGCAGGAGGACTTTTTGGCTGTTTGGCTAGAGGATGTGGGTCCACTACAGCTTTCTCTTGGATCCTCTGCCTCTCTGATGCTTCACAGCCTTTTGACCATTTCCTGCAGAAGGTCCTCCACCTGGGCACACCTTTTGCAGGCTGGTTTGCCACCCCTCCCTGCACTTCCCACAGGCTGAGGTCTTCACCTCAGCCTCTACCTTCAGCAACTCAGTCTGAGTGGAGACACTGGTCACCTCTAGGCTGGA
Organism: Brachypteracias leptosomus; assembly: GCA_013401335.1. NCBI lineage: Eukaryota > Metazoa > Chordata > Aves > Coraciiformes > Brachypteraciidae > Brachypteracias > Brachypteracias leptosomus. The sequence continues at coordinate 55,503 of VYZX01005695.1, forward strand.
TGGCGCAGACCCCTTCAGCCTTGGTTCTGTCCACCATTGTGTTTTGAGGGTCAATTAGGATGAGTGCCTTTGATCTCTTGAGCTGGCTGAGATACATCACCCATCTGCATGAGCTGCTACACCCACATTCTATCTGTTTGCTCTGTGCTTCTAATGGGATCCTTTTGTGCAGGATGTGATAGCCATTGGCCTGGCAATGTTCCCACCTCATCAGCCTCCTCTATGGGAGCTGCTGGCTTGTGGTGGGTCTTGCTGCTCCCTTGGTGTTTCCCTACGAAAGGAAAAACTCAGGAAAACATCTGAACCCTGAGATCTGGTGCTCTGTTGCTGGCTGCGCTGGTCTCAAAGCGGTTGATCTTGCCGAGTGGCTGAATGGCTTCTCACAATATTTTATTTTCTGTGCTTTCTGGATCCCTGACAGAGAAACTGTACAATGAATACATAAGTTGGTTAACTCTGTGTGTTTTTGGAAATATTTGCCATAGGATAAGGGTGACTTAGGGGTAACTCACATACTTAAACAAGTCTACATACACAGACACAGGTGGTTTTCTACTGGCTCATCCAACACTGAGCTGCCCAGTCATGAGTCAGCTCCAGCCCAGGAGCTATCTAACTTAATTTGTGAGATACTGTGTCTGATCTAAAGTGTTTCACTTTTTCCCATCTACAAGATGTACTAAAAATTCCCGGTATTCTAGTAATGTAACAAAAACTTATTAATCCTGCTTTATAGATGGTGATCTGAAAAACAGATAAATGACTTATTTGGAGATCACGTGAAAAATCTCTTAAGTATGATACATTTCTCCTAATTTTCAGGCTAACACAATAGCTATTAAACTTCTTTGCTTGAAGTTGTGGTTATACAGTTACAAGCATAGCAGTAATGTCCTGTTAAATTACAGTTTTGTGTGCCATCGCTGGAACAGTGCTGAAATGTGTTGGTGAATTTTACTGTCTTCAGGAAGGTAAAGGAGTTAAATACTTCTAATTTAAGATCTTCTAAGGTGAGTAACAGGTGTGAAAATATAGAAAATGAAGGAAGTAAAATTCCTTTAGATTTCTAAGGATCTTTCTTAATCTTGATGGTGAGAGATGTAAATAGAATTAGGGTCATGAGCGCTTGTGATCATTCAGCAGGTAACACTGATTAAATCTAATTGGGATAATTATTAACCTCCTGCTCAAATGTTTTTTCATTATTTATGACAATTTAGGCTTTTTCATCCCATATTACTGTTGTGATACATAAAACGGTTGCAAAGTTTTGCCTCAGATGAGCCTGTATTTTAAGGAAATATTTCAGTATGGATAGTATACAGTTATTTATTGATGTCCTTCATGATGAAAGACAAAAATGAAAGAGTGTTATTTGTTTCACATATGTTATTGAACTGCTGTCAGTTGTTACTGAAATTTGGTCTTTAATAACCTATGCTGGAGGCTGCGGTCAACCCACAATGAAACACTCAAACTCNGAGTGTTACCTGCTTCAACTTTCTTTCCCTGTTTGGTCTGCTGAGCCATAAAGCAGTTCTGAAGGGGAACCTCAGGCTTTGAGGGAGGTTTCTTCCTTCTGCTAGTTCTTACCTGTACAAACTCCCATCCCCCAGAATCTTTGACTTCCTCCTATTCTGGATGTGCTGCAGGAGGACTTTTTGGCTGTTTGGCTAGAGGATGTGGGTCCACTACAGCTTTCTCTTGGATCCTCTGCCTCTCTGATGCTTCACAGCCTTTTGACCATTTCCTGCAGAAGGTCCTCCACCTGGGCACACCTTTTGCAGGCTGGTTTGCCACCCCTCCCTGCACTTCCCACAGGCTGAGGTCTTCACCTCAGCCTCTACCTTCAGCAACTCAGTCTGAGTGGAGACACTGGTCACCTCTAGGCTGGATGGCACAGACCCCTTCAGCCTTGGTTCTGTCCACCATTGTGTTTTGAGGGTCAATTAGGATGAGTGCCTTTGATCTCTTGAGCTGGCTGAGATACATCACCCATCTGCATGAGCTGCTACACCCACATTCTATCTGTTTGCTCTGTGCTTCTAATGGGATCCTTTTGTGCAGGATGTGATAGCCATTGGCCTGGCAATGTTCCCACCTCATCAGCCTCCTCTATGGGAGCTGCTGGCTTGTGGTGGGTCTTGCTGCTCCCTTGGTGTTTCCCTACGAAAGGAAAAACTCAGGAAAACATCTGAACCCTGAGATCTGGTGCTCTGTTGCTGGCTGCGCTGGTCTCAAAGCGGTTGATCTTGCCGAGTGGCTGAATGGCTTCTCACAATATTTTATTTTCTGTGCTTTCTGGATCCCTGACAGAGAAACTGTACAATGAATACATAAGTTGGTTAACTCTGTGTGTTTTTGGAAATATTTGCCATAGGATAAGGGTGACTTAGGGGTAACTCACATACTTAAACAAGTCTACATACACAGACACAGGTGGTTTTCTACTGGCTCATCCAACACTGAGCTGCCCAGTCATGAGTCAGCTCCAGCCCAGGAGCTATCTAACTTAATTTGTGAGATACTGTGTCTGATCTAAAGTGTTTCACTTTTTCCCATCTACAAGATGTACTAAAAATTCCCGGTATTCTAGTAATGTAACAAAAACTTATTAATCCTGCTTTATAGATGGTGATCTGAAAAACAGATAAATGACTTATTTGGAGATCACGTGAAAAATCTCTTAAGTATGATACATTTCTCCTAATTTTCAGGCTAACACAATAGCTATTAAACTTCTTTGCTTGAAGTTGTGGTTATACAGTTACAAGCATAGCAGTAATGTCCTGTTAAATTACAGTTTTGTGTGCCATCGCTGGAACAGTGCTGAAATGTGTTGGTGAATTTTACTGTCTTCAGGAAGGTAAAGGAGTTAAATACTTCTAATTTAAGATCTTCTAAGGTGAGTAACAGGTGTGAAAATATAGAAAATGAAGGAAGTAAAATTCCTTTAGATTTCTAAGGATCTTTCTTAATCTTGATGGTGAGAGATGTAAATAGAATTAGGGTCATGAGCGCTTGTGATCATTCAGCAGGTAACACTGATTAAATCTAATTGGGATAATTATTAACCTCCTGCTCAAATGTTTTTTCATTATTTATGACATTTTAGGCTTTTTCATCCCATATTACTGTTGTGATACATAAAACGGTTGCAAAGTTTTGCCTCAGATGAGCCTGTATTTTAAGGAAATATTTCAGTATGGATAGTATACAGTTATTTATTGATGTCCTTCATGATGAAAGACAAAAATGAAAGAGTGTTATTTGTTTCACATACGTTATTGAACTGCTGTCAGTTGTTACTGAAATTTGGTCTTTAATAACCTATGCTGGAGGCTGCGGTCAACCCACAATGAAACACTCAAACTCTCCTCAGTTTAGTTTCAGTAATGCCTTTCCCATAAAGTAATTACTTTTATATGCTCCTACTCCATCAAGGTTATTTCTAAAATAGTGGAACTTTCTTTGAAAAGTGTAGTTGTGTAGTGATCTGCAAATTTTTTTTTAAGTGTGGCAAGCAGAACAAATATACAGTTTTCTTATAAAAACTAGGCACTTAAATTCAAATGACAAAACAAGAAAGGGAGAAGCAGCTGAAGTTATTTCACATCATAGTACAAATATTGATTGAAAGGAATAAGTGGCAAATCAATTTAAATGCAACTGAATGTAACTAATATGACTCAATAACTGACAGAAGGATAAGTCAAGGGCATACTGTACTTGTTATGAATGCTTAAGGTCCAAGGCTTGTTAGTGGTTTCACTAGCTCATCAAACAAAATGAAAAAAAACCAACCCAAAACCCAAAACAAAAAAGGATTAATTTTTGTAATATCGAGAAGTTCCCTCAGGAAGACCAAAGCAACCTAAAAATAATATTGAAGTGTTCTTAATGTCTAGCAGTTCAAACACCATAGGTTATTTTAATGAAGAACAGTTAGAAAATAAATATAACTTTAATGAATAAAACTACTTATTTAATTTTTGCACTTCAAAGGTTTGCAAAATGCAATGTTGCTCTACTTGAGAAAAGTTTCTTTTTAAGCATATTCTATTAAGCATAGCATCCACCTGGGATGCACTTGGAATAAAAATAAACTGATCTGAAAGACATTGAAAAATTTTTTTTTCTTTTAGTTTAATATAGAACTTTTAACAAAATAAAGTTAAAAACCTGAGTTACATAACTATATTTTTTTTGTACCTGCATACCAATCATTACTATTACATGTATACTTCTGAAGAAAATGCATGGTTGTTTCTGGACATTCTTGCAAAATATTCCTGGAAAAAGGTGCTTGCGAATATGATACAGATCTGTCCCCTTTCCTCCTGTCCTTACATGTGTGAGATAATCTCATATACAAAGGAACCCTGGTGGAGCTGGGAGCAAGGGAGTTTCATTTAACGGGATGTTCTGAATTACTCTGTAAATGTCTCCATTGGTGACCTTGGCAACAAAGTGTGATTTCAATCACTCGTTGAAAATTCCTATTTCTCTCTGATAATAAAAACTGCTCAGACTTTAAAAACCCATTTATTTTTTTTGTGTCTAAGATGGGGTAGATGCATTCTTCACTGTATTGACTCGTACTGGACTGCGTGTTAGATGTGCATGACTGAAATGGCTGTCACCTGCCCTCTTCCCTGATTTGGCTTCCCCAGAAACATGGATGGGTTAACATGAGTTTCTGCATGGACACTGTATCCTAGCTTGGCATATGAAAAGGAACCACAGTTGACTCCCATTTGCTTCATTGGACTAAATTGTAAACTGTAGCAGTTTGGGAACTTGGACAGGTGAGGGTGATAAATGTTTTAACAATCCCAGTTTCAACTGCTGCCTTAGGTTAGTCAACATGGGAAGTTATGGGATTGAAATAGTTGCTATGAATACTGCCCATCCATATAATCCTTCAAATCTATGTGTATGAGTGCGGGAGATCAATGGACAACGCATACACGGACTAATGTAATCCAAGCATTGCTGTTTATTTGCCCGAAGCTCACTCGTTATATACCCACCAGTGCCGACCACGCGCTGGAAGCACAACTCTGATTGGTACAACAAACTCTGCGAGGCGCTAAGCAACATCTGATTGGCCAGGCACTGCTCTCAAGGCGCCGCCCTTAGTTCCGCCTTCTGCCTCCTTTTTCTTGCTGTGTCACTGCCGCTGCACGTGCTGCACATGGCCGTCCTTGTGTGGCCTTGCTGGCACCACAGAGTCTGGATTTGCTCACATATCCATTCTTATGGAGATACCTCTCCACATATAAGCTCTTCATGAAATACAGACTTGTCTGTTAAGCTATATTTTTCAGTCTTCTATTGTAAGCAAAGGCTTTCCTGGGCATCCTGCTGAGTCCTGACAATGTGTTAATAGTGACTGACAAGTTACCCAAGATCATATCAATTAATCCTTCAAAGTAGGTTCAGCAGTCTTGACTGCAGTTACTCCCAATATCCCTGCACAAATGCTGTCAGCCACTAGGCCATCCTGTGGATTACCTGGAAAGTTGATCTTTTTTTCAGTGAAGAAGGAAAAAACAGATCTTGTGTTAGAACTGAGAGCTAGTTGCTTCAAGCAGTTATGGATCAAGAGGGGATCCAGAACATTCAGTCCTGCTTCTTGCTTTGTTTGACAGAGTACAGAACTGCATGAGTGGACAGACTGTACCCTTTAGAAAATGAAGTTATTTAAAGAAAAGAACACACATGTCTGATCCAAACAGCAGACAAGTTGCACCACAGGTGGACTGTCTGTTGCCTAGTGCTAATGAGACAGAGGCTTTGACACATCTTAGGAAATCCCTGCCTCTACATACTTTACTGGGGAAGAAAAAAGGAGGAGGATTTGTCATGTTCATATGGCTACCTGATGTTAGCAGAAGAGTGACACGCAATATAAATTCATTGATTCTTTTTGTGTATTCCCTACATGATGCCATTCTTGTATACACTTTTGTATTGTGCAGGGAGGCTTATTTTCTTTTAGTATTATCTTTGTTCTTCATCTTTCATGCCATCTTATTTGGACATATGTGATTATAAACCTCTCTTTCACTTACATAAGTTCAAGTATCCCCTAACTTGTCTTGGCTTTGTTAAGGGAAGAATTTAAAAGTAGCAAGTACGTACTGTTGGAGTGACTTTCTATTCAGATTTCAGAGCCTAAAGGAGACAGAACACAGTGTAAGTCTTTGTATGTCCGGACTTGCTTGTACCAACCCTCCACTATGGCTATTAGCAGGGAAATATGGTTTAAGTTTCCCAGAGAGAAGGATAGAAAGAAAAAAGGAAATTCCTTTCTCCTGCTTTTCTTTATCCCTGGTAAAGCCTTCCATTATAGAAAAGAGTGTGGAGAAGATGGGAAAAGTGTAAAGGAGATACACACAATTCTTCTTGTTGTTGTTTTGATTTTATCTTTTCTTTCTGTTGTTGTTGTTTTTCCTTAGTACTGTGGTCTTGTCCAAAGATTGCAATAGTCCACAACAGCTCAGCAGAGAAGAAGTAGATTGGTAGCCTGAGAGAACAATATGGTGAAGTTGAGGCTTCTGTACTTCTAGTGAGAAGAGAAAAGGAATTGGACAGCTGTCAAAGTTTCTGTTCCAGGTTCTGTATTTTTAAGAGACACAGAAAACATGCACTGTCAAAACAATGTTGAACACAAGGGAAGAAGTGAGTAGAAAATGCTGAAATATCAATCACCTTGTCTAACTTAAGCTGCCTATAAGCAGGTATCTAGTCCAACCAAAAGCTTCCATAGTTGACAGAAGGAAACAAGGGTACATAGAATCATAGAATCATTATGGTTGGAAAGGACCTCTAGGATCAAGTCCAACCTTCATCCCAACATCTCCCTAACCACTAGACCATAGCCTCAAGTACTACATCTACTCATTTTTTAAACACCCCCAGGGATGATGACTCCACCACTTCCCTGGGCAGCCTGTTCCAGTGCTTGACCACTCTCTCAGTAAATAATTTCTTCCTAATACCCAATCTAAACCTCCCCTGATGCAGCTTGAGGTCATTTGTTCTTGGCCTATTGCTTGTTACTTGAGAGAAGAGACAGACACCCACCTCTCTACAACCTCCTTTCAGGTAGTTGTAGAAAGCAATAAGGTCTCCTCTCAGTCTCCTCTTCTCTAGACTAAACAACCCCAGTTCCCTCAGCTGCTCTTCATAAGACATGTTTTCCAGACCTCTCACTAGTCTCACTTCATTTCTCTGGACCCGCTTCAGCACCTCAGTGTCCTCCTTATGCTGTGTCACCCAAAACTGGACACAGTGCTCAAGGTGCGGTCTCACAAGTGAAATGTGCATGAGGTTGGTGTAGCCTGTTCTGCAAAAGATGTATGCAATGAAATCAACCATTGCAGGTGAACTTCCCATTTGCATCTAGAAAAGCCTTCCTTTGCAAGAGAACATTTTCCAAGTGTAAATGAAAGAGGTGCATTTTATTCAAAGTGGACAGCTGTCTGTTGGGGTTGTACATGGTGTGTATTTGTTATGTAACACCCAGGGATCATCAAGTGCTATTAAGCCTGGGCTACCCTTACCTGTAGTGCTGAGCAGGCCTGACTGATGTTTAAAATCTATTTCCCTTTGTATTATTTCAAACACACTGCATAAAGGTGACTACGTGTATAGGAATGGTGACTTAAATCTGAAAGCAGCAACTNCTTTCTAGAGGACCTAACTAAATCCTTATACTCTTCTTGAATAGCCTGCCCCTTCTTCCAAAGGTGATAGACTCTCCTCTTTCTCTGAAGTCCCAGCAAAAGCTCCCTGTTCAGCCATGTTGGTCATTTTCCCCTCCAGTTTGTCTTACGACACATGGGGACAGCCTACTCCTGTGTCTTTAAGAGTTCCTTCTTGAAAACAGTCCAGCCTTCCTGGACCCCTGTGTCCTCTAGGACTGTACCCCAAGGGACTTTCTCAACCAGTGTTCTAAACAGGTTAAAGTCTGCCCTTTGAAAGTTCATGGTAATAGTTTTGCTGCCCCCCCTCCTCTTTCACATCCACTTTCAAGAACTCTAAAGAAAGAACCTACAAAATGCCGAGCTTTTAGACAGTTGTATTTAAGTGAAATGAATGTCTTTTTCAGTATTCCTTCAGATTCTCTAATTTGCCTGTCTTTAAAATTAGGTATTAAGATTAAATTATTTGGTCTTTCAAAAGGTACTTAATTTGCATTACAAACTTACATTCATGTTATAATCTTGAGACAGGTGACAATTTTAGGGAAGTAAATTTAATCCTGGCTACATATGTCACAGGATATTCAACTGAATATTCATTTAGTTATAACAGTTTGTGGAGAGAAAAACACATTTATTTTGGCATGGCTGCAAATGTATTATCTTGAAAAGTAGGAAGGCCCTGCGGTATAATAGCTATAGTTATGAAAGACAACACCAAAATAGAAAGACTTTTAAATAAGCATAAACTTTTGTAGAATAGGTAAGACTATCCTGATGAATTTCCAATCACATTTAAGATACACACAGAACTGACCAAGAGATTTATTTAGAAGTTGTTTAAAGGTTAACATCAGAATTGACCATGAAAATTTCCAATCTGATCCTAATGTACCAAATATCTTGCAAGTAGTTTTTTCCTAACCCCTTTTCACTAAACCTTACCTTTCTGAAAGGTACTTTTTCATGATTTCATGTCATCGAGAGATGATAAATCCACTACTTTAGTTTCTTCCATTTGTTAATCACTCTTACTGTTAGAAAAGTTTACCTGTTTTCAGGGTTTACAGCTTCAATATCTAGCTCTTGGATCATTTTATGATTTCTTTTTTATATATAATTTTAAAGAGCCCTTCAGTATTCACTTTTTCATCTCTCCAGAGATACTCTACTTGCTATAGTCAAGACATTTCTCTTTTCTTTGATTAGCTAAGAAGAATGAGGTTTTTTACTTTTTCACGGTATAGTTCTCCAACTTATGAATCATTTTTAATACTCATTTCTTCCTTCTCTCCAGACTTTGACATTTTTCTCCCAGGTGCACTTCTTCCCTAACTTATCAGCTGAGAGCAGAATTTTTGATTCATTCTGTTGAATGAATGAATCTCCCCAAGCATTTTCTGACAATTATTTATAAGTGTTGCCATGTGAACTGCAAATCACTAAAGCATGCATGGGTAATTAATGCCCATTTCATATGAAATATGAAGAGTAAACATCATTAATTTGCTATGCATAAAAAACTTTAAAGAGCAGGATATGTATTTAATACTTTTTCATGCAGACAGCATTTCTCTAAGCTTCTCAGCTCTACATTTAGTGCTTCTGCTATCTTAAGGAATGTGCCATTTAATACCATATATACTGCAACGGATTATTTCTCTGTAATCCTAATTTGCTAGAGGAAGAAACACTTGTTTTCCACAGAATGTGTTGATATTAAGCATATTTCATTTCAGAACCATCCAACAGCACCCTTATAAAATGAAGATACTTGGTAGAAAATGATAGCAGAAAACAGCATTAAAAGGATGGATAAAAAGACAAAAACATGATTTCCTTAAACTTTGAGAACAAGTCTAATTTTTTTCATTGTTTGGAGGTTGTTTAAAAAGGTATTTCACAAATTGGGATGTCTGTAGAAGTGTTCTGAGGAAACTGCTCCCAACAGACCTATTCCTTTTATTCTTATTTAAAATTATATTGAAACATTACAAATAGAATTTGTAATTCCAAGACTTCTGCCAGCCTTGAGGGGCCATGGGATATGAACTATTTTTCCTTTCTTCCTAATTACTGCTTTTGATGCTCCATCAGTACAAACTACATCCTTAAAACGGAGAAGCAAACTGATCAATTAGTCAGAATGAGAAGTACTCGTACAAAATAAGAAAGCTAGTACCTTGTTTTCTCTCAGATCTAAAATCCAGAGGGATTTTCCAAAGCATGGCCAGTTTTTCTAACTTCAGGGAGACGGATCAGTTGTACACATTTTGAAAACTGTAAAACATTCAAAACTCTTGACCGTGTTGTGCCTTTTCTACCTATGAGGTTGAGTAGGTGTACCATAAGCTTGAAATGCCTGTACTTCAAGCCTTTTTAACTTGACTTTTGCAAATTTTTTTTTTTGAGTGTGGTAAAGAAATCACAGAAACCTTGAACCTTGGGATCACTTCAGCTATATAAGCAAAGGTCTGGATTAGCTGTGGACTGTTAAATTGAAAGATGGTGGAGAAGGAAAATAATAACAAAGTTTAAAAAATAGCTGGAAGACAAGGGGTGTTTCCTAACCAAAATGAATAAAAACTGTTTTCAGCAATAATAGTTTTATTTTGCAGAAGTCTCTGTCTGTCACTATTTCTCAGCTACAAATAGTAATTCACCAGAGATGAAGAACTGGATTCTTATAGCCACAATATGTAAATGTATTAGCTTGGAACTTAATTTGAATTCACATAGAATTCCAAAAGTGAATTCCATTCAGAGTTTTTCCAAGGTATGATAATGTCAATACAATTTCTATCACAACTAGACCTGTCTTACCCTTTCTTGGTATCTGCAAGGAGATACTGAGAAAATGAATAAACCATCATATACACACATACATATGCTCAGTTACCATGCATGTATTCCAACTCATTAATGGAGCTGAATAGGAGATGCCATCAGTGTCATTGCTTGCTTATGGTACACTGTTCTGCTTGGCAAAAGTGGGATGTGGGGATGTTTACATTTTGAAAAAAATTACAGATTCTATATATTATATATTTCTATATATTATAAATAGCAATAAAAGACTTTCCACTAGATGCCCAGCTCTATTTCAATCTCTGAGTTCTGCAGCACTTCAGGAACCATTCAACCTTTTGACTTCTAGTTTATGAAATCTGCTGAGTTCTTTCAGTGAATTACAGCTTTGTATTCATATGGTGGTCATCTGTTATTCTAAATACTGCATTTCTATATTACAGAACATTTAACAAAATACTGAAATAATAATCTTAAATATAGGCCATTTTACTCTAAATTATGATAAAATTATAAGTATTGTTCTTCAATCATTTACAAATAAATTTATTGACTAATACATGTGAATGTATTTCTAATTCTATAATATGTATGAAAATTCTCAAAATATGTATTTTATAGCTGTCCTTTTTTATTTTTTTTTTTTAAGCATGTGTAATTGCATCTCTTTTTTTCTGTTTTCATTTTTGGTAGATGTCTGAATATACTAATTGAACTGTTCAATTTAGTGCCGTTGACTCTCTGCCTGAAGCACAAAGTAGAGCCAGTAATGGAAGCAACTACCCTATATGAGAGAGTAGATGGGTAAGAAAATGTTTAGAATATTTCTCTTTTGTTTGCAAAGTCTTTCAAAGTGAATAGATTAGAAAAGGGCTTGGTGGCCATCTGAAGAATAGGATTTGTGTCTAGTCTACTTTAGATGATCTCATAAAGGTTATGAATCTATCATGGTTAGGATATAACAGAACCCATCATAGCTCCACAAAGAGCACTTTCCATTTCTCCTACTCTAATCCATTTTACTAGTGAGTTATTTATTTTTCTTTAGTCCTCTGAAACATCTTGTGTAAAAAGTTGGAGAAGGTGTTCTGGTTTTGATAGAACTTTCATCTGCTCTGCTATGACTCATTTTATGCTCCACCTGCTCCGTCATACTGAATCACATTTAGAATCTCATTGAAATGTTGCTCAAAAAACATCCAAATGTTAGGCAAAATGTGGACAGTGAAGGTGTTTTCCTCACATAAAGACAGTCTTTAAAAATGTTGTTATGTAAGATCTGGAAGCTCTTTTGTTAGAACTGAAAATGGTATATTTTTCTCTTTCTGACATTTCCCAGAGAGACTGTGTGTTTTTCAAAGAAGTTGTAGCCATTGTAATTATACATGGGGACATATCAATGTGCTAACTTTTTTAGTCTGGAATAGATAGAAATCAGGTGTTAAAAACAGAGAAAGAGTAAAAGAACCCAAATGAGGTTTCTGTGTAATTAACTGGCAGAATGATTCTTCTATTTACTCTGAAGAGTAACTAGCTCCTCCAGTTGTTTTAAGTCAATGGGTTTTTTTTCAAAGTAGACTTCTACTGAGACAGAATAAGCATATCAGAATTCAGCTCTAAATATTTTGATCACTTTTGAAATGGAAGGGCATTCATTTTTTCAGGGTTATATTGAGTTGTACACTGGAATAAAATGTCAGATCTGTACATGTATATTTATAGACATTTTTATCCAAGTTGACAGTATTTTTCATGTATCCTGTCTTATTGTAAATTCTTTCTGGTACTATTAATGTAAGTGCCTGGTATTTATTTTTGTCTCTTGCCATATCCAGTGTCATATGTCTACATTGTTCATGTTCTGAACGAAGGAAGGAATGTAAAAAATCTAAATAAAAACTGAAGCAACAGGCACAGAGAAGCAAAACCAAGAAAGAATCTTTTATCTTCAGGTAACAAATTATCATTTTGTTTTCCACCCCTCATTATCTGGGCTAAATGGTAGTACTTCGTTGCCAATGGGTAAGAATTTAGTCTCACTGTTCCATGAAGGCGAAAAGTAAAACCACTTTGTCATGACCCAGGAGCTGTCTCAGACTGAATAAAGGATGAGATAAATAATGCAAGCCACCTAAACTAGGATTTTTTAGTAATCACATTTAAATATTCTTTGATTTTGCTCTCTGACTCCTGCTCTCTGTACAATATGACAGGCCGGCTGGGAGCAAAGCTGAAGATATCCCTCTGAACAAATAGATTATCATCTATGATCATGGAATACACTAGCAAAGATTCTACTAATGTAAAAGCTTGCATGTCCTTTAGTCTCCAAACTGCTACTGGTTATGTGAAGAGCTGAGTGAACTGCAGCAGTTAGAGTATAAATGCTGGATAGGAAAATATAGAAGATGCAAATTGTTTTGGCAAAGGTTTGGGCTTCCTTAAGCTGACTAATAATGAAATTCTCTCTAGTGGACATGTTGAATATTTTCTTGATTTGCTCATTAGTATGAGTTGACAACAGCTCAGTTTCTCACCTGTTACCTAGTGTCTGGCCCTTCACTTCTTACTTTTATAAGATATGTGCCATGGATCTGCTTGCAGGTCAAACATTTTTTTCTTGCTTGTGTAAGAACAATTGCAGCACATGATCTAACTCTTCCAATGTGGAGAGGTATCTCCATAAGAATGGGCATGTGAGCAAAACCAGACTTGGCGGCTCCAGTAAGGATGGCTACAGGGAAGACGTAAACAAGGACACATGGGGACAGCCACGTGCGGCACGTGACAAGGGAGTAACGCAGCAAGAAAAAGGAAGCAGAAGGTGGAACCAAGGGAGAAGCCTTGAGAGCAGTACCTGGCCAATCAAGAGATGTTGCTTAGCGCCTGGCAGAGTTTGTTACCAATCAGAGTTGTGCTTCCAGCGCTGTCAGTGCTGGTGGGTATATAACGAGTGAGCTTCGGGCAATAAACAGCAATGCTTGGATTATATTAGTCTGTATATGCGTTGACCATTGATCTCCCGCCGCATTCCAAGACCTGGATAGCCTCATGTTTTCCTTCTACGGAGGATGGGTGTTGATTATGATTTATTTCTCATTTTTCTAGGTGACCTGGAGAATCTAGAACTAACACCATCTTACAATAGCTGAAGGATTCTGTGGTAACTTCTTGACTAGAGCAAGATGTACAATGTAATAACAGATTCTTACCCATCCTTTTTCCCTTTGAGGCTGTCTTCTTCGATTTTCTGCTTCTGCCTAGGATGGGTTGACCAGTCTGATCTTTTGAACAATCCTGATTTCTCAGAAAGGAAGTCAAAGGGCAGCTCCCATTACTCTGGCTGGAATGCCACCTGTAAATTTGAGTCTAGGGAGTGAAGGGGAGCAGGGAGGTCCTCTCTTGTTCTGTAGAGTGCTCCTGTAACATGTTGCTAAGTGTACAGAGATGACTGTCTCAAGGAATATTCTTACAGGGTGAAATTTCATTTGCTTTTCTCATGTTACTTCCTGTTTTATAGATAGCATTTATAGTTAGACTAGTAGACTGTTTCAGAGATTATTGTGTCGAAGTGGGGTATAGTGACAATGACTCATATGAAAGGTTGAAAGAAACGAAGCTGTCATGATTCAAGATTTTATATCCTCTCATGGATAAACAGCTACTTAAAAGATAAGAAAGAAGGCTAAGAAAAAAATAAGAAGCCTCTCAAATAACTTTTTCCCTGTCCTATTCAATCTATTCATAAATCATCTGGAAAAGGGGATAAGTAGTAAAGTGATAAAAATTAGCAATGCTAATTCTTCAGGATATATTTACTTTTTACTAGCTGTAAATTATTTCTGAGGCACCTACAATATTGAAATACTGGAAGTTAAAACTTCAGATAAAATTCAGGGTTAATAGCTACAAAATAATGAATATGCGAGTAAAAAAAAAAAATTGACTGTATGCACATAAAGCTGACACCTGAATCAGCTTTTACCATCAGGAAAGAGCTCTTGCTGTCATAGTGAATAGTTCTTTGTAAATGTTAGCTCTGTGCTGACAGACACTTAGAAATGCATGCTAAGAATTATTATAAAAAGATTAAGGAACACAAGAGAAAACAACATTATATCAGTACATAATCCCATGATAAGTCCACGTCTACAACTGTTTGTGAAGGTCTATTCAGCCTTCCTCTCAACTTCCAAATACATAAAAGTTGAAAAGGTACTTTGACAAGGATTGTAGGAGACATACAAAGCTTTTTTATGACAAGCAATTAAACAGAGAGGGAGTATGTAGCCTGGAAAAGAGAAAACTAAAAAGATTTTCATGATGAAAACTTGTGAAATTATGAATGGTATGAAAGCAGTGAATAGCACAACAATTGGAGGCAATTAATATTTCATCAAAATGAAATTGACTGACAGTTTTTGAATGAAGATCAGGAATTGATTTTTCATGTAATCAATAATTACACTGTAGAAGTCATTGTCATAAGATGTGGATGCCAAAACCTTCAACAAGGTTCAAAATAAATATTGGACAACTTAATGAAACAAGAATTATTATACACAAAGAGACAAAGACATGACCATCTCAGGAAATCCTCTCTTCTTTACAGAAACACATTGTTAACAGAGGTGATAAACCAGACAAAAAACTAATTTCTATTTGCCCCATTCTTACGCTTTTTTTTCCACAGTTATCTGCTATGTTTCAACTGTGAGACAAAAGAGTAGATTAAAAGGGTATTTGGTTGAATCAGTATATATGTTTCTGCATTTCATGGTTTTATATTCCCTCTCAATTCTTTCTGACACTGCCTGCATGACAAATTCATCTCTTGGTGACTCAGTATCTTTGGCATGGCATTTCTATACAGTCATTCTCTTCACAAATTAAATATATAGGTCTAAGGCAGATAGAGGCTTTGTGAGGTGTACAGTGTTTCCAGGAAGAGGTTAAGGCATCTCTCTGTGGTTTAGGAGAGAGTATTTATTTTCTTATCTCCTCTACCCCCTTCCACTTCTCCTCAGTATTCTGACATGACTTTGCAATAGTTTGGGATAAATCCCTGGACCTCTGATTATTTTGATCTTACAACAGTAAGATTAAACAGCATTAATTAAATTTTAGTGATGGATGAATTTGGTAAGAGATGAATCCTCTTGCATTCTAGCTGGTCCTCAGAGATTAGAGGGTCTAGAGCAGCTGGACTTATCTCCTAATAGGTAGGTCAATTATTTTTGTGACTATAGGCCCAATAACAGATGCATGAACAGTCTGTCTACTGTAGGTCTGGCTGCATTCAAAAAAAACAATTGGGTGCACAATTAGCACAGTGTATTCATATGCAGCATATACGGATTCTTTAAGATTGCCAGCAATGAAGGCACTAGCTGCAGACTAGCTCTACAATATGATTACAATCACAAGCTTGATTTCCCAGGAAAGCACTCAGTGTAGCCAAGCTCACAAATCTTACCAAAAGGAATCCCTTCTGGAAGGGCAAGGAGAACATACCCAGTGATCCATCCCTATGATTTGGTGTCGAGTTCTTGTCCCCCAGCTAGGACCAGAATACTGATAATATTTATGCCTTGTTATCTACTATTGTGCGAAGTGCAGGAGCAGGGGCTGTGGTCAAACCATTGTTCCTTGTGGTCAGCCTTTAGCAGTTGCACAAAACATTTATAACTTCTGACCATTCCTTGGTCTTGGTATAACTTCTGCAAGAAGCAGATAAATGCTCCGACAAGTGTAAGAATGGGACAAGCAGAAGAATAAGACTGTGTGGCCTCCACCCTGCTTCACATTCCTCCTTGGTTTCAAGACAACACAAACCACCAGATCTTCACCCGGCCTCCGTGTCTAATCACCAGGTGTTTATCAGCAATACTGAGCTTTGTAATTTTCCACTGTTTTGTGCTTCCAACAGTCACCCTGGGTGGACCCTGAACATGATTGTTTACCTTGATTGTCTGGCACTTCGGATGGCCCCTGTCACCATCATCAGTGCTGCTGTGCTCAGATCCTGCCGTTCTACATCTATCAGTGAGGACCCCGTGCAGCCTGTGCTGGGGGTACCCTAGGGTTTCAGCTCATCCTTCCTTGGAGACCAGCCCCATCCCTGCTGCTCCCTGAAACTTAAGTTCAGTGAGATGAGACTGATCCTTGCCAAAATTTTATATTAAAACCAACCAAACAAGCACATTTTATGATGAAGAACAATTCTTGGTGTTTGACTGTACTTGAAGTTCAGGGCTTCTAGCATTCAATAGTATCTTAATACACACAACTCTGGATTTCCAGCAAACAGACTTTGGCCTGTTGATGGTTCTGCTTGGAAGAATCACACTTGTTCCATAAGATTTGTTTATTTAACAGTAACATTTACCCAGAGTATTTAGATCTAATCATTTTTTTCACAAGCTCATCTTCTAGAAATGCAAAATATAATACTTTATTTGCTGCCTTTCTTGTTTGGTTTATGGGCATCCAGATCTGAGAACATGTATGGAGAAGAATAAAGTATAGTGTTGATATGGCTACTCAGATTTTACTACAAACTACATCAGTAAGACAGTATGAAACCCTTAGCATATAAAAATTGTTTAGAAAATGGTAATAAACTGAAGAAAATAAAGAGAGCAGAGAATAAGTTGATAAGGGTTAGAGTTAACTAATCTGGCTCTGAACATTGCAAGAAAAGGGGAATTAAGAAGTCATTTCAAAGCAGAATCAAAATAAAAATGGGAGTAAATTCTACCAAGACTTTAAATGCTACAAGAAATATATTTATTTAGAAGGGAGGGAAACTAGAAAATAAATTTGAAGTAGTACAAAATACATAGGACTAAGAAAAAAGCTTATGTTTTTCTATTTTAAGGAACATAATAAGCCTTATATAGTGCGCTATTGATAACTACACATGAATCTAGAATGTGTCTTTACTGGAGAGTTCTGTAATGTTTTATGTGAAAGTTACAATATGTTTAAAAAAATCCCTTTGTGTTCAAAGGAACTCCCCCTCTCACTTCTCCATCTTCTCTTTTTTCCCCCCTTTCCCTCCCTTCTTCCTTCCCCCCTTCTGTATCCCTTGCCATTATTATAGTCTCCTGCAGTTTTGTATTTCTGGTTTATATATATTGATTATCAGTGTGGAAAGTATTTTTATGAATACTTGTGAATGTCAGCGTTTTCTCAACATAAAAAAATAAGCAGTTCCATTAACTTAATTTCCCTTCTATGTAAATAATCATGTTATCAAAGCCTTGAGGGTGGCCAGAAAAAAACAAACAAGCAAAAAAACAGGGAAAAAATTGAAAAACCCCACCTTTTTCAGTTTTTGAATATATTTGCTCAGAGCATTTTCTTCTACATTACAGGGTACATTTAAATTAGTGTTTGTAAGCTGTTTTTAACAGTGCTGTTTAAAAGTGTCAGAAAGAACATTTTAACAATACTATTAAATCAAGACTATAAAGACCGTGAAGTCAGAACATATGCAAGCAAACTCAGAGAAAAAGTGCCTAAATTATTAAAAAGAAGAAAAGCAAGAAGGGAAGTTATTTTGTATCATAACCAGGTCACTGTACTAATCATGATTTCAATCCCATGTAATTCTACCTCTGGCTTTATTGGCCTGGTAATTGTTTCTGTTTGTGCCATAGATAGAACAATAATGCCTATCTAGAAATGTGATCAGTCTAGAAGTGATACTAACTACTTGCTGTCCACACAATTAAATAATTCAATGTAATTTCAGATACTCTAGTTTCCAGAATGGTTTGGTCAGAGGTAAGACAATATTAACTGTCCTGCAAAATCAGAGGAAGGGAAGGAAATTTTCCACTTTGGAACAATACTAGCTGAAGATACTTTAATTCTTCTCTTCACTAGATGTATCTCTATCAAATAAGCCCCACTATTCAACTGTCAAATATATTATGTTTGCTTTAGAAGCAATGATGGCATTTCTTAATAAAAGCTCTCTGGCTTTTTACCCATCACACAATATGCAGCAAATTAGACATGCATACCATTTGGTCCTGGCATAATTTGCAAGTGTTAACAGAAAGGCTGAAGGCTGTTGAATGCTAGAATTACATAGTAGAATACAGCACGGAACATTTATCAGTCTCAAGGTGTATATTTTATTTTCTGCTAACGATATGAATGCAAAGTTATTGACATTGTCATTGTGAAAGTTTTTGATGGGACAAGTAATGACAGCAACTGTATTTTTTCATTGCTGTCTATAAATACATAGTATGATTACTGCAAGTACACTGATGCAATGATAATGATTATTCGATTTGAAAAGCACCTTTCTCACCATGCTCTTCAGCACTACATAACTACTTATATAATGTATTAACTATGACTTTACTGTCTCTGTTATAAGAGACAGGATGACACTTTGTGTGTTATACAATCATGATTATCTTTATAATTAAATTGCCTTCCATCTAAATCTAAGAACTAGCTTCACAAAAGTAAAATTTTTTGAGGTCAGTGGTGCCTGCATTCACATGGTGTTCCTAAAATGTCCTTTTAAAAGCAGAAGAAATGCCATATTAACGCTATTTGATAATTAGTACAATTATTTTAGAATAATACTACATTTCTGCAGAGCTGTGCAGGTGAATATTTTACTGCTCTGAGTCTCAGCAGTGAATGAACCATCTCACTGCCTCTCTGTGTTTCATATTATCATCTTCTTCCTTCAGATGAGAAAGGTAAGATATCAATAATTTATCCAGGACACCACAACAAATTCTGAGCAGAACTATAATTGCAACTAAATATTTCCTCATCCTCTGTTTAAACATTAGGCTATGTTTTTTCAGTCTCATTCTTCAGAAGATCTAGTTAGAAACTTAATCTTAAAATGAAGTTATGTGCATATCATGCCCATAACTCAACGTCGATATAACTCAATATCAAGTTCAATGCTTTTAAAACGATAAAAAATAACCTGAGCAATGCATTGTAAACCAGAAGCAACATTTATTTCAGCAAGCTTTGTGTGTGTTAGGCTAATAAGAAATCTTTGCATATAATAATCAAAATAAATCTCACAGATGGTGATGAACAACGACCAAGAATGTTTCAATAAAGTGACTTTGTACTCAGAAAATGGCATTTTCCTCAAACTAAGTCTTTTTGCTGTGATGAATTGGCTTCAATGAAATTCTTTTGGAAAGGTTTACCAGGTCTTGGATAGAATATCGGGCAAGGAAGAGAGAACAAATGAGACCCTGGAATAATAAGTGACCAGGTAGGAAGTGTATTTAACGGACATGTGAAAAACCTGGATTAAATTCATTCTATGAGGGATTTAATACTTTCATACTTCATGTGACCTATCAATTTAGCCTTTCAGAGGCCAGAGTTACAGTGCAATGTATCATTATTACTTAGGAATTTTCCTAAAATTCCAAACACTCTAACGAATTGGAAAAATTATTTCCTACTCAGTTCTTGTGAAGAATGAAGGTAAATTTTCTTAAAGGATTAGAAGTGACAGGAGAGCATATTCTGATAGTTTTGATATGTATTTTAAAACATGCATGAACTTTAACAGTAAATCTGATTAAATTAAACTTCTGCCAAGGAACTGATCATGCAGTGGGTTTTTTGCAAATCAAATATTTGTGTCATGGCCTCAAAAAAGAACAAGAGAAAGAAGAAATTCCATTTTATCTTTATATTGTAAAGTACTAGATGAACTTTAGAATGAAAGCTGTGTGTTCCTGAAATCCTGTGACTCGGGTGAGATATGTTGTTTTATAAATCAAAGTATATTTAATCAAAATAAATTTGTTTTGGTTTCAGGTAGCTGCACTACACTCCATCAATGTAATGAGGTCACGGTTGAACTTAATTAATTTTACATGGATAAACTGTTTCCCTTTTACCTTCTAGTTGTACTAGTGAGTGCAAATAACATTGATGGATGATAGAAGCAAACTTTTCAAATGGGCCAAGCAGTAAATTTCAGTTATAAATTGATCCTTTAAAGAGCAATTTTGTTTTTAATTCTCAGACTTGTAGCAAGCTTTACCAAAAAATCCACTCAGAATAAAAAAACTCACCTTGAACAACAATGCAAGAGTAAAAACCTGTAGAGGTGAAGATTTTGCCTGAATTTCTAAAAAGTTTTGAGCCACTGAGTACCAGATACCACATAGGTATCTGGGTTATTCATGCTAGAGAAGAAATAAACCTTGGTCTATAGCTTCCAGAGCAAGTATCCTAGCCATTTCATTATTACAACAGGAGGTTGTGTTAACTGCAACTCCACCACTCTATCAGAAAGCAATTCTTCCTGAGATTTATGAGGGCCTCATTCCAGTTGATGTACAGAAGTCTAATTTAAAATGCGAATTAGTTTATGAACTCCACTGGGAGTTTTGCCTAAGGACTGTCTTCATTTGCAGAGCCCATTGGGGCTTGCAGAAAAGCTGGCATTTATTTTCTGGGACTTCAGAATTTCTAAACATGTAGAAAAAACAAAGAGGTTTGGGAATATAATTCAGTCCATCTAACTGTAGAGATCTCAATCTGAGTTAGTGGCTCTGAGTTCCCTCTAAAGCAAGAAAAAAACACACAATTTGAGGGAATACTTTGACTGACCTATTTTAAGCACCTTCTTCAGTAGATGAACTGGATCCTACATGTGCCTATTGCTCTTCATTTTGACTACACTGGAATCTAGGCTGCTGTAGATGTTGACATGGTGAAATAAACTGCTTTTAGGGAGCTCTTGGGTCAGAAAGGAGCTACCTGGTTGCTTTTGGAAATGATGTGGAGATGGTCATTCAACAGCAATGTTTTAAATTGCAAGTTTGCCTTTAGAGGTGTAAAGGTCAAATTATTGTCATGTCCCTCAGGTGAACGAAGTTCCTGTTAGACTTCTGTCTAACTCCGTTGTTGTAGTGGGTCTGTCTGAGCTGATTTTCCTCATGCAGCCCTAGGACCCAGAGAGTGTTCCCAGAGAGTGTTGATAACACACACCTTTGTTATGACTATCAGTGCTCACATGAC
>VYZX01005695.1:78458-103858 GCA_013401335.1 Brachypteracias leptosomus
AGCTGACCAATAGGATACTCCATACCATATGACGTCAGCTCAACTATAAAGGGAGGAGGACGGGGGGGATTCGGGGGAAGACGTTTGTCCTCCGAGCAACCGGTACGCGTTCTGGAGCCCTGCTTCCCGGGACAGGCCCGACACCGCCTGCGGATGGGAAGTAGAGAGTAACGGCTTTGTTGCTTTTGCTTCGCGCGCGTGCGACCTTGCTTTCTCTGCTGTTTATTAAAACTGCTTCTTATCATAACCCACGGGTTCTTCTTCTTTTCCATCTTACTCTCTCCCTGCTTGCCTTGCTGACGAAGGTTTGGGTTGTGGGGGGGGAGTGATAGAGGGACTAGGGGTGGGCACCGGGCACCCAGCCAGGGTAAACCCACCACAGTTGTTCTGAGTAGATGATTTAGAAGTAGAGTACAGCTAACCAGGACTGTATTTTTCTATCACCCTAATTCCTGCCCAACTTTTAAATTCAATCGTTTCTAACTAGTTTTAAATAGTGGTTAGAGTGAATGCATTAACTGTAAGCCTTTTTACTGCTGATAATTTACAGGAAAAAAGTACAGTTAAGAGTACACTTAAAAAATAAATTTCCTCTAAAATTGACTTTTCTAATATTTATCTCCTCACTGTAATGCCTTAACTTACACCTTCATTTTTCCTCTGTTGGATATCTGCCTCTGCTGATTTAGGAACTGAAGAATGTCATTATGCTAACAATACGTTACAAAGAAATTGTGATTTTGAATCATTTTTGCACTCTTTTCAAGGCTCTAAATGAACATACTTAGCAAAATCTTCTCTTCTTATTGTTCATTTCTTTTTAAAGATGAATATGGTACTCATGAAAAATCTTAAGACTAGCAGGACTAGAGATGTTGCCTACCTGAATTGCCTCAGAATTTACATCTGTTCCTTTCCTAAAAAATTGTGTGGTCCTCTGATGTATTTTTAATGCAGATAGATTAATTGTAGATAATGACCTCTAACATATGTAAAGTGGTAAGTACAGAACTATCTGATATTTTAGCAACTAAGAGTTATACTGCAAACATTGACTTGAATTATGATTAGGTGAAGTATTGTGGTTCATTAAGTAAAATGGTTTGAAAGGATGTATGAAAACACTGTGATATAACTTGGATGATGTGCACAACTTCTGGATGAAGAGAACACTAATATCACAGGGTAGAGCAGGAAATATTTTTAAAAGATACTTTAAAGAAGGAACATCACTGTTCTTCTTTTTCCTCATACAAGTAATTGAAAACTGTATTCGTATCTGTAAACTCTGACTTTGACAAACCAGCATTCCATGCAGCTTTGATTCAAGTTCACTGCAGGAAAGGAAAGGGGAACTCATAAAAAGATATTATCTCTGACTTTAAGACTAGATAATTATAGAAGAACAGGAAAATATCTTTTTTTTTTTTTTTTTTGTATGCTTCATCTGTCTTCTAGTCCACATAGCTACTTGGGAGTAAATATGGACTAAATCCACAGAAGGACTCATAATTCCATTGTTTTCATGTGGGACAACTCATTCCCTAGCCCCACTGCTCAATGCCTTGGAACTAGAGCATTGATCTAGGTTTCTACAATGTACTAGGAAAACAGGATCTCATGAGAAGAATCCACCAAAATCTAAAGAAAACATACTGTTCAAATAATTGTTTGCATCATCTGATCAGACTGGTGGCTTTTGAAAAAAAATCTTCTCGCCATTGTTTATCCCTGCTCTACAAGAAGGCCTTTCCACTGAAGTATGGGCTTAAGAAGCAGACAGTGAGGTGAACTGAAAATTGGCTGAATAGCTGGGCCTAGGGTGTCAGGATCGGTGGCACAAAGTCTAGTTGGAGGCCAGTAACCTGCAGCGTATCCCGAGGGCCAATACTGGGTTCAATCCTGTTCAACATCTTTAAAGATCTGAATGATGGAACAAAGTGTACCATCCAGTAAGTTTGCTGATGACATGAAACTGGGAAGAGTGGTTGATATGCCAGAGGATCGTGCTGCCACCCAGAGTGATCTCAACAGATTGGAGAAATGGGCTGTCAGAAACCTCAAGAAGTTCAACAGAGGGAAGTGCAAAGTCCTGCACCTGGGAAGGAATAAGCCCAGGTATGAACATATGCTGGGGGCCACCCAGTTGAAGAACAGACTTATAGTTAAGGACTTGTGGGTCCTGATGGGCACCAAGTTGAACATGAACCAGCAATGTGCCCTTTAGGCAAAGAAGGCTAATTGTATAGTGGGCTGCATTAAGAGGAGTGTTGCCAGTAGGTCAAGGGAGATGATTCTTCCCCTCTGTTCATGACTGGTGAGGCCACTTCTGGAGCGCTGGGTCCACCTCAGCACAAGAAAGAGATGGAACAACTGGACAGAGTTCAGCAAAGGGCCATGAAGATGACTAAGGAGCTGGAACATCTCTCCTACGAGGAAAGGCTGAGTGATATGGGACTCTTCAGCCTGGAGAAGAGAAGGCTCAAGTGGGAACTTCTCAATGTATATAAATACTTGCAGAAAGGGTACAAAAAGGATGGAGCCAGGCTCTTTTCGGAAGTACCCAGTGATGGGACCAAAGGCAACGGGCACAAATTGAAACACAGTACGTTCCCTCTGAACATCAGGGAACACTGTTTTTTACTGTGAGAGTGACTGAACATTGGCACAGGTTTTCTAAGATGGTTGTGGAGTCTCCATCCTTGGAGATATTCAAAAGCCTCCTGGACTTAGTCCTGGGCAACCAGCTCAAGGTGGCCTTGTTTGAGCAGAGATGTTGGGTCAAATGACATCCAGAGACCTCTTTCAACTTCAGCAATTCTGTGATTCTTGCACAGATCTGAATCCTTAGTCATGTGTACTGCACTGGCCAATCCATTTTTTCCCCAAAGCAAACAGATTGTGACTACTCCCTTTTATTGTCTTACTCACTGGTTCTGTAAGTTATCTGAGATGTGATAGACCTGTAATTGACACAATCTATTCATGTGAAAGTTTTTTAGATAGCATTCTACAAGGTATTTTGGCATAGAACTCTAGCAAACTCAGTTTGTATGCAACATTGTTTGAGTCAAAGAAAACAAATGTGAGAGAAGTTTGTCAGAGTCCACTGATCATACTACTCACTTTGAGATCATTGGAGATCTACTTTCTAAACATTTTTTTAAGATCTAATAGAAGGATTCAAGGTGTCAAAAAATTTTGGTAGTGAAAGATTTTATGAGCATTTGGGGCATATATTTTGGATTTTGGTAGCTAAACACAGACTTAAGCTTTTAATAGGTCTATCTATCAGCTGAAGAATAGGTACCAAGTGCACTTTATCTGGTTAACAACTTTGAAGCAAAATAAATGCAGAACCAAGATACAGCCCACTCAACACTGAAGATGATGGGTCTCAGAAACTATGGTCAGACCCTCAGTGCTTCTTTACTTATTTTTCTCTGCACACATATTATTATTAAGTCTCTTACAAAAGTCTCTTGCATTCAGAACAATAGATTAAGCACTTCACAGTATCTGTAGAAAGACTTGTGAGATTGCTTCTTCCTGCCTCTTCACTGTGTGTAGGATTTACTGATTACACAAGATATTTTTATCTGATGTAAAGGCTGGTTATTACTGTGGAGGTTATTTAGGCTTTAATTACTCATTTCCTTTTATTCCTCTCTCTTAATATTAGACTTTTCACTAATGTTTTCATTATTTCATCCTTTAGAAAAATCACTTAGTATTCCAGTCTGTAATATAGCAGCTCTAAATGTATCCCTTTATTTATCCATCCACAAAGGAAGAACCTAATTTGACACAAAATAAGGAACCTTCATTGTCATCAAACAAAGGAACAGAGACAGATAAGCAAAGAGTTTCGTGGTTACTATTCTTTTCCAGTACGTAAGACATCTGAACTCTATTAAATATTGAACAGTTTACTTAAAGTACAACAGCAGTAAAAGAGATTAAAAACATCCAGCTACACTAAATAAAGTAATAATATTAGGGTATTATTTTTAATATGGCTTTAAACATATTAATGCAAAGAAGGAATGTGAATACAGGTCTCCCACAGAAAGGGAGAAAAATAAGTAAATAGGATAAATAATAAAGTGGTAACATCTTCACTTCTATCAGTACTCCCTTACTGCCTCACTTTTTTCAAAAGAAACCAAAACTTAAATCTTTAATGTAGTCTGAAATAATTTTCATTATATTGGAATATGTGTGTATGGAAAGTTGTCATTTAATTATAGATCAATCCAAACCATTAAAAAAACCCCAAAACAACAACAACATTTTTCTTAGCTTGTCTTTCAAGACTTCAAATCAGACAGATACATAGCTATTATCACCAGAGACATGGGACTGACTGTCTTTCAGCTCCTTTCTCTAAATGTATCATTTCTGATTTTTAGCATTTTGTCTCCAGCTAATATAGTTATTGAGTATGCAATTTTTTCCTCTGGAAGACTAAGTCTTTGTGGATTAAGTGCATTTACTTTAACAATATGACTGCTTTAACTAACTCTAAACCTCACGTGACTATTGATAAGTACAGTAGAGAAATATCTTCAAACCAATTTATTGTTTCATTTTCAGAGAGAGCAAAACTTAAATTAATAGAAAAAGGTTATTAAAAACTACTGGAACTCAATATTTAAAGGCTTTCTTATTGTAACAGGACGTGGGAAATATTTTTTTACATGGCATGTACCCATCCAGTCCCAACCTTCCCTCCAAAATGCTTCTGACAACTACTTTCTTTCAGAAAAAGAAAGTACTCATTAAGATTTAAGCATAATTAATGGATATACCAATTATTCTGGAGGGTGTGTGGTGTGTCTGGGTGGTTGCTTGATTTAGATTAGTTTTGATTTCAGCTGGGCTGGGGTTTTTTTGCAACAGCCAAAATAGTAATACAGTGAGCAACCCCTGCCAAAATCCAGCCAATTTCTAGAATGCATAGCAATTTCTGTGTATCACAGAGCAGCCTGATGTCCTTCACAGACCCTAGATAAATCAAGATACACACATCCATTTGAAAGTGCTTATCTCCTTACTTCCTTGGGTTCTCAACATGCCTGCTAGGAAAATTAAAGTCCCACTGGTGACCTACAACACAAAGTTAAGCAAATTGTCTGTTACAGAGATCAGCTGAGAGGGTGGCACTGACTGAAATGAAAATAATTAAAAGATGGCCTTCTACAATGAGCTTATTAAATTTTAAAAAGTCATTGTTATAATAGCTCAATAAAAATCAGAATTGGTTATGTTAGATGTCAATTTAAAACAATGATTTATCTGTGATAGATAATATGAGGTGAGTAGGAGCAAGATTTTACTGTATAACTGCAGTAATTTATTTCATTTGAAACTCTTGAGGATTATAAAAATATTTCAAAGCAGCTAAAGGGACAATGATAAGGCCAGTATATAACTGCTGACAGTACTGTTTGTGGGAGGAATGACAGTCTCACAAGAGCAATAACTGAATATTAAACCTGTCACTCCTGAGTCGGTTCAAACCAGGCCAGGTCACAGTCACATAGTACTGCTTAAATTCCTCTGTTTAATGTCCCCATTTATTGCAGTCATCTGCCAATTAATTACTCAGTATTAAGATCCCATTAGACTTTTCAGTTCTATAAATGTCCTATTAGATGCAGGTGAGTTGAAATTTATTTCCAACCTATCCTGCCTCTGTTGTCCATATGATCCACCAGTACACCTCACCTACAGAGCTGAGAAAGGGGAGGCCTGTATGGGGCGCTTCCAACTGAATGATGGGCAAGAAACATTGCTCTGATCCTCCTTTTTCTGCGTGGGGCCCTTGATGGCTTCTGTTTTGAATTTCAAAGAGTGATTTCCCTGAGCTTAACCGATGTTGTAGATGAAACTACATGGCCAGGTTGTGCATGAAAAGCAATGAAACTATTGGTCGGTAGCAAGAAGCTCAGTAGTATAACAGGCAAGGTTTTCCCAGAAACCAGAGTAAGCTTGTGCATCCTAATACTTAAAGGCAGAGTTGAAATGCATGTCTCCCATTTAGGATTCCTGCCATCTAGTTTTCACATGTATGTATGTATGTACACCTAAACGTGCATGAACATGAAAGCTCACTACACCCCTATGCTTATACTTTCCATTGGCTAATTACTGTGGGACAAGAGATAGAAAAGTATTACTTTGCTTAGAATCATAGAATCGTTTTGATTGAAAAAGTCCTTTAAGATCATCAAGGCCAACTGTTAACCTAACAGTGCCAAGTCCACCACTAAATCATGGCACTAAACACCACATCTATGCATCTTTTAAACACCTCCAGGGATGGTGATTCAACAATTTCCCTGGGCGGCCTGTTTCAATGCTTGACAACCCTTTTGAAGGGTGAAGAAATAATGTTTTCCTAATATCCAAACAAAACTTTCTCTGGTATAACTTGAGGCTCTCATCCTGTCACTGATTGCTTGGGAGAAGAGACCGACACCTACCTTACTACAATCTCCTTTCAGGTAGTTGTAAAGGGCAATAAAGTCTCCTCTGAGTCCCCTTTTGTCAAAGCTAAGCACAGTTCCCTCAGCTGCTCCTCATAAGACTTGTTCTCCAGACCCTTCACCAGCTTTGTTGCTCTTCTTTGGGCTTGCTCCAGGACCTCAATGCCTTTCTTGTAGTGAGGAGCCCAAAACTGAACACTGTATTCGAGATGTGGCCTCACCAGTGCCAAGTACAGGAGGACAATCACTTCCCCAGTCCTGCTGGCTGCATTATTTCTGATTCAAGCCTTCTTGGCCACCTGGGCACACTACTGGCTCATATTCAGCTGGCTGTTGACCAACACTTCCAGGTCCTTTTCCACTGGGCAGCTTTCCAGCCACTCTTTCCCAAGCCTGTATCAGGTTGTTGTGACTCAAGTGCAGGATTTGGCACTTAGCTGTATCAAACCTTATACAATTTGCCTCAGCCAATTGATCCAGCTTGTCCAAATCCCTCTGCAGAGCCTTTCTACCCACAGGCAGATCAACATTCCCACTCAACTTGGTGCCACAGAAGGTGTACTTCATCCTCTTGTTGATGTCCTTGATAAAGATATTAGAGAGCAGGCCCAAGTACTGAGCTCTGGAAAAGAGCACTTATGACCGGCTGCCAGCAGGATTTAACTCCATTTGCCTCCACTCTTTGAGCCTGGCCATCCAGCCAGATTTGAGATTTCTCAAAAATAAGCATACAAATATGCTGATGGAGAACAGTTTATTTACAGTTGTTTGAGAAACTCTCAGTGGTGATTTGACCTTGGTTGGCTGCCATGAGCCCACCAAGGATCAACCCACCACATTGTCTACTTTTTTTAATATAAGTATTCAATAATTACAGTGATAGAAGAATACTTGGTAAACATAACAATGAGTGAATATATGAAAAAAAGAATTAATTTTTTATAATCTAGCCCTGTAGCTGAGACGACTTTAGGTTTTATTTTGCTTTCTATAGTTCAAAGTTCATACTAGAAAATTGATTAAAAATGGCCTTGTTTAGTAGTTCTTTACAAATATAACTTGTATTTGATTTCAGATACATTACCAGATACTTGTAGTTTGTTCATCTAAACACTCCAATTTCTGGTTTTATTTTTTTCTTTATAGAACAATGACAATAACAAAACCTCAGCTCTTTTTGGTTTTTTGGCATTATATTACAGTTTAAGTGGAATTGCTTATTCCTTTGGGTTTTCTTAAAAACCAATAAAGTTAAAACTTATAGCCACAGATCGTCTCCATAAAAATTTATTAAATGATACTTTCCCACTTAGACTTTTTGTCCAACATCTGCCATTAGGGGGTACTAACTCAATTAACTCTAGAAATTGCTAAAACTTCTTTACTGAAATCACATAATGCTAACTTTTGAAGAACATAATCTGGTTCAAAGTTGAATATCTTACATCAGATTGACTGTTACATCTTGACTTTACAAAATTTGTAATTCAAACAAAGTAAATTGAGGTTTGCTGTACAGGATGAGTTTCTCACTGTATAATTTCTACTTTCATTAATTGGTACATATTCTTATCCTTTAATTCACTACCATGTTAGATCCAAATCATCTTTTTCTTTATTTTGCATATTTTTTAAGAATTACTGCACTTGTAAATGTCATCCCATCTAGCCTTACTAAATATTGGTATAATGTCTATACTCTGTGATTTAAACAAATTAACCACCTGCAATTCTAGCAAAAATGTTCATGTCTGATGTCTGTTGTTCAGTATTCTGTTTGGTATGGGAAATACATTCTAATCCCCATGAAGTAAATATTTTTTCTTTCCCACTCACTCATTACCAGACGGATGAGAATTCTCTCTCTCTACTGGAATTCAATAGATGCAATATTCTTTTAGGGAGCAGCAGTGGTTCAAACCCCCAGATATAGAGAATATGTTCAAAGGATGTAGATGAAGTAGACATAAATTATTAAAAAGCTACACAAGTACCTTGAAGTATTTCTGTGCTCTTAGGTGGAAAGAAAAACCAGCTTCTCCTCTAGAAGTTCAGTGTATCTGTGCCTTAAAAAGTATTTTTCAGACTAATGTGTTTAACAAATCTGAGTTAAGTTCAAGTTACCAAGTTTGAGCTAATAGTTGGGTGTTCAAACTCACTTCTTTAGCAGCAAGATTCTCAAAGGAAAATTAATCTCACCAAATCCAGGAAATATGTAAAATAATTTTGTTGGTTTGTTTTTGTTTCAAGGCCTACTGCAGGGGTGTTTTTTGTTGTCCAACATTAATAATAATGGATTTAATTCTTACAGCAGCATCTTTATTCTATCCTAGTTATATGTCTTACCTCTGCCTGTGTTAACTCTCCCATCTGTTAATTTCTCTTGAGAGTTTTCAGTTTTTAAGCATATACCAGGTGTTTCACAACATCACATATTTATCTTTTGATCTTCAGCAGTATTTCTTACCTGGAAGAGGTCACAAACATCTGATTAATAAATGATGAGAGGCCATGTCTCTATATATCAAATTAAAAAATGTCCAAGGAGGGTGAACACATCAAAGAATCGATATAGAGAACACCAGGAATTAAGGTAACATTCACTCAGTCATAGGTGGCAGTCCTATAAGCTAGAGGAAAAAAAAAAAATCCACATCCATTTGGGTGTATAATTTTTGGACTCTTTTTTTTTTTTTACTTACCCATGAATTCTTAAAAAACTTAAGTTTTTTATTTTCCTGCCTCATTTTACCAATGCTTGTTCACCTGATAGATTTTGATACCTTCTCTATTTTAATTTCTGTTGATACTCTTTACTCTTTTGTTTTGGTTTTATTGTTTTGTTTTTTAATTTATTACTAGTACAGCATTGTGTTTCATTGCTCCTAGCTACCCCTAATATCACGGCATTCTTTCACATATTCATTTTCTTACTTTTTCTTTTTTTGGAGGGGAGGGTATTCGGTTCAAGAAAATTTATTAATGGTTTTTAAAAATATCTTCTAAAGTAATCATGTGTCCAAATTTCAGTGAAATATAGCCTAAAGCATATCAGTATTTCTAACAGGTGATTTGAGTTTGACTTTTAGAGGATGTGCTCAAAAGGGTCTTACACTTCCTTGTAGCATCTTTCATACATTTCAGATAGTTCAAATTGTTTACTATGCTAGTTCTTTTATTTTTTAATTCCTTAAAGTTGATAGAAAGTGACCAAAACCCCACAATATTGTGTAAAATCTTTGAATTTTACAGTACCATATTGTCAATGATTGCCTGAAAACACTTTGTAAAAATTGCATATCTTGTGAACTGTGATTTCATGTATCAAGTTGTTTTTTACACAGATCATCTTATACAATACTCAATTCAGAAGTATTCTGAATTCAAGTAAATTATTTTGAAATAGTTCTTTCCTTCAAACTAAATGGGATCACCTAATTTTGCCTATGACTTTCCCATATTCGCTGAAGAGGCAATGATGCTATGAGCTCTTGCGCTCTATTTGACCTGTGCAACAGTTCAAAATCTTACCAGGAATCTGTGCATTTTTATTAGGTTAGAAAGAATTTTCTTCATTCTCCTTCTGCATATTTTCACATACTGTTTTTGTCATTCCCACATAGCATTTCTTATCACACGTACAATTTCCATTGAAGAACTGCATACTCAGCACACTGCAATCTATCACCTGCAGACTTGGGAAGACAGAGTAAGAAAGAGACTCCTTTTATTGCTTCTATGCTATATTTCATTCTTTTTAAGATTTGTGGGTTTTCATTTTTACAAACAGCAAGTGACGTGGCAAAATATGTATCAGTTCTGTCAAATGCAGCTGTCTCCATCACTTCATAGAAATTTGCTTCTACACTTACAAAGATTAAAGTAAAAAACATGCACACACACACAAAAATCACAGAATCACAGAATGTTAGGGGTTGGAAGGGACCTCGAAAAATCATCTAGTCCAACTCCCCTGCTAAAGCAGGATAACCGAGATCAGGTCACACAGGAACACATCCAGGTGGGTTTTGAATGTCTCCTGAGGAGACTTCACCACCTCTCTGGGCAGCTTGTTCCAGTGCTCTGTCACCCTCACCATGAAAAAGTTTTTGCTTGTGTTTACCTGAAACCTCCTATGCTCCAACTTGTACCCATTGCCCCTTGTCCTAACATTGGTTGTCACTAAGAAGAGCCTGTCTCTATCCTCCTGACACTTGCCCTTTACATATTTATAGACATTAATGAGGTCACCCCTCAGCCTCCTTTTCTCCAGGCTAAAGAGACCCAGCTCTCTCAGCTTTTCCTCATAAGGGAGATATTCTACTCCCTTAATCATCTTTGTGGCTCTGCGCTGGACTCTCTCCAGTAGCTCCCTGTCTTTCTTGAACTGGGGTGCCCAGAACTGGATACAGTACTCCAGGTGGGGCCTCACCAGCACAGAGTAGAGGGGGAGGATAACTGCCCTCAACCTGCTGATCACGCTCTTCTTAATGCATCCCAGGATGCCATTGGCCTTCTTGGCCATGAGGGCACATTGTTGGCTCATGGTCATCGTCCTGTCTACCATGACTCCTAGATCTTTTACCCAGAGCTGCTCTCCAACAGATCAGCCCCCAATCTGTACTGATACATGGGGTTGTTCTTCCCCAGATGCAGTACTTTACATTTGCCCTTGTTGAACTGTGTTAAATTTCTCCCCGCCCAGCTTTCCAGACTGTCCAGGTCATGCTGGATGGCAGCACAGCCTTCTAGCATGTCAGCCACTCCTTCCAGTTTTGTATCATCAGCAAACTTGCGGAGGGTTGAAGTGCTGGGGCCTGGGCTGTGGGCCCTGAGTTGGTATTGACCTATGGATGAGTCACAATCCAGCAACATATTTCGTTTCCCAAGGCCCCAGAGGCAGAACCTGGAACACCTATGTGAGGCCCCGTCTTATCCCAGGCAGTCATGGTTGGGCTGGTGGGCAAGGCTAGAGCTATATTAACCAGGAACTGACCAGTTCATGAGAAGAAACAACAAGTTGCTGCTCGGTTTGAAGAGTGTTCCTGTTGGGTGTAGCTTGCTGAGCTCTCTCTCAATGGTGTGTTCCCCTTTGGCTGATTTGAGACAGAGAAGAGCAAACAGGAGAAGAATAAAAGATGAAGTTATACTGAGGGGATGTTGCTGAGTTTGGTGTTGGCCTGAGGAAGAAGAGAGCCAGCAGCACATGGTACACTCCATCTCTTCATCCGGGTCATTGATGAATATATTGAACAGCACTGGACCCAGGACCAACTCTTGGGGGACACCACTAGTCATAGGCCTCCAACTAGACTCTGCTCCACTGACTACAACTCTCTGGGCTCCATCCTTCAGCCAGTTTCCAATCCATCTCACCACATAATCATCCAATCTGCACTTCTTAAGCTTGGCTGCGAGGATACCATGGGAGACAGTATCAAAAGCTTTGCTGAAATTGAGATATACCATATCCACTGCCCTCCCCTCATCTACCCATCTAGTTGTGCTATCATAAAAGGCTATCAGATTAGTCAAGCATGATTTCCCTATGTTGACTACTTGTGATAAGCCTCCTTTCCTTAACATGCTTTGAGATGATGGCAAGAACAAGCTGTTCCATCACCTTTCCAGGAATGGAGGTAAGGCAAATTTCCATATTTGGAAAAGAAAAGGAAGTTGTCTCAATTTGTATAGAGGTTTTATACACCACAACACTTCAGGAGTGCTTCCCATCCACTGTAACTGAGAAAGGGAAATGCAATATTTGGCTTTCTCTTGTTCTAGTCCATAGTCTAAATTCACTTTATTTAAAGTTATTTAACCGAGGTACCTTTGTGAAGGCTCTGGTATAATGTCCTTCTAGAGTAAATTGGGAACAATGCCAGCACTGTCATAATCCATCTACATTCCTAATAAGCAGCTTCTAGAGTTGCCTTGACGAAAGAAGCAATTTTAGGTGCATGTACTCCTAACTTGCTTATATAGATATCTGAAGTTTACGTTGCATGAATCTAAGCTGGGAATCACTCATGACTTGGTAATTCTGGATGTTGCTGAAACTTAAATCTTAAGTTTTTGATTTTATTAAATTTCAAGGCAAAATTTAAAAGGGTATTTGAAAAAACACTATATACTAGCAAAGACTGTGAAAAATGTATTAAGAGAAAAATCTTTGAGTGCCCTTTAGTGCTCTTATGGTGCTGTTTCATAATTGATAATCATAGACAAAAAAGGTATTGCTTTTTAGTAATGTAAGTTTTTTATTTCAAAGGCTAAAATTGTGCAAAAAAACATCTCAGGGATTTTGTTCCAACTTTTTGTAAAGGATAAAAATGTTGTTGATTAAACTATTTGTCCAATGCATTTTGTCAAATAAAATTGATGTTAAGATAGATGTTGAAAGATTCAGGTTCAATACCAAAGGTAATAGAAAACATCATTTTCAATCAATAAAATTATTCTGATCCCTTAACATTCCATTTTTTATGTCAGAGCAGTTGTAGTGGGAAAGGACAATGTTAGCTGGTTTGATTTTTTGTTTCTTGAGCACTTTTAAACTGGGTTTACATTAGCGAGAGATGGGGTAGCTTATCTCCTGAAAAGACTGCAGCAGACTCTGAGGATGTGTCCTAAGTACAAACAGCTGAAGGTACTGAATTGTTTTCATTGTGCCTGAGCATACTGAAAAACATCCTTAAGGAGCTTAATACATTATGTTGAACTTTCAAGATTGAATTATACCCCAAAACATTTATTTTTCCTGCATGCTTGCTTCCTTTATTGTTTTTACAAATATTCACATCTACCCTTTAGGTACATAGCCTTATATATGATGTTTCTGAAAATTAAATTCATTTCAAAGGGAAGCCAGTTAAAGATGAGCATTCTTGTGTTTTCAGTTCAGCTAAACTTAGCTTGGCAAGCAGAAATAAATAAGAGAACACCAATACAACTGTGGAAAAGCCTTTGCTTTTCTCTTAAGATTTATTTAAAAAAAAAAAAAAAGAGATGCTCTCAAAACAGGTAGATGACTTCTAGATGGAGATGCAAAGCACCATTCTGAATATATTTCAATAGAAAACAGACACGGGATCTAAACTGTGTTAACACTGTGGTATATCAGAACCCTCTTCCTCCTACTGTAATGAAATGTTTATTCTATTTACAAAGATGAAGATTATCTTATCATTATACATTTTAGGAAAGTGAGCACAGAAGCATGTCTGCTATTTGTGTATTATCACAAAAATGCTCTCATTTCATTAACAGCATTCAGTGGAAACATTATATCATAGCATCAGCTTTTATTTTGGCTGAGAAGATGCAAATGTTTCTAATAAGATCTTTTTGTCCTGAGTCAGTAAAAATGAATGCATCTGATGTAATAACACTACACAAAATCATAATGAGAAGAGAATGCTGTTATTATCATAATGAAACAGACACTTAAAGATATTCTACTCAAAGCCTTTATTTCTCTGTACAACTTTGACCTGCTGACAAACAAGAATCCATTTTTAATGTATTTTGTGTTTGTACTTTGTGGCAAGAAATCCCAATGCTCTACAACAAGCTCTCATTCTATCAGGTGAAGAAAAAGGATGAGTGCGGTGGGTTTACCTTGGCTGGGTGCCAGGTGCCCACCCCTAGTCCCTCTATCATTCTCTCCCCCCCACCAAACCTCCGTCAGTAAGGCAAGCAGGGAGAGAATAAGATGGAAAAGAAGAACCCGTGGGTTATGATAAGAAGCAGTTTTAATAAACAGCAGAGAAAGCAAGGCCACTCGCACGTGAAGCAAAAGCAGCAAAGCCGTTACTCTCTACTTCCCATCCGCAGACCGTATCGGGCCTGTCCTGGGAAGCAGGGCTCCAGAACGTGGAGCGGTTGCTCGGAGGACAAATGTCTTCCCAGAATCCCCCTGTCCTCCTTCCTTTATAGTTGAGCTGACGTCATATGGTATGGAATATCCTATTGGTCAGCTCAGGTCGGCTGTCCGTGTTGTATCCCCTCCCAGATCTTGCCCCCCCTGTACCTTTGGTGCTGTGTGAGCACTGATAGTCATAACATGGGTGTGTTATCAACACCCTCTGGCTCCCAGTACTGCAGCATGAGGGCTGTATGGGGAAAATCAGCTCAGACAGACCCACTACAATGAGATATTGCTGAAAGAGGACTATTAACACTGCTGATAATACACAGTAAATCCAGTAGATCCAGAGCAATTCTTTATATTTTTTCTTACCACTTCCTTTTGTTTCCCACATGCAATCTTTGCAAAGGGCCTTTTCATTTTGACTGCATTTATTTATTCTTCTTGTTCCTGCTCTTTTCTACTTCAGGCCATCCTGAAGTAAAACACATCCTGAGAAGCAGTTGTGCTTTGTACTCAGGTTGTCAGCCAGACTCTTTATAAATACTTTATTCAGAAAATAAAGCCTTGGACAGAGGAAGACCAACTTCTACCACATAACTGTTTTGAGACTGCAATATTAATGGGATTACAACACAAATAAAGAGAATAGGATTGGAATTATTCTGAGCTAAGAGAAGACTAATAGCACTGAAAAAGATCTATGAGGTAACTGTTTCAGAGTTTCAAATTCCTTTTTTTTTCTTTTTTTTTTTTTTTAAATACCAGAAGCTGCTCATCATGGGGGGAAGAGCACAGAACTGTGTTTTCCCATTTTCTCCCCTCTCAATCCCCATTGATTGTTTAAAGAAACATCTTGAAAGTGCTTGGAGCACCATTTCAAGGCCAAGTATTTCCCACTCCTTGGAATGCTTCTCCAGTAGGCATGCATGATTGTGTCTCCTCAACCTTGGAAGATTCTGACATTTTAGTCTTTGTGTTAAACATAATAGTTCAGTTTCCAAAAGAAGGCTGGAGTGTGTCCTTACCAAGAGATGCCTTCAGCATCCCCTCCAAACACACAATTGAGAACACTCTCTGAAAAATAAAATTTTCTCTCTTCTTCGACGAGTGCTCTGCTGCCATGTAAATCAAAGATACATCTTCTTTAATTGTAATACTTCAGTAAGAAAAAAAATAAAAAAGGAATTACAAGAAATAAAGAAAATAAAAAAAGGACAAAGCCACTATAATCTTTGGATAGTGAAACCTAAATGGATGGAGACTTGTAGCCTATAACAAAGTGTTTGAAAGACACGTGAAGTTTAAAGTCACGTGAGCTCCAGACACCTGCACTGACTACAAGTGCCTTCCTCCCCAGTGCAATGCCTGTTATGGAGCCATCTTGAGTCACCAGTTTTACTCCACACATTATAATGCTCGTGGGAGTGCCTAGTACTGTGATCTGTAGTTCACTTCATGGCCTAAATTTTTCTTCTTTGACTGAAACACAAAGTGAAATCTTAGTTACCCTGATTTATCTCTAAACTTAACAGAGAGAAGAAAACAACCTCAGTGCCTACCAAAAACCTGAAATGCCTGCAAAAAAAAGGTTCTTTATCTCTCTGTTCACAGAGAGGGCACAGATGGCTCCACTAAATCACTAAAATTGGATGGGACTTAGACTTCAGAGCTTATCAGTTAGGTATGATAGGTGTTACATTTTAGACTTGCAGGTCTTTTTTTGGCTCTGATGCCTAGGATCAGATGTGCATGATCTGTTTTATGTTCCCATTATAGTCTGTCAACTCTATCCAGTGGAGCTGAGGAGTTGATACACTTGATGTGTCACCATCAGTAGGATATGCATGCCTATACATAGTTTTCTCATGCCATTTTAGATGCTGCTTTGCGCTCTTGGCACCTAGCTACTACTTTAGAAAGG
Source organism: Brachypteracias leptosomus (assembly GCA_013401335.1). Lineage (NCBI taxonomy): Eukaryota > Metazoa > Chordata > Aves > Coraciiformes > Brachypteraciidae > Brachypteracias > Brachypteracias leptosomus. Next base: position 94,744 of record VYZX01005695.1, read on the forward strand.
CACAAGTCTTCCTGGCAACCCTGTGTAGAAGTTTGAGATGCTCAAGGGCATTCTAGATAGCACTTGATATAAATTTTCAGAGCAGCTAAACCTTGCCCTGAATGTCTACTTTACAGCAAGCTGAAGCACTCTCTAGTTTTATTAACCATGTTTATGAAACTAGCAGACTATAATGGAAGCTTAAACTCCTGAGCCACTGGTCAATACCTGTCTGTAGACATTTCAACATAGATGTGTAAATATAGAATCATATAATGTTTTAGGCTGGAAGAAACCTGTAGAGGTCATCTGGTCCAACCTCCCTACACAAGTAGGGACATCTCTATCTAGGTCAGGTTGCTCAGAGCCCTATCAAGCCTGACCTTAAATGACTCCAGGGATGGGGCTTCCACCACCTCTCTGGGCAGCCCATTCCAGTGATCTATTACCTTCATGTTAAAGACCTTTTTTCTACATCCAGCCTAAATCTATCCTTTCCTAGCTTAAAACCAATCATACCAAAGACTCACTTCAACACACATAGGTATTTACTGAACCACTCCTAAAATATCCAAAGCATCCACACTGGGCTGGCAGATATGATAGTTCACTGATGTAAAGCCTGCACTCTTCTAGACTTGCAGCTGGAGGCCAGGTGGGATACCTTAGGGCATCTCAGCCTAGTGCTAGATTCTGACACATAGGCAGAGGAATCAAGCTGTCACTCCAGTTCTGCATAAAGAGGTAGGACTTCTCACCTCATTGACTTTCTGTGAAGATGAATATTTAACCAAATCTTTGAAGATGGAAAATATGACAAAATAGGACAGAAGATTCAACTGACATTGCTAGGGCTGCTGGGAGAAGAGCAACATCCAACTCGATGCTTAAAATTCAAGTCGTCTCAATTTGAACACAGTTTAAGTGATCCCATATAATGTATTTCAGTTAAAAACTTACTACTTACCAGCAGCATTAGCTAGCAACACGAAAATCTTCAACTTGAACACTTAAGGATTTGTTTTCACAAGCAGTGGAATGAAATGCATCACAAATAATTCAATATTTCTTCACTCAGAATGTTGTTTTCTTAGCACCTGTTCAAGTACTCTATTATCAGAAATATTTAGGGGTTAAAATTTGGCCATTAAAATTCATTCTCTGATGAAACTGGAATGAAAATATAACAAAAATTACTGAAACATTCAAATACAGAGTATGCAGCCTATCAATCTGCAATGATAAGAATGAAACTATTTTTCTCATCCATAATGAGAAAACCAGAGCTGGTTAACTTTACCTTTGTGAGCCAAAATCTTTGAATCCCTCCATCTCTGAAAGCAGGTGGCAGCTTTATCTTCTTATCTGCTGGTTCAGTCTGGTACAGAGACTGAAAAGGAAATAGCAAAACAGGCTGCACAGGTAATTTTGCACATGTTTTAATGCAGAAAACTGTAAATTATGACATGTTGCCAATCATTTGAAATATCATAACTCTGAGCAATATGTTAGGAACCTCTAAGTTAGAAGCTTTCAAATAAGTTTCCTCAGAACATTTCCCACACTATTAATATAAAACTTAAAACTAACTCCTGCAATTTTTATCTCTCTTTGCAACTACTATGCATATAAAAGTATAGGACCCTATACTCTACAGGAAGTGGGAGTGCTGAATATCTTTATTTGCACTTAAAATTTCACTAGACATCTCCTTTAAAACAAAATTATTTTTGTAAGGAAGATGAATGTGCTTAGCTCCCCAAACCCCAGCTCTGAAGGAGAGTGAAGTTTTGCATTTCAGGTGGCTAATACTGCGTAATTAGTTGTTTTGCTTTGGTTTTCCCTCGAAGTTGCATGAGTGAGAATGAATGTACATGTAAACTAATGGCTGAGGGAAGTTGGTGACAAGCACAGTACAGGGAAGGTGGCAGTCACCTTCCTGCATAGCTCTGATAATATACCTGAATCATGAAAAGAAACAGTCTGCATATTCAGGTGATACCTCCTTTGTGGCAGAGATGCTGTATATCTCCACTTACACTGAACTGCAAGATATTTTGTCATGCAGGCTGCTGCTCCCTAAGAGTTCATTGCTTTGAACTCTTAGGAGGTGAAATGGTAGCCATGGATTACCCATCCTCTTCCCAGGTTTAAGTATTTTAACAAAATCTTCCCAAAATAGCAGTTGGGGGCAGAAAACTTACAATGAAACCCCAGTCAGCAGAGGTTTGTCATTGCTTTCAGGGAGGTCAAGTCTTGCTCTAACAGAGTACTTTGCATTGGATGTCCTATTAAGGTAGTGGGAGCTTTTTATTGTCCTCAGAGGACTCTGATACAGCTGCATGTTTGAATCTTGATACTGAAAAATGGACTTAAAAGGCCTCAAGATTGTTTTCTGAGTTTTGACATAAGAAAGAGCAATGTGCTCTAATTCCCCTTGCACAATTTCAGATCTCAGCCTTTATTGATATTCAGCCAGGTGTTAGGCTAATTTTGCATCAAAACAGTAACTTCAAAGAGCTCTTTTAAAAAGAATAAAATGAAACAGAAAGAGAAGACTGAGATGATTTTCTTCATCCATTGCCACTGGGCTCGCTGCCCATTTCTTGTCTCTTATTTTTTAATTTGTTAATTCTAATGAAAAAGTGTTTGCATGGCAAGTTTAGGAGGCTTTGGCAATACAAAGCTTAGGACAATCTCATTTTTTATAAAAATGAACAAAGAGCACCCACTCACTCTAAGATTGTTCAATGAATACTGTAAATGAATGAGACATTTATTTTTGTGCCAGCTCAACTACCAGTGTCGACAAGATTTGCATATATTTTGGCAAGTGCACTATGCAAGGTGGTAACAAAATAGGCCTTTTATATCTGAGTCTAATTTACTTTAGTTATACTCATTTAAAATGTGTTTTCATATGAAAGATATTTCAGTAAGGGATACTTTAGAAACAGCAACATCACAGAAATGTTTGCTATATAGTCAGTATCAAACATTTTCCCCTGAGAAAGCATTTTTTCAAGAAGAAATTCCCTGGTTCTATGGATTTAAGATTCCTGGTTTCTTTTTTTGTTTCTCTTTTATCATTGTTAGGTTTAATATTGCAGGCTTAAATACCATGCTTATTACTTGCTGTTATCAGCTGTAAGTATTGCAAAACATGGAATTAAAAAACCCCCCACATCACTCTGCATATTTTGCCATCTACCTACTCAAAGGCTACTCACAGAAAAGCAAAAATGTGTTCTTATTCTATGAATTAGTATTCAGGGTAAAGTCTTTTTCACAAGTAGTGGTGCTGGTATATGATTTCAAACCAGTTTTCTTTAAATATGTAGAAAATTGTGAGTGAAATGCTTCATGAGCAGTACTTTGGTTTTAACAGGCTCATACCATTACATTTTATTATGCATTAAGAACGTGCTTGAACTAAACAAACAAACAAAAAAATCAACAAGAACAGCACATTTAAATTCAGTAAGCTTAATCAAACAGGTTCAAGACTACGTATTTGTCAAACATGAATAAAAATATCTGCCCAGTGTCACATGAACACATACTGAAGGATCATGTTTATAGTTTTATTATATTTCTTGAGTCCTGGGTTTGCTTCTGTTTCTTAAGAAGACTTCTAATAAGAGAACAGCAATGAAAAGAATCCTGTTTTTCTTCCAGGTACCTTGCCTCCTTAGTGAATAAAAATGCAGAGAATCTGGCTTCCCCACCACAGCAATACAGAGCATCTGTAATACTGAAGGCATTTCTGAAGAATTAATGTAATTTTTCTTCAGAGATAATAAACAATGTCTCTTGGTGACAAATGTATTTTAGGCATATATAACCATTTTTATATTTTAATAATATGAAAAGAAATGAAAAAGGGTGATTAACCACAAACCTCTGACAGGCTGAATTAATTTTTCATGAAACACAGCTATCAGACTGTGCATAAACAGAAAATACTCTAGCCTGAAAAAATAGCTATTTCTTATAGATAGAATGGCAAAATCTGGGCATTATGTTAATACTTTTACTTAGGCTAAGCAGAACAAAAATATCTCTAAGAAGCTCTAACATTTCAATAAGCTAAAAGTGAAGTAATGTGCCAGCCACAAAGAGAAAAATCAAGAACTGCCTCAAATGTCATTCCCTACTTTTAAAACAGGTATCAGCTGCCGCCCCACTTCCATCACTTGGAATACAATCATCTTTGCCGGTAATTTCAAGTAGTGCAGCATAAACTCATTAATGATTTTGAAGTGTACTAATTTGAGGAAGTATTATGACACATCAGACAAGACAGAGAGCACCCAGGCATTTGTGAAATATGCATTTCTTATAACTAAAATAATATTTAGCTTTACAGTTAAAATTCTAGGAGAGAGACAGAGAATATGTTATTATGAAAATATATAGCTTTAATTTGCAGACATATAAACACTTTTGGTACATTACAGACATATGATGCCAGAAATCAAAATAATCAGTTTTAAGCATAACACTAATTTATCCTGTTCACACAGAGAAATTTTATGTAATCATCATACAAAAGATAGTTCTCAGCTCTTAAAATGAAGTGAAAGTGATACATCACTGATAAACCTGCTGCTTTGTTGCAGAGGATACAGCAAAGAATAAATTATCAAGAAAATATGCCACCAGTCTTACAAGTTATATTTTGGATTAGATCCAAAATCAAAGCCAATGAAAAGGAGCCAGGAATGGTTGCCAGAAGTCAGAAACAAGATCTTTCACATGAAATACCAATCCATAAAGGAGCAACAGTCAGAATAAACTAAGTCCTATAATTCCTTAGAATATGAAGCGATTTTTGTTTTCATCTGGCAGATCAGATTCAGAAGTATCACGTGAAAAAAATCTATTACACAACCAAACTGATGGAATACTACTGACAGATTGCTCAAAGTACAAAAACCATCACCACTTCTGTGACAACTAAAGATTTAGCCATTCCCTTGCTTCCTTGCATCTGGCATGTTTCCGAGGATGAATATGGGGTTCTGCCATTATCTGCTGTAGGAAATATTAAATATAATTTCTCCATAAAAATGACCAGCAGACTGCTGGAGCAAATGATAATGTGGATGAAATCTGGAGCAAATGAAAGATGATATGTCACAGCAGTTCAGATTCTCATTACAATGTCTTGCATTCTTGCTCAACAGGAATTGCACTTCTTGTTAATGCCTTTTCTATCCTACTGTATAAGCTTTACTTGTGAGGTAATAAACATTCTGGTTTTTCTTTTTTTTTTTTTATTACTAGTGCATTTTAACGTCTTTATTCTTTTAATTATACATACATCGGGACAGACTTTTTTTTTTTTTTTCGTGGTTAAATGTCTGTTTGCCAATGTGTGATTTATATTAAAACCAATATATTTAAAATATACTCTGTGTTTATCTCATGGACAGTACCTCGAACAGTTCCCTGCTCAGGAGCATCTGATGCCCTCTTGTGGTTAAAAAGACTTTTAAAACTTGAGTTTTAAAGAATCGTCTTACCTTCCCCTTTTTATGATCTTACTGATTTATGAAAGCTGCAAATTATGTCCACGTTTTTATAGACAGGGTGCTAGCTGTTAGTTGCTAAGTTTTCATAAAAAAGCTGTACACTGAATTTGAATTTAAAAAACTGTAAACAGCTATTTACAATTATAATATTATTAAGTTATAAATTAACAGTCCTTCATTGCAACCTCTGTCAATACAACCCACAGCTAGATGTTTCAGAGTTGTCCAATGTTTCTCAGATGCTGGATTTATCCACAAAGAAAAGTCAAATGTTAGAAATCTCCATTGGTTTCTTCTCCAACATGTGCAGGCTAATTCTTCCATTTAATGGGATCTGTACTTCCAAGTTTTCATCAGCTCTGTGATGCTTTTCCCCTTTTCTTAGACAGATGTAAATGCCCATCCCTGTTACTAAAGCAATTGAACCCAGGCTTATTATTGACAGAGCTACCAACGTAGGCATGCAGGATGCTGACTCCATTTTTTTATGCGTAGGCTCTATGGATATTTGTGGCTGCTTTTCTTCTATACTGATATCAGGCTCCTTTCTTAACAAACTTTCAATGTAGCTCTCATTGCTAACAGTGTCGTTGACAAAAAGGTTCACCATGACGGTGGAATGGAGAGGTTCTGGATAGCCATGATCACTAACTTTTACAAGCAGCCGATAAAGGCCATAGTCGTTTTGCATCAGTGACTCTTCCAAGGTGATATTACCAGTTTTAGGGTCGATCCTAAATGACTCTGGTCGAGGGCCTCTTCTTCCTATGATGCTGTAAGCTATGACTGCATTCATGCCAGTGTCCTTATCAACAGCATAGACCTCAGTGATGGGAGAACCAGGAAGAGTAGAAGGAAGGACCAACAAATAAGACATATTAGATTGAGGAAACAAGACCAAAGGAGGGTTGTCATTTATGTCCAGAAGAAGGATAGTTATTTTTGCTGTAGAAGACAGGGCAGGATCACCACCATCAACTGCTTCAATCCACAGAATGTAGGAGCTTTGCTGCTCCCTATCCAAGGAGACCTTAGCTCTCAAAACTCCTTTTCCAGTATCTATGACAAAAATATCACTTCCATTCAGAACTGAAAGGGCAACCCACCCATTTTGCCCTGCATCAGCATCTGTGACACTTATAACTCCAATTTCACCGAAACCTGGAAAGTTTTCTGGCACAAAAAAGCTGAAATCCTTATTGATAAATCTTGGACTATTATCATTTTTATCCAATACAGTGATGGTGACAGTTGCTATTGATTCTCTTGGAGGGAATCCAGAATCTACTGCTTTGACAGTATATCTGTATTTCTCTTTTTCTTCTCTGTCCAGTTGGGTGGAAACTGTAAGAACTCCTGTTGTTTTATCTAAAGCAAAATAGGAAGGGGCATCAGGACCTAAGAAATAGGACACTTGTCCTCTTTCTCCGCTGTCAGCATCGGTAGCGTACAGTTTGGTCAAGAAAGCATTGGGAACATTGTTCTCCTCAATGGATAATTCTATCAGCTGCTGAGAGAAAACTGGCGAGTTGTCATTGTCATCCAGAACCTGTACTTTGATTATTTTGTTGACATGAAATCCTTCCGAGTTCCATGCAACTACAGAGATTTCATACAGCTGTTGTGTCTCATAGTCCAAAGGCTTGGTGGTCTCTAACAAGTATTCATTGTTGTATGGCTTGTATGGTGAAAGTCTGAAAGGCCCATCACCATCCAAATGGCAATTGACTTTGTATTTTTCATCAGGATCTTTGATGGTAAAAAATGCTATTGGTGTGTTGATAGGCTCCAGTTCCTTTAAGTATACCACCCCTTCCACTTCATTAGCTATGAAACGAGGGACAACTTCAGGTGGCCTCATCATGACTTTGATGACGGTCACTAGCACTGTGATCACAGCAGGGATACAACCAGGACCGTTGCCCAGTATGATCAGCCTGTGGAGCGTTGGAGTGTCCCCATCAACTTTACTGGAGAGTGTGATGGCTCCTGTGCTTTCGTTCAGATGGAACAAGTCTCTGGATGGCTGGGAGACTTTCTGGCTGTAGGAGTAGGTGATCTGAGCATTGGATCCAAGGTCCATGTCTACGGCGTGGACAGTGGCCATGTGTGTCCCTAAGCTGGAATTCCCATAAAGGGTGATGTTGAGCTGTGAGTCACTGAACTGAGGGCAGTTGTCATTGATGTCGCTGATGCCAATAGTGAGGGTGGCACTGCCCACAAGCGGAGGAATACCCCCATCCTCTGCAATGATGACTGTGACATACTCCTCCCGTGTCTCCCTGTCCAGAGCCCCCATAACAATCAGGTAGGGAGTCCTCTCTCCGTTCTCATTCTCCTCCACATCCAGGGTGAAGACACCATAGTTGTCTCGCAGGCGGTAGGTCTGTACACCGTTAGTGCCCACATCAGGGTCAAGGGCAGGGTGCTCAATAGCCAGGCGGGTGTTCACAGGTGCGTTCTCAGGCACCGAGAGGTGGATGTGGGGCACAGGGAAGTGGGGCGCATTGTCGTTGACATCCCGGATAGCAATTTTTACCTTCACCAGGCGGAAGTACTCCTGCGGCAGCACCAGCACATCCAGCAGCAGCAAGCATGACTCAGATGAGGGCGAGGAAGAGGACACAGCAACTGCTCCCCCGAAGACAGTGGCCCCACTGCTCTCCATGCACAGAGCTTCCCGGTCGATCTCCATGGCTGAGGTGAGCAGCTCCCCAGAGCGGTTGTCCAGCTGCACATACTGTCCCCCCAAGCCATGGGAGGCCAGTGTGAAGGAGAGTGGAGGCTGGGGAGCTGCAGGGTGCTGCCCACCAGCTGTCGGCAGCCGCAGGTCACGGGCCAGGCTGCCGATGAGCACCCCAGCAGGCAACCCCTCGTTGAGGCTGTAGAAGAGCTCGGTGGCACGGCTGTAACTGGCAAAGCAGTTGAAAGGTCCAACGAAGAGCAGAAAGAGGAGCAAGTGCTGAGGAGAGAGAGGCACAGGAGTGTGGGGAGGGGGTGGTGTTAGAGGCAGGAGGCAGCCCCCCCCTTACCCACGGCCACCCCCACTGCTACTTCGAGCAAGGAGTGTGGCATCTGCAACATGAAGCCATCCTCCCTCTCCCCTTCTCACCCCAGAACAGCAGCTACTTTCTGGGCATCGCCATCTGTACCCTCCAGGCAACACCAGCTGTATTCCCCACAGCAAATACGCGCTGACAGGGATGGCCCAGGGGCACTCTACCTCCCTTCCCACCAGCAGCACTTCCTCTCCCGCCCCACACCTCCTGAAGCTCGCCCCTCTTTTCACCAGCAACACCTACCCTCCCAACAGCAACTACATCCCAAGCCGAGACATCCCCTGCACACCCCCAAACATTTGCTCTCCCCCTTTCCCTTTCCACAGCAATGCAAAACGCACCCCCCACCCTTCTCCCCATCCCAAAGCCTGCTTTTCCCGAACGCCCATGGGCCCCGCGGTGCAGCGGGGACCCGCTCAGGTCCCGGCGGAGCCCTGCGCCACCGCCGCAGCCCGCCCTGGTCCCTGCCCGCCCCGGCCGCCGACACGGAGGTTCTAGCCCCGCCACCGCGGACCCCTGCCCGCCCCCACGCCGCCCCGC
>VYZX01005695.1:105156-122378 GCA_013401335.1 Brachypteracias leptosomus
CTGCGTCAGCACAGCGGGAAGGCGGGCGTTCTGCCGAGTGTGTGTGTGTGTGAGAGAGAGAGAAGCGCTGGGAGGGGGGGAAGAAGATGCTCCTGTCTGGAGACTAAAGTGGGGGGAAAAATAATTAAAAAATACAATCGCCTTGTCCTGTGGAAAGATGTTGTGATGTAGATGTCAGCGGACTAAGCTGGAATTAACATCTGCCTCAGTTTAAGCATTGTGATGAGTAACGAGCAGCTTGTGCCTGTGCGAAATGAAAGTAACGTTTTGAGGAGTTTTCAAAGTGTTTGCTTGGTGGAAGGGTCGTATCCTGCCAAATTATAGAGGCAACTGCAATTTCCTGCTGGCTGGGAACCCGAAGGACCCCCTGCGGCGGAAAATTGCATGCTCTAATTTTATAATCTCCAGTCTCTATTAGCTAGGCTAGAAGACTGCCATAGAACTAGACATGAAATTAGCAGTGCTCAGGAAATTTTAGATAGCACAAGACCAACTACACATTTCCTCAATATCTTGCACTATTAAAGGGATAGCTAACCTGCCCTGTGTTCCTTACACTGGCACTCTGCAAGATCTCAAATGGAATTTGAGATGTCCATCTTTAGCCTTAAAGTGCTCAGTAAGCTGGATCCAGGCTGTTGCTGAGAGGTCAAGTACTGAGATTCTGACAAGCAGTTGCATTTGTCAAGTACAGTGGAGCTGCCCTTCACAAAGGTAAAGTTTGTACAGGAGATTGAACTATGGTCTGAAGACTACCTTGAACATCTCCACACTCCATGGCAAGCGCACTGTGCAGGCATTTGATCTCATTTTAGGTACTAAGAACCGGACAGCAAAACTTTTGCCTTCAGTCAAAACCAAAAATACTCTTCCCTTTTCCTTCTACAACTCCTTGAGACAAACTCTATGTCCAATCCAAAATGGAGAAACAAAAAAGAAGCAATTGGAATCCCAATCCAAAACCAGCCTTATGCCCAAGTCTTTTGTAATACTGCATCTTTCAAAAGTAAACCATAACTGAAAAATAAAGAACATATTGTTTAGTAACTCTTGGGATATTCTTGGATGTTGTGAGGATGGGGGCAGCGGCACAAGCTGAATTGAATAGAAGAGAATAAAACAGAGCAGAATAGAAAGAAAAACTTCCAAGACTGACTTCCTCCAGGGCTGTAAACAAATCATATTAATTCCTTTGTCTCCATCCTTGAAATATAAGTAGTGCAATACTGCTTGTCTGAATTAGAGCTTTACCCTGTTCTTGCTAAAGTCAGTGGCAGTGGAATCGGGCTCTGTTTTATTTAGTGGATCTCTTTGAATCATGCTTTGATTTTAATATCCATTTCATCCCCAAAATGACATTAGCACAATAATCATATGTGACTTAAACAGTAGAGCATTAGGGTACTAACAAAAGGCCTGCTATATTTATTATTCACTAATCTCTAGGGTTTTGAAACCACTCAGTACGTAGTGCCCTTATAAATTGTTTATATCTTTACTATTCAATTATAGCACAAACAGAACATGCAACACAGTATATACAGTTCAGAGTGAACATGTATAATTTAAGAGAGAAATCAAACTACCCAAGTCCTTTACTAAATTCTCATCCATGTGCACTGTTCTGCAGATTGCTCATTATGAAAAGTGCCCTCAAACTCAATCCTGTTTTAGTTAGTTTAGCTGGACATGACAGATGCTTTTAGTTGACTCACATCTGCTCTAATTTTATTCATTTCAACACAGAAATATTGACTCATTTGGGTTTCAGACAGATTTTGACACTGATTTATGTGGAGTTTGAATTTCATAGGCTGATTGTAATCTTGGTTTCAGTAAATCAGTAGTCTTCTTGCAAAAGAATCTGGAGTTCCTATAAAATTCTATCTAACTTTTTTTTTTCTCTGATGTCTCACTTTATATCCCTTTTCTCCTATGTTCTTGAAGTTACTGACCTATTACTACACCATTCATAACCATCGCAGCCACTGCTTTTCCCTAGGGCCTCTGATAGGGTAGGTGATGCTCTGCTGTTCTAGTATTCAGGTTTTCATTACAACTGCCACGTTTCATTTTATTAAACCACAGGTGTAACAGCAGAATTAAATGTTTTCTGGAGCATCTGGTAGCAACATCTAATAAGTTGCCTCAGGTAAGTTACAGAGCACAAGACTGAGATCAAGTAACAAGCGATCCAAGTAGTGTCGTAGTTATTTTTAAATACATTAGAAGAAGTACATTATTGCTATGGTAAAATAGAGTATTTATTTTACTTTTTTTAAGGTGGATATAACAGGTATTGATACTCAATTGAAATGCCTTGGATTTGTGGTCAGTGTTCCAGTGGCAGATGGAAGCATTTCCAGATGAATGATTCAGGACCATCACTTCTGAAAGGGAATCTCAAATAGCGCTTTTTGGCATAGCAAGAAACCTTGACCAACTTTTTCAAGAGACGGGGATGCAGGTACATGTTATCCCCTCAATCTGGCAAAAAATATATATGCTATAGCCTGTGTTCTACTGAGGACTGTGATATGAGGTTCCCCATTAGTGAGATTCTACTGATTCAGCTTCCTAATACTTTAGTCAGTGTGACCTTTGAGCTAGGTGCTTTTCAGTGGGGAAACAGTGAAAGCACTAGTGTTAGTATTGATTCCTAGTCACAGTAAAATGGAAAAAGGCACGGGACTAACAGACTGCCACTTCTCTGAAGAGTTTAAGCAGCGCGAGATACAGGGCAAGTAAAGGAGATCCTTTTAACTGTTATCGATATAAACTTCTTATGCTTTGCTGCTAAGTTAGGAAAATGCCTTACATCCTGAACTTCCTGTGCAGGATAGTGGATTACAGTATGAAAGACTCTATGAATATTGGATAGTGACCTTGCCAGCAGAAGTGCCAAGCATCTGGTGCTCGCATTTGTACTGAAAGCTGTGATCATTCCATGTCACTGTAGATCAAAACTAGCATGATCACCCTGTTCTCAGCACAGAGTGGGAGAGGGGTCTTGGCACTGCTTTCCCTTGTGACACTGAAAGACAGTAGAGAACTCTGGGTCCAGCTTGAATAAAGCAGCAGTTGAGCTGAAAAATGGACAACTTTTTGGAGTTTATATCACTCAAACCTCCAGTCATGCTTTCAAAGGGCCGGTTCTAGTAAGCTGAACCTGCAAGGTTCTGCTCAGCAGCTTTTCATGAACAAAACCTTGCTGCCGTTGTGACAACCTTACAAGAAAGTAGCTAAAATGTGAGAGTGGTTTCTAAACTTAAGAAGAAATACCCCCTGAGACAAAGTGACATTTGATAGGAAGGCTGACAAAAGTGGATGAAATTTTCCTGTCTAGTTAGCTTGACGTCTATTGGGGACTACTGTGCCGAAGTATCACAAATACAAACTGTTAAACACTGGCAGAGAAAAAAAACTTGGAAAAAAACTTCCTGCACTCTCTGAACCAGCTGCATTTGATACATTTGACCAACTTCTTCCTCAAATTGGTTTGAGGTTTCGTAAAAATATAGTTCTCTGCTTATGGTGTCTATCATATGTCTCCATATGTTTTGCACATGTCTGTTTTATCTGGAAAAATGCCAAAATATTACAGCAGTGAGAAAGACTGCCTTCAATATATTTCTAGTCTGATCATACCTTTATTTTCAAAAGAAACACTAATTTAAATTTATTAGGTAAGCCTGATTTTCTAAAAGTAGGAAGAAAGGATTTAACTCAGATTATATTTCAGCACATCTTTTTTACCAACATTTTTTATACTGTATTACACAGTGTATTAACATTTGCTTTCACTGACTTCTTGTGTAAAACTTAAAATAATAATGATACAACTTTTGTTTCATACAAGCCAAAGCAGAGGCTGAGATACAGTACTAATATGATACTGCTAAAAATTATTAATACCGTAAGTCTTTCATTACAGTCCTTATCACATTAGTTCAGGGACAGTATTCTAGTTTCTGCCAGCTCACTTTCTACACGATGCCTGCAAGTTATGAAACTGTCATGAATATGTAGATATTTTTTAATTGACTTCTCATTGACATTAAGCCATGACATCTGAGCTGAAGTTACAACCTCTTGATGCCATAAATCAGATGTATGAGGAGCACACTGCTCCCAGCAATGAGGCACAATGCATTGAAGAAGTCCTGTGATATGCCAGGTAGCACTTGGATGTGAAGACATGTGCTTGCTGGGCTCCATGTAGTTCCCTTAAGCCAACTAGCCACAGCCTGCAATCTCATTTCATTTTCTGAGATGGAAATGGTTAGAGAGCGGATATAGTGCAGTAATATGAACCATTTTTCCTATGACTACTGCAGCTTCAATAGTACTCCAGCTTCTCTTCTCTTAGTTCCTCTAGAACAGGCAGTTGTACATATTTTACCTTGTCAGTTGAACTGCCTAGCTTTCGTCTGAAATACATATAATATGTTGTGGTTTCACCTGAGGTCTTTAGCTACACAGGATGAACATTTGCTTCCTTGACAATAAATTATTTTGAATTTTCCAGGGGCCAGATTCTGTCATCTTCCCTCCATCTATATTCAGTTAATTAATGAAGTTGTTAGCTCTAGTTCCTTAATACTAACTTACTCCTTGCTCACAAAAATTCTTAAATAACCCAAAAAAAGCTTTTTACTGAGCGTGGGATAATTACTACATGATCTGAGATTTGGGCCAAATTGTTTCTTTGTTTAGATAAGTGGATTGACCAACTCTCAGTGGAATTTAGTTCATTTTTATGTCTGTGATGAAGTGAAGGTAGTGAAACCAAACAACTTAATGCATAGCCAACTTTTTACATAATGGGAAAATATATTGGCTGCATGCCTCAGAAATCTTGCAGCTGATAGTGGTTTTATTGTTCATATTGTCGTTCTGATCACTCAGTTCCCTATTGAGATAAGAGACAATAGTGTTTTCTCTGCAGAGGCCCGGAGTTCACTCGGCAGAGCTGAACAAACAGTGGGAGCCAAGCCTACTCTGAGATTCATCCAAATACAAATTTTCTTGAGTTTGTGAAAGCATTTGGTCACATCAAAATCATACTTCTGTCTTGTTCAAATTTCATATGTAGTAGAAAGAGAGGATTACTTATTATAAAAGGCTTCCTCTAACTTTGATATATGATAATCAGGCATTCAGTCTAGGCTCTTTTTTTTCTTCCTGAGATACAGACATTTCCAAAGTATGTAACTGAAAGAGATAGATGTCTAAAACAAATGAGACAAATTGCTCTCTGAATGGGTCTGTTTCTCTTCCATCTGAAAATGCCGGCTAGAGTGAGTATCTCAGATACAGATGTTTAAATTTTATCTGTTTAAAGGTAGATTATAGAGAAAGAGAGTGCTGAGTGTGTATCCACAATAGTTACATTGCAGATGTGACTTTAAACCATACTCTTACTACCCTACTAGTAGTAGGACTAGTTGTTCCCTGGGAATCCAGCCCCCAGAGCTGGAAGACAGGGATGGTGAGCAGCATGAGACCTTCATACTCAAAGAGGAAGTGGTTAGCGACCTGCTACATCACTTAGACATACACAAGTCTATGGGGATGGATGAGTTACACCCAAGAGTACTGAAAGAGTTGGCGGATATGCTCACCAAACCACTTTCCGTCATTTGTCAGCAGTCCTGGCTAACCGGGGAGGTCTCAGCTGACTGGAGGTTAGAAAATGTGACACCCATCTACAAGAAGGGACAGAAGGAGGATCTGGGGAACTACAGACCTGTCACCTTGACCTTGGTGCCAGGGAAGGTTATGGACTACATGATCTTGAATGCCATTATGCACCATATACAGGACAGCCAGGTGATCAGGTCCGGTCAGCGTTGGTTCATGAAAGGCAGGTGCTGCTTGACTAACCTGATCTCCCTCTATGACAAGATCACCTAGTGGATGAGGGAAAGGCTGTGGATGTTGTCTACCTGGACTTCAGTAAAGCCTTCAACACTGTTTTTGACAGCATTCTTCTGGAGAAACTTGCTGCTCATGACTTGGACAGGTGTAAGCTCTGCTGGGTAAAATGCTGGCTGGACAGCCAGGCCCAAAGAGTGTTGGTGATTGGAGTTAAATCCAGTTGGCAGCCAGTCAAAAGTGGTGTCCCCCAGGGTTCCAAATTGGGACCACTCCTGTTTAATATCTTTATCAATGATCTTGATGAGGAGATGCAGTGCACTCTCAGTAAGTTTGCAGAAGACACCAGGTTGGGAAGATGTGTTATCTGCTTAAGGGTAGAAAGGCTCTACAAAAGGACCTGGACAAGCTGTTTCAATGAGCCGAGGGCAATAGTATGAGCTTCAACAAGGGCATTTTAGACAATAATTACATCTGATAGGATGAAAAATAGTGATCTGTCCCTAACATAGTTTCAGAAAGTCAAAATAAATTATATACATTATTTTTTAGGAACTATTAGCTTTATTCACCAGGCACTGTTTTTTCTCCATACTTACACAATTTAACTCAGGTAAGTGAAGAAAATAACTTAACTTATAGGAAGGTGACATTTAAAATTTTTATCCACAATAAGATTGCACTTTCATTTAACAAATTTGAAATGTTTTCTAAGCAGCATTGAAAAGTCAATTTTAGAGTTTGACTTCTTCTCTCTTCCCGGTGCTGCGCATCTCTAGGGCTCCACATAATAACCATTTAATTCAAGAAATCAGAAACTGAGCAAGCAGTTTAATAAAAGTCAAAAGGCATTTCCTACAGCATAGAAAAAAATTATCTAGTGTTTTACTTCTTCATATAGTGAATTTCTTCAGGGGAAAAAACAATTTTCTTTTTTTTTTGTTAAAAAATGGAAATGCATAATTCATGGAAAAATGAGCAGCCTCTACATAAGGCTAAAACCTTTTTCTCCTTATTCAGGGTAATATGAGATTGTGAGCGAAATAGAAATTAATGTAAATTTCTATTTCAAACTTTATTATAGTAATGCACCATCTTATGTGGCAGTGTTAACAGTATAACCAAGATGTTTGTTCATGTTTTCCTAATTCTTAGGGATATAAGGAACTCAATTTCTATTGTCTAGCCAATGAACAAGAGCATAGAACTGCTAGCTACAACAGCTTTTGCATGGTAGATTGTCCTTCTGATACATCTCTTCGAAAATTGATATATGTATAAGTATTACCTCTATGTATAGAATATGTATTGTAAGTAAATTGACTGAGAAGATCTTGCAGCAGAGCAAAAAGTAACAATACAAGGAACCCTAAAATAGCAGAAACTGAATACATTCTGATCAGAATTGTGTGCATCATGCTACAATGACAGAGAAAAAAAAGTTCCTGTTTTATTTTCTGCATATTATTCAAGGTAGTTTTCCAGATATGGTCATTAACATGAAAATACTTTTCTTGAACGAATCTTTCATTTGATAAAAAGTAATTTGTTTAAGTTTAAAAAAAATTCAGCAATGGGAAGATCAACACAGAGGAGAGGATTCTTCAGGAGGAGAAGAATCTATGAGTGTACTAAGGAAAAGAAACTTTTTTTTTTCCTTTTCTATCCAGTATTAACTCAGATCTCATTCTGATAAGTCTGACTTTTAAGTATAACCTCTACTCTTATACTGAGTGAAAGTAGAAAGATCAACCTCTGAAAGAAATGTTACTATGTTAATTACAAATCTTACTGACACTGAAACCATTTTGTGGGTGTATAAAGATCCTTAAATATAAATATATGTGGTTTGTATGTCACAGAGATGTCCAGCATATATATTACTAATTGTTAGCGAGCAACTTTCCTCCTTAGATTGCCTTGGATTGCCATGCTTGACCTTCTGAAAAAGCAACATCTATTGCTTGCATTTCAACATTACACAACCCTATACTAGCTTTTATAAACATAAACACAGTTGTTTCCACATATCATAGCATAATTAATATTGATATTTTTATTGTTGTTTTTCAAAGACATAAAATTATCTTTGATTTTCTGCACAGTTGTATATTGATTTGTATTTAGTTATTTGACATTACATTCATTACCTTCTAGTTTTATGATTATAGTTTTATTGTCACCAAAAGCATAACCAGAATAAAAGCTAGACTGACTGATGTAGACTGATTTTTTTGTGTGTATGTGTGTGTCTTGGAAAATGGAACATTAAAAAAAATTGGAAATGCGCTATTGAGTGTTGCTAGTTCCAGTCCAGGTCAATTGTTACTGTGGGTCAATGGAAACAATAATTGTTGTTACAGGTCACAGATCTTTGTAACATCAGTGGCTTTGCACTCTTGACAAGCTATTTTTAGAATTTATAAAAGGAGTTCAAGTTCATGCATTTTTGTCTTTACTAATTTGTACCCATAGCTAGTTTCAAGGTTGAGGTAATTTTACAAAGAGAGCTAAAAATAATGCCATCTGTTTTTTTTAAACAGGGAAAAGTGTACAGGATCAAGAGTTCCCACCAACCTAGAATGGATGCTTGCTCTCCCTTTACAGTACTTGAGAAGAAGTTCATGCCACAGAGTAAAATTCAAAACAGCTTGTTGGTTGATCAGGGAGCCATTTAAAATTGCCATAGTCTCTGTGAAGTGCCTAAAGCTCATTCAACAGAAATATCAGTTTTACCCACCAAATACATTTTCCATCTGGCCTGGTTTTCTTAAAGTTACAGTTTGTCATGACTGGACAACACTGAAGGCTCAAAAGAACTTTTGACTCAGCAAAGAGGCGTCAAATTTCCCTGAGGGATCACAGAAGAAGAAACATGGGTTTTTTACTACTTGGGTAGTGGCAGATGACCTGCCACTCCATTTTGGTAAAATGGGCTGATGTTAGAGGCTTTGTCAAGGAAGGTACTAACTTTCAGGAGCTCCTTCTGAGTCATCGATTCAAATAGAGAACATGTGTTTCCTTGTAGGAAGTTAACAAGAATGCCTGAAGAGGAGTGCTTAGGAACTAACAAGGTCTTAAATGTTATTTTTCAATTACATTTTGCTGGTTCCACATTATATGCAGAATTTAGGTGATTCTCCTTTCAGTGTGCTTATCAGAGTGGATTCCATTCTGAGTTTTCTAACTTCTTACTGGTAACATACATATTCCTCACATGTGATCTGGACAGGCACCTGACCATTATGTTCCTTGATCAAGACCTAAGTACCTCACATGACTATGTATTTTGTCTCAAAGCTGGATCTTACTGGTTTCCCAGTAGGGCCAGCAAGTGACCTTAGCACTGCACCCCCTAATCACACACACAGGTTAACTGCTGGCACAGCGTCTTGCCTCTACTTTGGACTACTAGAACTAAAAAGATAAATCTGATGTTGATGGGACTAATTAATAAAAAGTATAAATGCATACTTGTTGGTGCTACATGGTGGGGGTTAGGACATGTATTGCTCTCTGGTGCTTCTATATTTATCAGTACAGATGGAGGCACTCAGTTCACTTCCTCTTAAAAAGACTGGAGGGATGTGGAAAGTGGAATGGTTCCAAGCTGACTCAAGACACAGTATGTGCTATTCCACAGATGACTGTATATAAAGATGGAAATTTCATATGTTGGGAAACAGGAAGAGAAACTTCCCTTAACTAGAAGTAAGAAGAGGCCAATTAACTTCACTTGCTACACGCAATTAAAAAGACTGCCATATTTTCAAATATGTTACGCTGTTTTACAAAGTAGTCTGGCCTGAGAACAGCTTCAGAAGGATTCCTAAGAAAGAATGAGTTTTGGCATCAGGTGGGCCAAACCATTTGCTACAGTGTTAAAACACCTGGTCTGAAAAGAGCCAACTCAGTATCTTTCTGGAGTATTGAGTTGGCTGAAGCTGACCAGCTTCAATAGTGTGTCATCCATAAAAAGAATCAGTATCACATTAACATTATAACTGGCTGAAGAGCTGGGGACTGGGCTGTAGACCCTGAGCTGGAGTTGACCTATGGATGAGTCATAACTCAGCAATATGTTTTGTTTCCCAAGGCCCCAGAGGCAGAACCTGGCCCTATCTTCCTACAGGTCATTGTGGTTCGGATGGTGGGTGAGGCTAGAGCTATATTAACCAGGAAACATTCAGTTTGAGAGAAGAAACAAGGAGCTCATCAGTTTGAAGAGAGTTCCTGTTGGGGGCAGCTTGCTGAGCTCTCTCTCAGTAGTGTGTTCCCCATTGGCTGATTTGAGATGGAGAAGAGCAAACAGGTAAAGATGAAAAGATGAAGGTATACTGAGGGGATGTTGCTGAGTTTGGTGCTGGCCTGAGGAAGAAGAGATCTAGCAGCACACTGGCACAAGAGTCAGAGAGAGACAGGAACTAAACAAGATCTTTATATTACAAATTTGTAACCTTTGGTACTCATATAATCCAAACCTTGCAAAACCTTCAGCTTTCCCAAGCTATTATCTTGGTTTCTGAAGAGATAGCACCTTCCCTTGGCCTCCTGCTGCTTTGATTAATCTTTGATGATTTAAATATAACTTCATTGTGTTTGCAAATAGTATTTGTTAGGGAGAAAGTTAAAGTAATTCATTCCCAGGGATAATAGTAAAATCCCAAGAACAAAGCAACTTCAGAAAAACAAGATTATTTTTGATCACAGTGTGTGATGGCAGAAGAGGCAGAGTAGACTCTAGAAATAGGCTGACTGAGAGATGTACCGTATTGTCACATGCATAATTCATTTTCCAGATAACGTAAAGCCTCATAGATAATGTTTCTTGAGAATAAGTATGAAGATAAGCAACATACTTAGGTAATTCACTCATGCTGTACATGAGAAGGAGGAGAGAAATCTGTTCCTCTTCGCATGGAGAGAGGGCTCTAACTAATAAAATTGTACTGCCTGCATACACTGATAAATTCAACTTTGATGATAAGCTTGAGTTGTATGTAGGAAAATACTGTGATTTTCAGAGGACTATCATGACTTCTCACAACACTGCTGTGTTTATATGCCTCCAAAACAAAAATGGCTTTGGATGTTGCCATTCAAAAATGGTTTGACTTCTCACACTTTGCTAGGTTGGAATGGTGGATCTGTCCATTTTAAAACAATGTCTCTAAGTTAAAGTTATCAGAAATGAAATAATATCCAGTTTCAGCCATGAATGAAGTAACAATGAGCTCAAGGCTAAATACTGATGTTTTAACTTGTCTAGTATTCCATTCTTTTTGTTTGCATTACACATCTGTTTCCTTACAGATGCAGTGGGTATCATGCAGAAAAAGGCCTACTTGATAGGTTAAGGATAAATCTGTATTTTTAAAATCTTTATAAACATTTAATAATATCCCACTATTTACAGCATCTTCATGCTATGATCCTGTGGTATTGGCTATTTTGATGAGTACAGTGATAAACACTTCTGGCAAAATGTCAATTGAATGTTTGCATTAACCTATATATAAACACAAGACTTAGTTCTTTCTTGAG
This sequence comes from Brachypteracias leptosomus, assembly GCA_013401335.1. Classification (NCBI taxonomy): domain Eukaryota; kingdom Metazoa; phylum Chordata; class Aves; order Coraciiformes; family Brachypteraciidae; genus Brachypteracias; species Brachypteracias leptosomus. Next base: position 116,578 of record VYZX01005695.1, read on the forward strand.
AACACCCTGCACAAATCCACTGATATTGAGTTATGCTATAGCTATAGGATGCAAATATTCTGCTTCAGTGAGACAAACAGATGCCATGCTTGTTTTTCAGGATTGGGTGTATGGCTGGCATTTAATGATCATATAGAGATCAAGATGCTAAGGCACATGGAGGACAGGGAGGTAATCCTAGGTAGTCAGCATGGCTTTACTAGGGGCAAGTCCTGCCTGACCAACCTAGTGGCCTTCTACAATGAAGTGACTGTATCAGTCGACAAGGGTAGACCTATGGATGTCACCTATCTGGACTTCTGCAAGGCCTTTGACATGATCCCCCACAGCATCCTTATCTCTAAGTTGGNTTGGGGCTGTTCAGCCTGGAGAAGAGAAGGCTCCCAGGAGACCTTATAGTGACCTACCAGTATCTGAAGGGGGCCTACGTAAAGGCGGGGGAAGGTCTATTCAAAAGGAGTTTAAACAATAGGACCAGGAGTTTTTAAGCTAGGAAAGGATAGATTTAGATTGGATATTAGAAAAAAGTTTTTTAACATGAGGGTGATAGATCAGTGGAATGGGCTGCCCAGAGAGGTGGTGGAGGCCGCATCCCTGGAGTGATTCAAGGTCAAGCTTGATGGGGCTCTGAGTAGCCTGACCTAGGTAACGATGTCCCTACTTGTGTAGGGAGGTTGAACCAGATGACCTCTAGAAGTCCCTTCCAGCCTAAAACATTCTATGATTCTAAGATTTATATTTGTGTTAGTTATTTTTGCTGTCAGGGATGGTTTTGCTATGTAGCCTATTTTTTTTGTTTCTTTCAATTACATTTCTCTTTGCTTCTTTTCTGTTCTTGCCCTCGCTCCCCCACCTTCCCCTCCCCCTTTTTGTTTTCCATTTCAGGACATTGCTTTCTAATCTACCATCTTTCTGAGGTGAATAAGATTTTGCATTAATGTACTTCAATACTTCAACAAGAAACCTAGATATTTCTATTTTTAATTTTCTGAATGTAGTCCCTTTTGAGCTTCACATTTTTATATTCTGTATAAAAAAATTGACACTTTTTTCTTGCATTTTTATTCCCAAGTTCTTAAAGATTGTTTTATCTAGTTATTCTAGTTTGTGTTCTTTTCCTGCCCTGCATCGGTGTATTAATGAATGCTTCTTAATAGTTATTATTTTTTCATGTCAGATATTATTAAAGCAATCATAAGACATGTTAATATTTATGTATGCTCTGGGGATAAGCAAAATGTTTATACTTTTCATCTATTTTTATTTTATTATTTTGAAAAAGTATTTTTTACCTAGGAAATAGTTTTTCCCATTTGTTACATGAACTACTCTTTTTCTTTTTTTTTTTGTAATCCTTTGAGAATTTTCTCTATCCATTTGCATCATTGACATATCAGACTGGAGAGATCTACATGTAGATATTCTGACAATTATGTCTTCCATGACAGATGTTATTTACAAAGCCATGTTCATATGAATAATATAACACATAATTTAGTGGCTCACACAGGACTCAAGATACTTTAAACTGGATCACTGTATAGCAAACACCAGTACATAGAATACTTTGGTGACCATCTGAGCTATAATGAGCCAGTTTAGCAAATACCTATGAATTAAAAAAAATGTGAATGCCAGGTGTATGTGTGGACAAAATTTTGTTGTATTTATACTTTTTTGTTTTAGTGAATGTTTTCTTTTACTTTATTCAATGCATAACAACACCTGGTGCTGTGTGGAGAGTTTTGTATTGGCCTAAATTTAATATTTTCCAATCTTTTTTTGCTTGCAGAACTCAATCTTTATCTTGCTATCACAGTGATTTAATAATAATTGCCTTTGGCCTTTTGTCTTTCAGTGACAAGGGGCTTGTCTTTATGCATCTTTTCCATTTCAGTGTACTGTGGTGTAGATTACTTCCTGCAGTTCACATTAAATAGCTCTTGAGCACTGGCAATCAAATACAGCTTCTCCTTGTGCCCTGGAAAACCCATGATCTGTAGGCTGAGGCCTCTTCTTAGTCAAAGGATGAATTTCAATCAATCTACATTATTTTCCATTTACTTTAAATAGATAATTTATTCTCTTTATTCTATGATTTTAGTGTCTGTTTTTCCTACTCAAAGAAAAATACAATTTTAACAATACAGGCCTGGGTTTATGAACAGGACTTAGTGCTGAATTATATGGTACCCTTTAAAAGATGAGTCATGTGCATTTAGTGACCAGGTGGGTTCTACAGCTTAAGCTCTGAACTATCTAGGCATTACAAGTGGACAACAGACTTTTAGAGGTACCACTTCCATTATCCAGTGAGAAGTGCTAGGAAATTATTTAAATTTGTCCCTAGTAAAATCTCACATTTAAATGTCTACTTAAAACATACCTATTTCTTTACATACAAAAAGATTTGCCACTCTTCTTTGATGTCCTTTATGCCCTTTTCTTTTAGAACGTGGCAAGACAGTAATCTATTTCTTTCAGACTCAGTTTCTTTTCTCTCCACCTAGTTAAAAATATCTAGTAATGAAACAGAATAGAAATTTGAGAAAGATGGGTCCCGTTACACCTTTTCACTAGTTTTCTGCTTCACACAGTTGAGACAATGGCTTAAAATATCGTTTGATAACAATATATTAATGATATTTTCAGTTTCTTCTCTGAATGCTGATCCATACTGGACCATGTAATGAAGGAAAAGAAAGAGAGCTAAAAAAGTGGAGAAAAATTATTCTGAAACTTAAAATTATGAAATAGAAAAGGTAATGAAATAAACTTCCCATTTGCTCAGCTCAGTGCCTAGGCCACAAGATTTTCTGTCTGATTCCATGACCACCTCATTAGACCATAAAAAGCTCAGCCTTACTCTAAATACCTCTTGCCTTCTGGTTGTAGTAGTACCCAAATTGCTAACAGCAGAAGGAGAAATTTAGTGCATGTATCCTCCATTCCAGGCAAGTACTCAAACCCATTGGTTTGTACTGATCCTTGGATACAAGGACATTACCCTTCCATCTGTTTTTCATCTGTAGGTACTGATCTTGTAGAGTACCAAACCATGTGCACTAGCAACAGAGTGAGGCTATCCTAGCTTGCAAATCCCAACAAGGCTTAAATGTGAGACTTCAATCAGGGGGTGCATGTCACTTTCTTTTAAACATCCTTCCTTGTAGTTGGAGGCCTTGATGTTGTCACAAATTTGACTTTGCTTTGAAAGATAAGTAAATGTTGTAGGGAGCTGAGTAAAGGAGAAGGATGAGTATCCACATTTTGGATATAGACAGCATCTGAATCTCTTGTCAGCCTTGGACCTTGCTCTAATTCCTTTATCAGAACCTACTGCTCGTTTATGTAGCCATGTTTCGTTCATCTTTTTCCTTGAGGGTGTGTACCACTGTCAACTGACCGTATCTTCATTTAACATTTATCTACAGAGTTTCAAAGACAAATGTTTGGTGTTTTTTCTTAATTTACAAGCCTGTCCTCTGTTTTTTTTAGAAAATTGTATCATACCTGAAAAATGTGTATAATTAGACAAATGAAAAATAAAGGTAAGATCTAAAGTACCTCTGAGCTAACAAGAAGCTTTGGTTCTTTAATGTACATCTACTTTTGCTATGGCTATATACTATTTTTCAAACTTTGCAGTAAGACTATGGATAATTCATGTGCAAAGCAGTGTAAAAATATGTAAAAACTGATCTGTAAGGCTTTGATCCAAGAGTGATTTACATTTTTCTTGGTATGACTGATTCCTTCTTACTCTGTTCTTTGACAAGTACTTCTTTCTTCAAACTCTCCATGCTCCTGAATCTTCATTCTCAACGGAAGTCTTTTTCACCTCACATCTTTTTTTGTCTACATTTGTCATTTTTCACTGCCTATAGAATTCCGTTTTTCTCCTCTTGATTTTCTAAGTGAACATCTACTGTATTTAACACTTTGAGTTGGAAATAAAGAAAATATCATGAAGGCTTGAACTGCTTCTGTACTTACAACAACATTGGCAACAAAAGACAATACTAAGTTAAATTCAAGACAATGGGGGTAACACAGTGAGAATAGTAATCATATCTTCTGAGACTGGGAAAAATGCAATACACCTTCCCAAACTCACAATGGAGTGGCTGCAAGGTGGGGAGCTATTACTTTAGGAATTTTCCTGAAGGAATCATCTAGAACTGCCTGTGATTGCACATGCTGTGAGATTCTTCAGCTCTGGGTGACATCTGGACATTGCAAATACCACATTGAGATTTTAGACGCATTTTCTACCCCCAGCACTTCCTCTGTGCTGTATAATCATGAGCAAGTTATGTTACCTCTCAGTGGTTGGGCTTCCTTTGCTGTGAATTGAACTTACAAACACTTTAGGGCAAATTGAGTGGGAATCAGTTGCCCTAACCTTAGATCACTCACGTGGTCCTCTGTATTCTACTGTTATGTCCTGTTACACATCTTCCTCATGGATATCTTGCATAGACCAGATTACTTTGGTTTAGGCAGTGGATTACTGCCCCTTTTGCCTCTTACTGAACACTTCTGTATTATATTGCCACTGAGAGTGACGGTAGCTCCTAAACAGGCAAAGAATTCAACCCTGAAACATTCTTATGAGTGCTTTCTCTATCACATTGCTGAGGCATGAGCATGGCTAGTGGTATGGTTACCCAGACTTAGTAAAAAGAAGGGATACGACCTGAGCTGAGCACCCACAGTATCATTGTATTAGTAATCTTAGCTATAATAGCACAGCCTTGTCTTTCCCCATACTTAATGCTAGCTATATTCTGACCTAGCTAGCGCTGTCTCTTTGGCTTTGCTGCCCAGTTCAGTGATCAAGGGAATGTTAGCCTGTATTTAGGCTGACTTTTGTTGGTTCTTCCTCTCTGTAGCACATCTTTGATGAAGTGATTGCAATACAAGCCTCAGTGGTTTACAGATTAATGAACATTTAAACAATTCAATCATCTGTAAGAGTGAAAAAGCAGGTGTTGTCTTGTCATGAAAATGGCATAAATTCTGTGGGCATCAAAACACCTGTTTTCTGATCTTTATCAGCTTGAATAAAATGGTACATTTAGTTTTGTCCCTGACTTCACTGAGGAATGCATACCTTTTACTGCGGACAGTAACTGAGTGAATTTGGAGTACTGTGTCACATGTAGCTTCCATGTCAAAATTTGTCTGAACACCACAGAGAAAAATCTATTTGAGGCCCACTGTGTAGACCTTGAAAACAGTGTAATTTATATGAAAACACAAGTAGCTCCCAGAATCAATAATAATGGTCATCATCAACACCATCATCATCGTATGCATTTCTGTAGTCCCCTTTACCTGAGATCTCAAAGAATTTTACAAGTAACTGTAACTAAACTTAACCAGCTCCCTGTACAGTAATATACATTTTATTAGTCCCACACGTTTTTCTTTTAAAATGGTGAGCATTGCTTTTGGAATTTTAAAACATTTTGATGCCTCAAGAAAAATATAGAGTATCTGGATACAAAACAATAAAGAATCGATATTTTAAAGCTGCAGAGAATGGGTCTTCATTACTTAACAACACAATTTGTGACTAGATTTTTAGTAAGGTTTTCAAATGTGTTCCATTAATATATGAACACATGTCCATTTCCAGAAGTGAAAATTAAATGTGTCTTACAATGAATATTTATTCTCTTATACCTCTTATTCTCTTAGAAATGTCGCTAGCTGATCATCCACATTTCAAGATATTTGTGTAGCTTCAAAATTTGGCCCTTTGGAATCCCAGACTTGTGGAGAGGTATCTCCAT
>VYZX01005699.1:3356-69843 GCA_013401335.1 Brachypteracias leptosomus
CACTATTTGCCCTTGGTGAAGCCATGTGGGTGGCCACCAAGCACCTCCCCATTTTCCATGTGCCTTAGCAGAGACTTCAGGAGGATTTGCTCCATGTTCTTTCCAGGCGTAGAGGTAAAACTGACTGTCCTGTGGTTGCCTGGGTCTTCATTTTTTCACTTTTAGAAAATGAGGGTTGTTTTCCCTTTCCCAGTCAGTGGAATCTTCACCTGATTGCCATGACTTTTCCAAATGTGATTGAAGTGGCTTAGTAACTTCATCTGCTGGTTCCTTGAATGTAGCATTTCTTCATATTGAAGCATAAATATTTAGAGTCCGGTATACATATTTTTATCTTCATAAAATAAGTTTGCATTTTTCCCCCCTACCCATATAAAGGTAAGGTAGAAAACTTCAAAACAGAGGTAATACGCTGGAGTTTAGGGGCAAGTAGTAGCTACAGAGCAAAACCTCTTTAAATTTATCTAGGTTAGTGAAAGTAGAAGAGGCACTGGGAAGCTGTAGAAGACATTTAAGAAAAAAAGCCAGTTGATTTGACAGCAGGACTTGACAACAGCTGCAGAAAAGAGTCGTTTAATCCTTGCTGTAAGTTGATAGCTTTTTAAATAAACTATTAAAGGAAAAAAGAAGTTACCATTAACAAAAAGTGGGTTTTACAATAGTCAATAAAAATAGTGCCCAGTTTCATTAGGATTATGATACAGAATTAAACTATATTGTTATGATGCTATCCATAGCACTCTGCATATTCTTGATTGGTCCTTATTTCTGCATCTTCTAAGAAAGAAAACATAAGTGGTAGGAAATATAAAAAGTACAAAAAGTCCAAAGAAAAGCAAATATCAATTACATTGACATTTGAAGACGGTTTAAAAAAAAAAGATTTTTCAGGTTTTAAATGGAAAAACAACATGATATGTGTAAGTGAATATAAATGAGAATATCTCCACTGTCATTAGGCAATATAGACCTTTACAGTGGATGCAGTCCCCAGTACATCGCAACAGAAGGAAATAGAAAGATAGTACCATTGCTCATTTTTCCATTATGAGAGTTTAATACCTTCCTCTGAGGGTAAACTTTAACACAAGGGATGAGGACAATGGGTCTAATTCACTGAAGGAACTCCTGTTTCAGTTAATTTTTCACATAATTTACCAATATATACCTTAAGACATTTATCCCATAATACACTACATCATCTTATAATGGGAACACAGCCAGTTTAGTGTGCTGAAGAAAGGGAGACTGAAAAGACAAGTGAACAGATGACAGGGAAGAATTTGGTCACAAATCCAGTGGATTATATAGGTGAACATTTTGGAAACCTTCTATGCATTCTACATCGTCTATTTCAATCTGGACACCAGGCTTAGCGATACGGCTTCTCAGACCCTTCTCTGATTTAAGATGATTTATGTAGTGTTATTTTCAGAACTGTAGATTCCTAAACATTTCTATATTAAAAATTGACAAAATTATTGTAAATTGAGGTGGCAAGATTTTCTTGTTTATTCAGAAGGTAAGTTCCCTGTGAACAAATTAATTGGAATGCAGGAAAATTGCTTTCTTGTTGACTTACATAGGGAGCTCTTCAAAATTTTATTGAACATATAATGTTTGATATTTATATAAATAGTGTCATTAAATTACTTTACAATTTATTTTATAAAACAGCTTACACCATTTTGCTTATATAAATTGAAAGTGAACTAGTCTTGCCCTCAGAATTTACCCTTCAAACTGTTCTAACCAATTTGAAAAGGAAACATAGTGCGAAGATGAAAGAAACAAAAGAGCTATATTTTCATGCGAGTAAATCCTACTTCCTTCTCCCATTTGAAAATAATGTCTCTAAAGGGAAGTTCTTCAAAGTTCGCATGCAAAACAGGAACACTTGACAGAACTTCCCCAATAAACTGATAATATGTCTGTGGTTAAAGCAGTCAAATGGATTTATAGAGTTTGGGAAAATGCTTAAGCATTTAAGCATAGGAGGGATTAATTACCACTAAAGTGACTCCCAAGCTATTAAATTTTATCAAATGCAATTTCTCTGATCAGATAGTTCTTGACAGCTGACAAAATGTTAAGCTTTAAAAATATCACCAAGCCTAGAACTACCTCCAGAGAATTTTTATTTTCTTACTAACATCTCTGTAAGGTTGGCACTAACATCTCAATACTGATCGCTTTCTTATTTTCAAAAAATTATTAGCAAATAAAGGCATAGGATACAATGCCATAATGAAAGAAAACTTGACTTAGAATTTCCGAGTTAACAAAATGACCTGGCAAACATTAAAATGCAATTTATCAGATTATCGCAACTCTCACACAGTCCCCACAGTTTGTTCCTGCTGAGTAATGATGACTGTCTGAAAGGTAACAGGAGCACAACAGCTTGATAATATTACAGTATGATGGCTGTGACAATGTTCCTGCGATTGCATTTTGCTTAGCTATTCAGTCATTCAGGTAGGGTGCTGAAGTAGACTGCTGACATGTAAAAACACTGCTTCTTTGAACAGTTTAAATGAAGCATTCATCCTGTAAATGTCATTGTTATTTTGATCATAGTGTTCATAAAATGGTGAAGGGCTAATGGAAGGTCCAAATGAACACTAGGCAATCCAAACGAAACAAAAATAAAGTCTCTGAAAGATTATCAGCCTTCTCCTGCACTACATTACAGAGTTGTAGCACAGCAAAATATCCTGTGCCTCACTCAAAGCATCATGGTAAAATAACAACTGACTCTGACTTTCCTCCAGTTTTACTCAGCACACAATATACTTCTCCTACAATACAGAACCTACCTCCTCACAGAATTGTTTAGCAAGAGTCTGTCCCCATTCAAAGAGGAAATCAATTTTAAAGGGAGAATTTAGGAGGAACTTTTTCTAAAAAAATTTCCCTTTTTACTAAAAGCTTTACAAACTGTTACATATAACACATTAAAATTTTATTCTGTATAACAGTATTTTTCATTGATGTATATGCACACTGATAAATCACACACATCTGAAGTTATCCTGATGGTGCATCTTTAACTGCTTTATTCATAACTGCCTTACTCATAGCTTTGCCTTCTACTTCATTTTTTTGAGGGTTTACAGGGAAGTTTATTCTAGCTTAGACACTGCCAGAGACAGATTCATTTATATTCCCTCATGTTTACAAAATCCCTTTGGCTCAAGATTCAGGATAACTAATAGCCAGATTTAATATACCAAAGACCACTCTACTACAGAAAGGGAAGCTACACACCACTAGAAAAGACAAATATCTGTCACTGAAAAGACAGGAATTAAGGCTCATTGCTGAACTTCCTGACTGTAGCACAAAAAATATTTGAAAATTATATTCTCTGGCTATGAAGAAAACATGGGATTTTTAGCGGTTGTTTACAATGAGAACTATGAATGCCTTCCTAGACACTAAGAGTAAAATCAGTAGGTCAAGCTGAAAGAGAGATAACTTTAGAAAGGCATTCTTAGGGACTGGGCAAAAAATCAGAATTGTTCAGCTGCAAGCTAAGTTACTGTTACAGTCATTTGCGCAAAAGTTGTCTTGTGATCCCACGCTGTAAGATCCTAAGCAGGGTACCACAAAGCCCTTGCATTGTCTCCATGCCCTACCAGTCCTGCAGGCACAGGCTGGGTCAGAATCCCAGCCCCAGAAGAAAGAAGTCCCCAGGCACTGCCTTCCCCAAGGGCCCCTTCCACAAACAGCAGCTCAGCCCTCATCTTATCTATCTGGAGACAGCAAAACTACCCACAGGAAGAGCTGAAAACAACTAATTCTCAACCAGCATTGCTCACATTTATTCCAACAAGCTGGCAGTGATGGGGATTTCATTGATGACTATCAGCTGAAATACAATATTGCAACTTTATTTTGGTGAAGTGACAGAAATAAGTGTTACAGACCTTTTTGCTTGCATTGGCTGAAAGATTTCCACTTAAACCCTGGATGAGGATATTTTTCAGGCAGCGCCAATGCTGGGTACACTTTTCTACCACACTGAGCTGCATCATGAGAGATGGGGGGCAGATAGTGCTATAAATGCCCATTGGCTTACTGAAATTGCATTAGGAGGATAAAACTTTGCACAACAAAATCTTCCTCAACTCCCAATTTCTTTGAAAGTGCAACAGAAAGCATTCATTTTAATACAATGTTTGGAGTCTGGCTCCCTTTAAGGTACTATACTCAGATTCTGCAAGATCCACAACCAAACCAAAAGCACAGGTGATTACTACCTCTCTCATTTAAGTAAACTGGAAGCAGAGCAGTGACTGGATGCTTTCCACCAGAATCCCTCCACAATGTACTTGCTTTCCCCTGGAAAAGTAAGGCTTCCTTCTGTCCTACGTTAATAAAGCTTTTTTTTTTTTCAATTAAAATACACTGCCAATATAAAATCGATGTTTTGTCAGTCAAGAAATCCACTTCAGTCCTGAACAAAAAAAATCCAGTATACTTCAGCCAGAGAATAAAAAATTAAATTGCCAGTTATGAATTCTGGTTGTAAAATAGACAAGCATTTATATTGTTAAAAGAGGGATGATGGAGACTAGAAGATTAAGACATGATGAGATACATGTGAAAGTAAGTAAGTGAGAAGTAAACGTAGAAAAAAGCAACATAGAAATAGATCCTAAAAAGTCAATTAGTCTCCCAAATACAGGAAAGCCAGGAAGCAAAGGAACAGATTGATAATTATAGACTGCAAAAGAGAACATTCAGATAGCAAGATGATAATGGTGGAGAGATGAAAACTGTTTAAAAACAGCAAGTCAACAAAAGATAGAGAAAAACACAATAAGCTAGAAAGAAAACGTCTGCAATATACAACAAAAACTTCTGTCTCCAATTGATTTAGCACTTCTTATTTTCTTCATTTCTAGTTTTATGCTTTCTCAAGCTCACATGTATCACATACATATAATCCTTTGCTCCAGGAAAGAAAGATAACGATCACACCTTGTACAATAATAATTAGAGCTGAATTTTGCTTTTTATCCTAACGAACCAGCAGTGTTGATCACATACCAAACAACCCTCTTCACTGACAAAAAAGGTAGCTATGCACACAGTGTGACCATTAAGCCAAACTAGTCTAATGACCGCATGCTCCCATTGCTAACTGTGCATTCAGCACTGGCATTTACATATTCATGTTACAGCAAATGTTAAAAATGTTAAAAAAACCCAAACAAACAACAAACTAGTATCATCACTGCTATCCCTCAAAAGTTTAGCTCCCTCAAACAGCAAACTATACCAGACAAGTAAAAATGCTCATCTAGAATATGATACCAGACAACAGGACAGGAACAGGACTAGCATCCTGCCTCAGTGCAGGTAATTAAGTTGGATTAATTTAGCTGAGTCATGAAAGCACATTTCAAAACCCCGAGCATTTTCCTTGCCAGCTGAAGATCTATCAATGAGACAGTCATAAATAGTAGAACAATTAGAAGCTGAGTAGCTTTCTGTAAGATCTTTGTCAAAATGCACCCCTCTGGCAGATTCTGAAATGTTGTCCATTTATGTGTAATAATTTGAAAGCCATTAGAATAAACGCTAGGTGTGGTCCGCATGAGTCTGTCACAATGAACTTAAACTGGGCAGTCTACATCTCATCTCTGGTCCCATTTTCAGTACTACCAGCCTTCCCATACTAAACCTGACCATCACCTGCTATGTCCTGGAGCAAGCCCAAGGTCACTAACACTCACCTGGAGCTCTCGACAGCTGGCAACTCTCAAAACACCGGACCCTTAAAGGCGCCGAACCAATACCTCTGTTTTTTAACAGTTATCCAAGAACTTTGTATCAGTATCCAGTAGGTCACACTTGAAATCTCGCCAACCTTGCAGCCTCCACAGGAAGAGGGCAAAGTAATATTTAAAGTGGCTAACAGACTTCCCATTGGTTGTTTTCTCCCTCTGACAGGAGCAGCTGGCAATAAAATCTCTTCCAAGCTTTGAAAGCAAGTTTCTTGTCAGGCTCCTGTAACATTATCACATACAGAGTCACTAAAGGATCAGGTACTTGACAGACTCTTGCAACAAGTGGGTGGTGTTTTCTTCTTTTATAGCATTGAGTTTTGGGCTGTAGATATTCCCTGATAACCCAGATAATACCCTGAGTGCTGCCTGCAGTAGGCTATGGGTATCCACCCAAGCGACAAACAGGATGTGACAAAAATTTGTGTTCTCTTGCACAGTAGCCCATCTAATAATACCCAAACTCTTGTGCACTTCTATTTGCATTGGGCTTGGCAGGCACTGAAAATGAAAGAATCCAGGGTCCCAGAGAGGCTTTTGACAGACAGTGCATTTCTGGCAAACGAACATCTGAAGAACAGTACAAACATTTTGATATTACCCCAAAATAGCTCAAAGTCTGTCTTCAAAAGTATCAGTAACCAAGAGGAAACGCCTCCAGAACATAAAAGCTGCTGACAAAACCATCAGTGCTGTGCAGCATTTGACAAGGAGTGCAGGAGCCAACCTGGAGCTCAGGAGAATGAGAATGAAATCCACTACCCAACCTGCAGTCACCTAGAGCTCACCCCTCTATAACCAAGCCTGCTCCCCATCCTCTGGCCTTGTCCATGCACAGACAGTGATAACCAGAAGATACACTACACAGACAAAATTGGCATCATCACAAGAGTTGGATTTAAAACCTTTATAAAAAATTCAGCATTCACTAACATTAATAGATGGGAAAATAAAAGCCTCTTATCCTTTAAAGACAAAGCACATTTTCTTCTCAAATTTGAGACTGACATAGAAAGGAATTCTACAACAGAAGCAGCATGCTTCTTTGAAAACTATTCCTGATTTGAATACACATTCATTTCAGAAACACAAAAGAAAAGTGTATTTCATCTTCTTGGTCAATGAGAAAAGAGAGAACCAACTAATTGAAACCTTACTTGCANAAATCCAGTATACTTCAGCCAGAGAATAAAAAATTAAATTGCCAGTTATGAATTCTGGTTGTAAAATAGACAAGCATTTATATTGTTAAAAGAGGGATGATGGAGACTAGAAGATTAAGACATGATGAGATACATGTGAAAGTAAGTAAGTGAGAAGTAAACGTAGAAAAAAGCAACATAGAAATAGATCCTAAAAAGTCAATTAGTCTCCCAAATACAGGAAAGCCAGGAAGCAAAGGAACAGATTGATAATTATAGACTGCAAAAGAGAACATTCAGATAGCAAGATGATAATGGTGGAGAGATGAAAACTGTTTAAAAACAGCAAGTCAACAAAAGATAGAGAAAAACACAATAAGCTAGAAAGAAAACGTCTGCAATATACAACAAAAACTTCTGTCTCCAATTGATTTAGCACTTCTTATTTTCTTCATTTCTAGTTTTATGCTTTCTCAAGCTCACATGTATCACATACATATAATCCTTTGCTCCAGGAAAGAAAGATAACGATCACACCTTGTACAATAATAATTAGAGCTGAATTTTGCTTTTTATCCTAACGAACCAGCAGTGTTGATCACATACCAAACAACCCTCTTCACTGACAAAAAAGGTAGCTATGCACACAGTGTGACCATTAAGCCAAACTAGTCTAATGACCGCATGCTCCCATTGCTAACTGTGCATTCAGCACTGGCATTTACATATTCATGTTACAGCAAATGTTAAAAATGTTAAAAAAACCCAAACAAACAACAAACTAGTATCATCACTGCTATCCCTCAAAAGTTTAGCTCCCTCAAACAGCAAACTATACCAGACAAGTAAAAATGCTCATCTAGAATATGATACCAGACAACAGGACAGGAACAGGACTAGCATCCTGCCTCAGTGCAGGTAATTAAGTTGGATTAATTTAGCTGAGTCATGAAAGCACATTTCAAAACCCCGAGCATTTTCCTTGCCAGCTGAAGATCTATCAATGAGACAGTCATAAATAGTAGAACAATTAGAAGCTGAGTAGCTTTCTGTAAGATCTTTGTCAAAATGCACCCCTCTGGCAGATTCTGAAATGTTGTCCATTTATGTGTAATAATTTGAAAGCCATTAGAATAAACGCTAGGTGTGGTCCGCATGAGTCTGTCACAATGAACTTAAACTGGGCAGTCTACATCTCATCTCTGGTCCCATTTTCAGTACTACCAGCCTTCCCATACTAAACCTGACCATCACCTGCTATGTCCTGGAGCAAGCCCAAGGTCACTAACACTCACCTGGAGCTCTCGACAGCTGGCAACTCTCAAAACACCGGACCCTTAAAGGCGCCGAACCAATACCTCTGTTTTTTAACAGTTATCCAAGAACTTTGTATCAGTATCCAGTAGGTCACACTTGAAATCTCGCCAACCTTGCAGCCTCCACAGGAAGAGGGCAAAGTAATATTTAAAGTGGCTAACAGACTTCCCATTGGTTGTTTTCTCCCTCTGACAGGAGCAGCTGGCAATAAAATCTCTTCCAAGCTTTGAAAGCAAGTTTCTTGTCAGGCTCCTGTAACATTATCACATACAGAGTCACTAAAGGATCAGGTACTTGACAGACTCTTGCAACAAGTGGGTGGTGTTTTCTTCTTTTATAGCATTGAGTTTTGGGCTGTAGATATTCCCTGATAACCCAGATAATACCCTGAGTGCTGCCTGCAGTAGGCTATGGGTATCCACCCAAGCGACAAACAGGATGTGACAAAAATTTGTGTTCTCTTGCACAGTAGCCCATCTAATAATACCCAAACTCTTGTGCACTTCTATTTGCATTGGGCTTGGCAGGCACTGAAAATGAAAGAATCCAGGGTCCCAGAGAGGCTTTTGACAGACAGTGCATTTCTGGCAAACGAACATCTGAAGAACAGTACAAACATTTTGATATTACCCCAAAATAGCTCAAAGTCTGTCTTCAAAAGTATCAGTAACCAAGAGGAAACGCCTCCAGAACATAAAAGCTGCTGACAAAACCATCAGTGCTGTGCAGCATTTGACAAGGAGTGCAGGAGCCAACCTGGAGCTCAGGAGAATGAGAATGAAATCCACTACCCAACCTGCAGTCACCTAGAGCTCACCCCTCTATAACCAAGCCTGCTCCCCATCCTCTGGCCTTGTCCATGCACAGACAGTGATAACCAGAAGATACACTACACAGACAAAATTGGCATCATCACAAGAGTTGGATTTAAAACCTTTATAAAAAATTCAGCATTCACTAACATTAATAGATGGGAAAATAAAAGCCTCTTATCCTTTAAAGACAAAGCACATTTTCTTCTCAAATTTGAGACTGACATAGAAAGGAATTCTACAACAGAAGCAGCATGCTTCTTTGAAAACTATTCCTGATTTGAATACACATTCATTTCAGAAACACAAAAGAAAAGTGTATTTCATCTTCTTGGTCAATGAGAAAAGAGAGAACCAACTAATTGAAACCTTACTTGCATAACTGTTAATAAAAACTACTTTTCTTCCTCCCCGTTGTTAATAAGCAAATAGTGGCAATTCTTTCTTTGGATCACTCTTTTCTTTTCCCCTCTTTATTGGAAAAGTGGAAAGAAATTGGAGTGGAAAACAAAAATAGGGAAAACAAAAGCAAAATGGTAATTTTCTGCTATTATTGTATAATGATAAAGAATAATTTGAAGAAAATCTTTTTTGTTAAAGACCACTAGGAAATGAAAAATTGCAGCCAATTGTATAATGATACCAACTAATCTCTTAAGATTCATAAATTAATTCAATACATTCATCCTCTCAGTATGAATCTATTCTGTTGCTGCTTCTTAATAACTACTCTAATAAACACAGTAAATTTCAGTACATTTCAGCTACAAAGTATGCTCTACTATATCTTTTACATTTTCAAGTTTCTAGAAAACTCAAACTATTTCTTAACATTTCTATATAAAGCATTTATTTCCCTTAAAAGTTCAGCAAAAAGAGAGATTTAGGGGGGAAACAAACCTTCTCTCAGAAATTAAAGCTCTCAGTCATTTGCTGCCTTCATTTATTTTTTTCTTCTTCTTCAAGGAGGCCTACTAGAGATAAAGGTTCCATTGCTCTGTATGGAAATGGAATACATTGAAAAGCAGATTTAAAATAATTTCTGTGCTATAGGATGTGGGTTATTTCTAGATTGTAGTATTTTAGCCCTAGTGTTTCATTAACACAGATTTTTGTTCGCTTGCATTTCTAAAGTTAGGTTTTATTTTGGTTTGTCATGAAAATGAAGCACAGATCTTGCTTCTGTAGCCTAAATAGCATATACCTGTGTTACAAAATGAGCTTCTGCTTGACTTGCTAGTTGTAAGAAGCTTTGGCAATCTAACATTTCTCTGTTTTGGGGGAGAAGAGAAGGGCGAATATAAGAGGTTGCTTTTGTCTGTCAACATTCATATGATAGACTTACACTCAAATAATTCCTATTTTGTGTGTGCCTCCAATATAAATTTGCACTATTATACTGTGTTCATTATCACACTAAAATATTCACAGTAGCTGTTTCTGCATATCAAATTAGCAGAAATACAGCATTTCTAAAAGCAAAACCTTTGATTTATAAATGTTCAGCAATGCTGAAATACAAAGGGACACACACAGACTTTACCCAAACATTAATTACATTGACTCTATTAAAAAATTATAACAAGCTTGAACAAGAACTAAAATTTAAGCTGTCTCTTGTCACAGTTATGAGCAACTGAGAGGAAAGCACCACATGAAAAACTTGCTGTATACCTTGGAACATGTATTAACATCCCTAATTTACAGATAAGGAAATGATGCACAGATGTATACCAGAGAGGAACATGTGCTTAACTGAGAATAACCATCCAGAATTAGCATGCTCACCTACGAATAGATAAATTGCAGAGTTGTACTCAACCCACATCTGTGTAACTGCAACAGATATCTTAGGTAACGGGGTTGTTGCTAAGATTCCTAGGGATCTCTCAATCAGCTCCTCGCTAATTGAAGTCAGTGATTTGATTTACGATGCTCTATTGAGCAGAGGTGTTTTTAGCTCACAGACATCTCAAAAGATGGGCATTTTTGCCTCCATAGATTCCTTATTTCTGTTTGTTTCTGCTGGACCCATGTTATGACTCTGACAGAAAAATGCTTCCTGTTTTTTGTGTTATTGAAGCTGAGGGAAAGGTGATGATGGAATGCAGCAGAGACGTTTTACAGCATTTAATCCAGGCAGATTATAATTCTCTGACACTGGCAGTAGTGACATTACAAATATTGACAAGGCAAAGCAGAACATCTACTTATTCTGCCACTCAAGGCCCTTAGTTTTCAAAAACTTGCAAACCTGGTGCAAGAAAATGACTAGTGTGCTGGAATCACATCATTGTTCGGAAACAGCAACAGCGTCATGGAAGAAAGATTCCCATTCTTGGAACTGTGTTAGAAACTTGCCATTACCCATATTAGCAGAGACATATAACACATGGCCAGGGCTGGTCTGTTCGTGGTTAATAAATCAAGTGAGAAGAGTTGTAGTTTCTTCTACAGCTATCCCAAAGATATTACTTATGTGAACACAATTATATTGGCTGCCAAATGGCCTTCTGCACCTCTCTGAAGCCATCAGTTGCATCTTGAATGCCGACTGTTTGCCAAAGACAAGAAGTAGTAACACTCAAACATTATATATGTGTTGCTAGATCAGAAAGGAAGTGATGCAAACATCAGCATGAGATGCGCAAAACAGGCAGTACCAGCTTATAGATGAAACCTAGCATTTACTTGCTTTGATATTTTTGTTGAATAACGTGGCAGTGTGTTTGCTCAGACATTATGAGGGACCCTGCCTTGACATATAAACATGTACTCCAACACCCAAGCACAACTGCCACCTTGCCTGTCTTTTCTGTGTTAACAGTATAGCATCCGCCATTCTGCACAGCACTGGAGGTCTGTGAGGGGTACTATGCACACTAAATCCCTGTTTATTACTCCTCCAATAACTCCAAGAGGATAAAAGGTATTTCTCTCTTTACACACCTTACTTCTCATTGCATGTCAGTTCTTTCAGATTACAGATCATCTAACACTTTAAGATTTACGCAAGGATTTTCATAATCTCTATGCTCTCACCATCCATGATATTAAACAAAATCTGCTGTCATAGATATAAATTTCTTTCTACACTGGTAATATCCAGAGACCTCTTGATGCCAAGATATCAATAATTACAATATTTCTAGCAATAGAGTTAACTTTATTATTATTTGCCAGAAGTACCCTGTCATACATACTCAGAAAACTTCTGCTTAGAAGACTTACACATGTGCAAAGCACTTTAAAGTGATTACACTGCAATTATTATTTGATTACAAATTAGTCTTAAATTTTAATCAGTGTTTATGTGGAATATTTAAAAATGCAGGAAACAAATTTATTAGTCTAGGTTTCCACCTTCCCCAGATTAAGAAAAGACTTTCCCAACTCTGCCATTTTTTCCTTTTTTTTTGCCATTTCCTTTCTATCCTACATTATTGTTCCTTTTTCTTCAGGCTGTATCTTTAGGAAATTTCTATTTTAGTATGCTTTTTATCTGCAGTAAGTATCACTCCACCATTTCTAATCAGGACTTTCCCTGTTCTGATCTTTACGATTTCTTGACTTGCCGTGCTAACAGTACTTTACAAGTTCAAATCCCTTTTTCCTCCATTAGCTAGGTACTGCTAAATTCTGTTATTAATCTCCCAATGGTGCACTTGGTAAATACATAACAGTTCTTTTATCAGTTCAAAATCCAAACTCTATCTGGAAACTACATCAGAAGACGACAGTAAGGACAATATATTATAACTTAACTTTTTCTCTTTTGCACCATATTCTTTCTGCTACCTGGAAACTAATTAGCACAACATAATCTCATATTTCCTGTCTAGTAAACACACAAGTTTCATAGGAGAAAATGATTGATATCATGAATCATTAGCCACTGCTTAATCATAGTTTTTATATAGTTTAAATGCTTTAGGTTGGCCTCTGATTCACTACTCCTTGTCCAAAGCAGTAAAATCACACAAGTTATATAAAAATTTGAGACTATTTAAATTGTTCATCTAGGACACTGGAAGTTTGGGGGGTGGTGTAGACCTTTTTTAAAGTATAAAACTGGTACATGATCATTTCAAAGAACTTTTTTCTCAGGAAGTCATACAAAAGAATAAAATGCACTTATAAAAATAAACGTGGGTATTGTCTAGCTACTACATTAAAAATTCAATGCACAACATGAACTTAATACTTAAGCAAAAGGTACTTTACTTTAGGCAAGTCAACACACCTTGCTTTTCATGCTAAAATTTTTCATAGGTATTTACAAAACTATTATGTTCACAAGCAACATTAATTCAGATAGGCCATGAAATACAATATCCTGACTATAAAACTAGCTTTTTAACAGAGGCTAATTAATTGGTTATTAGCAAATATTGAGACTCTGTGCCAAAAAGCACTGTAGAAGTTGACAAGAGAGCAAAGTAGCCTGGGAATAAAATCTGATATTCCTCTTTACAGTTCCCTGCTAATAAAAGCATTAACTTTAGAGCACACATGAAAGGATGTGAGGACCTCCTGCTGCCTCTCTGATACAGTATTGGTGGCAAATGGGCAATTTCCATATATGTGTCAATTTAGTAGTGTTACAATCTATACCCAAATGCCTTGAGGCACTAAAGTGACAGGAGAGCAGGATCAGCATTAACATATGATTATGAAAGAAACAGCAAAAGGGAAAAGAAAAAAACCAAACACACAAAAAAAAACAACTCTGAATGAATGCTTCAGTGAAAGTTTCTTTGTAAAAGTGTTTTTCAATGTTCCCAGAGGCACAGTGCAAGCCACTCTCTTATGAAATACTAAGCCAAGGCAGCAACTCTTCATTTCCCTACAACCATTCCTCTGGGTTCGCAAATAGCTAGATTCATCCAGAATTAAGCAAGCTGTGGCAAAAGTAAATAATCCTGTTATGAAATCTTGTGTGTCATAACAACAACAACAAAAAGTTTGCAAGACAGGGAGTTGGGCTCAGTCACTACCATGTTAGAGTTCATTAATAATTCAAAATATCCTATGCTTGCCCTACTGATGAAAATGCCACAGGAGAGATCAGTTGTCCCCTGTGTTCATTATTTATCATACTGTAATGTCTGAGAATTGTTTACTTTTCTCTTTAAATGCACAACTCCACCTGATATTAATAAGACACCAAATGATCTATCACACGTATACACACACTCTTGAATTTCAAGAAACACTGTCAAGTTCAAGTTCCCTTTGTTTAGGAGGCTTGATTATTTTTGTATTGCCAACTAGCAGTGTTAAAAGCAGCATCTAATATTACTGTAGGTAAGAGGAGAAACATTGTTAAGGCCTTTCAGCTTATCATCTAGACTTCTCTTTTTGAAGTTTGTTCACTTCATATAATTGGTAACTACTACAAATAAGTGGGGGGTTTTCATGAAAAACACCTAGTCAAGTTCCACAGCTGTTCCCCAACTGAGAAAGTAATTGAGAGGTAAAAACAATATACAGAAAAAATGCAATAAATAATAAAAGGGACAGTAAAAAGTAGATGCAGTAATAACAACTACTTTGAAGTTATAATTTTTCAAAATTTTATAGATTCCAAGTTCATGAAACATTCTTCTGCCTAGGAACTGAGCAGACTACAAGCCATTTGAAGAAGTTTTTTTTCTTGTCCGTTAAATTATATACATTAATTCTGTTCTGTGGGGGGAAAAAAAAAAAAGTAAGTAATGTACAAAGATCTCTGCACATATGCTTAAGAGTTTTACGGTTTACTGGTCTTTAATGATCAATTATATCCTCTTCTAAAATTGTTCAGTCTAGGCCACACATCTCTCAAACATACTTTCTCTTCATGAGACACATATGTCTGGAGTTGTGCTGTACAGACACCCAAAACATACTCCATGTGAGTTTCTGAACAGTGAATACCTTTTACTGGTTAACAATGGTCCATCATATTCCCCTAGAACAGATACATGCACATACCCAATGGCTCATGTATGATTCAAAAAGTAAATGTCTTTCCTCTGCACTTCCTAAAGCAAATGTCAGGTGGCTTTTACTGTACTACAAAGCCTACTGCTTCAGTACACAAATCCAACTTGCACATCTCTTCCAGTAATCTCATTCCTTCTTAAATACTGAGCCTTTTGGATGAAGATGTGCTAAACAGAGCTATAACAAACATGGGCACATGCACACTCCATTAAGAACGCTAATAACTGCCACCTGTTCGCTCAAATCTTGGTGCATTTGCAAGGGAGACATGTTTTATGTTCAACATATGTAGTATCCAGCTCTTGAATGTTCCCAAAATTTCTGCATACATTTTTCATATGCAAGAAGAGTATCTAAGACATCTTGGCTCCCTGCCATCTCCCCATATCCTACAGTGCAATTTTTGAGAAATCAGTTCTTACCCATTAAGTATTAGGACACAGAAAAAGCAAAAATTTGTGTTCTGAGGAATTTGGCAAATGAGCAGTAAATATTTACCAGCTGCTAAGATCAGCTGGCTGTTTTGAATTTAATCTAAGTATAATTAAACAAACCAACAAACAAACAAACGAGATATCAGGATTGCATTTAACAGTGTGGAATAAGACCATTCAAACATTCTTCTATTTTAAAGTTATACCAGCATTAACAACCACCAATGCAATTGCTCTCTTTCACTGCTAGACAAGTATTAGCTTTTGGTTAACTAACAACTAACACCACAATACCACAATAGCTTCATAAGATTTATAGGAATGCCATGTGAGAAGCATTTCATTTTTAAGAAGTTCATTATCATAAGATAATAATGTTTCGCCAAAGCAAACTTGTCTCTAAAGAAATCATGGTTTTGTTTACATGGATATCAATTCCTCATCTAGCAAACATTTCCTAAATGAGAACTGTAGCTTTTTGGCTTGCTTTTGTAACTTGGAGTTTGACCCAAAACATTTTCTTTAGGAAAAAAACAATCATTAAAGTTTTTTTTCTTCTTTTTCTTTTTTTTTTTTGTTTTTAATGTCAAATCTCAATTTTAAGGTTTTCAGACTGTAAATGGTACATTAATGGAAGGAGCAGGTGTGTTTGAGCTTTTAACAAAGCACAGTCTTTTTTCAAATTCATTCAGGCACTGGAGTTAATTTCTAGGTTTTTGGTGTCTTCTCATGTCACTATCTGTTCATGAGAAAAAAAAAGTGAGAGGGGAAGCATAACATACCAGGCTTCCTCTGGACATGAACAGCTGGCAAAACAACAACAACAAAAACCAATTCTCATCCACCTCAGGTTAGCTTTACAAGGTTAACTTTGAGGGTGGCAGAGCACCAGAACAGGTTGACCAAAGAGGTTGTGGAGTCTCCTTCTCTGGAGATATTCAAATAGCACCTGGATGCGTTTCTGTGCAACCTACTCTAGGTGAACCTACTTTAGCAGGTGGGCTGGACTAGATGATCTCCAGAGATCCCTTCCAACCCCCACCATTCTGTGATTCTGTGATATAATCCTTATTTTTACAGAAACCTGAGTATGCTGAAATGATAAAGATTAAAATACATTTTTACACGGTGGAAGACCTGAACTTAACATTTGTTAAGCAGAATGGTACTCACGTTATGCATAGGATTACAAATGTTAAATCAAGTACAGGACAAGAAACGGCACTTAAATTCCATGGCAGCTAAATTCCCAGCCCAATATTGCATCACTTCTACAATCTCACAGCATAGAACTATCATGGTTTCTCCTTCACAAATTTCAGGTAAACAGGTTTTTAACATAGAAAATTCTGAATTAGCCTGATTTTCTACCATCTAGCATGCACTTCAGTGGTATATTGGTACTAAATGTCAAAAGTCCAGGAATCAAGAGGACAAGTCAATATTTCTATTATTTATGCAAAGACAATTTGAGGTAGGTACAAGGCAACAACCACATCTGCAAATACAGTAGAAATTCCCAGTATATATTGGGAATATATAAAAAGGATAATACAACTTTAACTTGCAATATAATAAAATAACAAAAGAATGCTAGATTTATCTGGTAATACTACAAGGAGTGCAAGATAATAGTCAATGCTATATTTAAGTAAATGTTTTAACTGGAGTCTGAAGAGTTCAAAACATTCCAAAGGCTATAAACACACTATAGCAAAAGTATAAAATGGTGATTTCCTAGCTAGGGGTATGGGTAGGTGCAATCAGCTAACGTCACAGTAAGTAGCAAGGGAAGATTAAAAAAAATCATCTGGTTAAAAACATCAGGGCAGCCTCCTATTTTAACAAAAGGCACCCTTTGATCCTTAGTGTCTATGAACAAAAAAAGCAAGTATTTTTTTTATAAGAGAATGAAAAAAGGGAGAAAACATGTTCTGAAGTTCTTCCAGAGTAAACTCCATAGTTCCCAGTGAATTTAATTCCTTGGGAAAATATATCAAGTTCACTCTACTGGAAATGGTGGAGAGAAAAGGAAAATAAGATCTTCCTTAAAAAAATTAAATATTCTTTTTACCTGCATTGTACTGAGATGCGCTCAAACTGAAGCAACCATGAGGAAAATTATGGTACTGCTGAGCTTCAGAGCAGCTTTTTTTTTTAAAAAAAGTACTATAAATTAAACAGAAAAGCCAATTAGAAAGAGTGATTAGCTCTTGCTTTTATTAGAGATAGCTTTTGTTCCCTTTACTAAGAGCCTAGAAAATTTGGTGGCTGGCAAATTTCTAAGACAGAACATCTTTTGTGAGTTTTATGCCCTCACAACCTGCTGCAGGCGTGCACTCTTCATGCTTTCCAGAATTAACACCGAGAAAAGGATTACTGGGGTCCTGTCCCAAATATTATTCATGTCGACTTCACACAAATTTAATTTTAAATGTTGTATTTTAAATGTAGATTTTTAAAATCACATATTTAAATACATACTCCAGCATCTGAGAAACAGAGAAGCAGTTTTTAGAGCATGTTATCAATGCCAGTGCTCAGTAAGAGTCAAGCTGGAGGGGGGAGAGGAGTTCAGTTGAGAACAAGATGACATACAAAAAGTTACTCTTTCTTGGCCCACCTTTGTAACAATGAATTTGTCTGATGAACTTGTGTGGAGAGGTATGTCCATAAGAATGGACATGTGAGCAAATCCAGACTCTGTGGCACCAGCAAAGCCACCCAAGGACGGCCACGTGCAGCACGTGCAGCACGTGCAGCGGCAGTGATGCAGCAAGAAAAAGGAGGCAGAAGGCAGAACTAAGGCCAGCGCCTGGACAGCAGTGCCTGGCCAATCAGGAGATGTTGTTTAGCGCGTGGCAGAGTTTGTTGTACCAATCAGAGTTGTGCTTCCAGCACGTGGTCAGCGCTGGTGGGTATATAACGAGTGAGCTTCGGGCAAATAAACGGCAATGCTTTGGATTACATTAGTCCGTGTACGCGTTGTCCATTGATCTCCCGCAAACTTGGTTCTAGGCTGACCCTGCTGCCACTCCCAGCCTGCCCACAAGTAGCTGCCTTCAAATTCTTTTCACATCAGAAGTGTATTTCAAGTGAAGTGGGAATCATTAATTTTTGTGGCTTCATGTGCCATTTCTGTTTTTTTTGCAGAATTTCTCCAGACTCATCAAAGCTTTAAACCAGATTTCTGTGAGTCAAGAAAAACAGTGAGAATGAGACAAAACTGCTTCTTCCCCCCTGCAGCTGCTTCAGGTATTTTTC
This sequence comes from Brachypteracias leptosomus, assembly GCA_013401335.1. Lineage (NCBI taxonomy): Eukaryota > Metazoa > Chordata > Aves > Coraciiformes > Brachypteraciidae > Brachypteracias > Brachypteracias leptosomus. The sequence goes on from VYZX01005699.1 coordinate 22,112, forward strand.
AATAGACCTTTTGTAAAAGATTTCCATCACACATTTTCAATGTTGCATCACCTCCTGACATTTGTCTATACACACTACGGAATCCTTTTCTGGTAAAGGAAGGAGGAATGCATGATGAGGAACGCAGGATAAATTAGGATGCTAAGGTATAGAAAAGAGAAGCATTTAAAAAAGATTTAAATATCTTCAAGCTTGTAAGATATTTTTGTAATTCAAACACTTTTGAAACCCTGAAATATGGTTGGTATGCAGGAGGCATATGTAATGCGTATGGAATACATTCAACACCTTTATTTTTACTAAATAAACAGATTTGTTCCTCCCTTTGTAGAGGAGTCTCCTTTCTAACTCAATTCAAAGAAAACTGAATTGGGGAAAACAACACAGCAGTGCTTCATGTAGACCCACTCACAAGCTAAACACAATCTGCCTTAGATGTGAAAATAAGCAGCTACTCACAAGACTTGAGGTTCTTGTGTTTGGGCCACCTTAATTGGTATCTCCATGAATAATCAAACCATTAAAAACAAACAGTCAAACATCATCACTGGCAGACAGTTAAAATATCCCTCAGAATGAATACCAGCTAAGGAAGCCTGGAGATGGAAATCATTGCCAGACATGCAGTTTCTCTCTTGTCACCTGCAGACAGCCTTGTAGAAAAAGAAACAGCAAACACCACAGTCAGAGAGGAAATAGGATGGTGTGGATGGCCATTTTGGAATCAGAAGAGCTTGTTTGGTTTTGGTTTTGGGTGAGGCATTGGGTTTTTTGTTTGTTTGGGGACAGAGGGGTGTTTGATTTTGCTGGTTTGGTTTATTTCTTTAATCAGCGAGCACTTAATACATCATTGTATATGCTGCTCAAAGCTATCGATTCAGTCTTCTTAAGGAACTACGCAGGTATCACTTCATTTCTGACTCAAGGATCTAAATATCCAAATCCACAATTCTGAACTACAAATATCCCAGAGTCAAAGAGCCTCACCAAAAAAAAAATATAAAAACTCCAGTCCAATATAGTCTAGAATTGGCAGCATGCAAGTGCCGCAATCAAAAAAATTTTGCTAATCTCCACTTTGCTAAATATGCATGTCCCAGCTGTCACATGCTCTCGTGTCGTCTGATCATTTGAGTCTGCAAAGGGTATCCTCATATCACTTGAAAACTAGAGACTTCCATTGCCTAGCTGAAAGGATTTGAAGACTTGCAAAATTTCTGGATAGAATAGAGGTAATTTTTAAAAGGCCAAACTATTGCTCCTCTTATGAGCCATTTCAGTTTACTATTAAAGTAACTAACATACAAGGAAGATCCCAGTGCATCACCTGGGGTAATCATTCCCACACAACACCTCTAAGCAACATAAATCCCCCAAATTCATGCCAATAGAAAACTACTGAATGACAGGTAACCTTGTATATTCTGTATCATACACATTATTTAAAATTCATTCATTTTAGGTCTGATCGCACTTTAGCTTTCAAAATAAAATTATGGACAGTAACTGTAATGAAGTAGAAAACTTAAGTGGGAAGGTTCTGCAAAGACACCTGCTTGAAAAAATTATCACAGAAGTACAGGGTAAGCACTGCTGAACAACACAAAACTTCAAATACACAGTATTATCCTTAGACACAAATCAAATATAGGGGATTAAGAATCATTTTAACAGACTGGTGAATATTTTATTCTGAACTAATCCTAAATATTTTCTCCTGTTGCTTATATAGACACAGTCCTGTAATACTTTATACCCATTAAATAAAAGTTTAGAGGGTTTATTCCAAATAGGGGTATTGAGCCAGAAACCAGTTAGCACCTGTCTCGAACATGAAGACTGAATAAGTGCCAAATTGTTCCATGTACATCTATAGTATAATACAGGTGTGGTATGCACACGTGTTAATACTGCACCTACATACTCTACAGTAGTGAAAATGGGGCTCTCCACCACTTTTCTCTGCCATCTGTGAATTCTAGCTTATGAAAATAAGTACTGTTGTTAATTCTCTCCACCACAGTTTCTTCTCTCCATCTCACCTATGGGAAAGAAAACAAAACAAAAAGACCAATGTAGCCAAAAGAAACAGGTTGTTCTGGAAGAAATATTTTTACTACAATCTACTTTCTGGAGAGAGAGAAATTAAGATGACTATAAAGTGACCTCCAAAAATGTTACCTGCTCAAGAGAAATTTTTTTTTTTACACCTCCCCCAGTTAGGCTCCCAAAGAAAAATTACCTCCTATAGACTTACTGTTTCAATTTACATAGTCATCTCAGATTTCCCAAGGTGATGCTGTTAGATGCTGGGAAAGAAAAACTGATGAATTAAAACTTTTGGTAGATGAGACTTCTCCAGCTTTTTGGCAAAATGATACTAAAGAGTATAAAGAGTTTAATAAAAAGAAATTTCTCTTCTGAAATCTTATTAGTATCTATCTACTTATGATACACATACTACCTCTAAATAATACTCAATATGCTCACATTTACATTCACTTTTAAATCGTTAATGAAGACTACTGGTTTCATCTTCAGTTTAGTAACTGTGTGATAGTTTTCAATCGTCACATTCTAGTAGAAAGCATTTATTCAATCCTAAGCAGTGCTAATAAACAATATTTGCTGCCATTTTCTAACAAAAAGTGCTGCCAGCTGTCACCTGGATAATTTAAAACCGCACACGCAACTTAGAGATACAGAGACAGAAAAGGAAAGGCATCTAAATTTTTATAATAAATATTTTAGGGATTTTAAGTATTTCTTTTTAAATCAAAATCAAACAAAAAAACCTGCTCTTTGCTTTCTACTTCATATTGTCAAATATGTTCTCCGGAGGGTCTTTAATTTTTAAACACTGACAAAAAGCTAAGAATTTTGACAAAAAAAAAAAGCTCTGTTGACAAATGACTTTTCACTGCTGCCTTCTCAGCTTATAGAATTTCCTGTCTGGAACATTTTCCTTTTACATTATTTGACAAAATCTACTTAATTACAAATTCCTTTATGGGATAATTAGACTTTAAAAGGCTAAACCAAATACTTTTATATTTTGTTATTTCACATATACACAGAGATCAGTAGTGAGCTCCAGGGTTGAATGCATGAGGAATGTGCAACCACTAAAGTATCTTACAAATATACTAGTACTAGTATCTCAGGCATGCATAACACATGCATATACAGACTGCTACTAGAAGGAAAATCTACCTTTAAGATTCAGCAGTGAAAAATTTGAAAATATCTTATATTTTCTGATCCTCTAGCTTCCAAGCTGCCATTAGAAGAACATGTTAAAGAATGTCCATTAGATAAACAGAGCAATAAAACTCCAAATGCGTTTATATCAAAGCTAGTTCACTATTTTATTATCACTCAGGACTAAAAAGAGAGAAATCTTTGATCATTTAATATTCCTACAGCTTCGTACCAGCTTCCCTGGTCCTTGATCATAACAATACCCATACCTGCACAAGATTAAAAAATACTGCAAAAACATTTGATATCACATTGTGTCATCCAACACTTTAATGGGTTTTTCTCCAGAAATACATATTGTACATATTGAAGTCGCTTGCTATGAAGCATCAACTTTTCCAAAGTTTCCCTCAAATTCTGTCATCACTTCCTTTAGGTAAAGTTCCTTAAGCAAAAAATTGCACTTAATCTACATTTTAAAAACAGAATTTATAGAATATAAGTATCATTTTTCCTATAATTATGTAAAAAAACATTCATAGTATTTTTTACCACTTTTAACAAATAAACTGTAGTAACATTAAAACAAAGTGGTTAAGAATTAAACTGAATATCAACCATGTTGCTGAGGTGTGGTTTGCAAATATTTACTGATGTTTTAAAGAGTGTAACCCACAACAGCATCTTAAACCCTATTTGAAAATATAAATTCATGCATGTTACTATATTAATAATGATTAGAATATAAAAATAAATAAAGACAACATATGAAAGGCCTCTTGCCTAGAGACTGACCTTTTCAAGATTATTCCAGTACTTAACTTGCTCGTAATTATTGTTCAATACTCCTTTCCCAAGAGCACATTAATAATAATAAAAGGAGGCTAACAGCTATGATGGCTGATTTAGAGGTTCAAATTCTTTACTGTAGCAATGAGATGGTTTTTAAAAAGGCAAAATGCCAGTCATGAGATTCTACCAGACTATTGGTAAACTACTGACAGCAGCACTACAGCAAATCAATCAACAATGCAAAAAGCTGACAAAGAAAGAAGAAAATAAAGGCTTGCACAACTTTGCAGTTTACAGGCTTTTGTTGATAAATTGTGCTGCCTAACGACATTTTATCTCGTATTACAGGAGAATTCCAGATTTTGATGCTAGGAAAGGTCAATAAAATTCAAATAAATTTCAAATTTAGGAATACATACAAAAAAATCAAATATTCCTTTGACATACAGAAGAAGAGGCATTAAGACAGCCACATTTCGAAACAGAAATAACTATTAAAAATGGCTTTCAAAAGCAAAAAACTCTGGCAATATTTTTTTTTATCCAGTTTGCTATATTTAACTAAATTATTTGCATTAAACTTGAAATCTAGTTGGGAGTTAGAACTCTCTCAGTTAGGTCTAATTGACTTTGCCTTACATGCATAAAAACTCACCAGATTAAATTACAAGGAATCAGTACTATTTTTCATTTGAAACAGCCCTCGGTGAGCCTCATTTATAAACAAACAAGACACAGCATTATTAATTTATTAATGGACTCAGTGTAGTATATAATGGTATCATTAATACTGAAGTCATTTCTGTTCATGTAACTAATCAGAGTTCTGGGAGGGGGAAAATTAATGTGACAAATGTTTGGGAGAAAATATGGAAACAGTAAGTATGCAAAACAATTTTTTCAAAAGCCTGTTGAGACCAGCAGCTGATGAACTTCCAAAGAGAAAAGGCTGTGCACAACAGATATAAGGAGAAAGTGGAATCAGCTTGCCCATCTGAAGTAACCCCAATATCAGGCCAGTATAAACTGACTGTCTAAAACACTGACAACAGTAAGCTTTAGAAAACATCAGTACTAAGTATTGTTGCTTATTTTTGTGAGGACTTTGTTGAGTATCAATAGCTGGGTCCTGCTGTCCCTGGGCAGCCTCCCTCTACCCTGCCCATGGCCCAGGACTCCATCTCAGCTCAGCCTGGGGACATCAGTCCCTGTCCCAGCAACACCACAGCTATGCCAATCTCCAGGCCAGACCCCAGCCCTACTTCTGGGATGGACCCTGGGCCTGGGTCATCACTCCCCTGGCCTGGGGCTGTCAATGGAGCCTGTCACCAGCACCCAGCTCTGGGTACAGATCCCTTGGGACTGTGCCTCATGGGTGAGGGTCACCCTCGGCTCCCTGTCCCTTAGGGACCAGCCAACTCTTGCTCCTCTCTGATAATTTTAACTGAAAATAAAGCACACAAGTACATTAGAGACAGATGGTGGTACACTGAAACAAAAGATTTATGTTCACAGAATAAAGAGAATTTCTGCTTTATATCTGTTTATGCACACATAGTTCAACTTAGGATGCAGGTTTTCTAAACTATATTCTAGATTTTGTTCCACAGTTGCAGTAAAATCATTTTAAAAGATTCTATAGAACCTTCACAGACCTTTTAAGACAACAGTAAACACTGTCTTTAGCACCTCCATTTTAATGCAGGCTTTATTATTTTTTCCTTTTTTACGTGCATGCTGACTATGTTATAGATATAAATAATTCCATTACAAGTTGCTTCCCTTTTTATCTATCTCAAACTGCATGCTTGGGGAAGAGAACGTCCTCCTGTTCTGCCGTCCCTGCCAAACCTACCAGTTCTTTAGCTCTCAGCCTTCAGAGGCAGCAGGAGACAGCACAGCCATGTACCTCCTGCGGGTATCTCTCACTCTCCATGGGGCTCCTCAACAACTCTCAGAATTACCTGAATACCTCCTGGGCAACCGCTTGTTTGGGACCAGCCATCCCGCGGGAGCCCTGCTTGGCTCTTTGAGAGTCTGGCTGATGGTAATGCATGCACCCAGAAAATACGCTATGATTGGTAATGAGCCCTGCGTAGCAGGTGTGGAGAACAGCCTCCCCTAGAACTCTTTGATGTGCTACTTCTGATTCACCACCCATGTTAGGAGAGCACTCAGCAGCCCAAGCCACACTTCTCTTGGGCAGACATAAAACAGAAACACGGAGTTTNAGGTAACAGAGATAAAGGCTTGTGAGCCCACTGGTCAATTTTCACTAAAATGCCTGCTGAATGCAGATTGCAAACTCTTCAAAACCAAATTCCTCATTTTATAGCAAATATTTCAAACTCTAAGCGATTCTATGCAAAGGTATGGATAAAACAGAAAAAGAAAAGTGGGGATGTGCATAAAGACAGCAAGTGTCTGATGCCACACTTCAGATTCTTCATTTTTCCAAGAACTGTGAAGAGTACTGTGTACATTTATCTGCATTACTGAGGACACACATTAGGTCTTTGTAAATAAACACAAGTTCCCTTCATTGAAGCAAATGAAATATAAAATTTGTATCATTTTTTGTATCAACCCACAGACATGCTCAGCCACTGTTGTCAGCTTCTCCCCTCCCCCCTCGTCCCCCAACCAAAGAAACCACCACCAACAACAACAAAAAAGGCTGAATAAGGAAAATTAACCAAAACAGCTCTGGGGATATTTTTCTCTTTCCCTTCCTGAAAGGACAGGAATGGAGGAAGGAGAAATACTACTTCAAGAGCTTTTTTTTACTTTTAAAAAGTCATTCTAAATTTATTTAGCCTAGAAAGTTCAAACCTACTTTGATATGTGGGATTATAGTGAGGGCTTGTCTCTGATTAGCATTGGGATACTAAAAGAACTGATTAACATTTATTCCTATATAAATTATGACAGCAATTGATTCCTTACTCCCATCTCCAATTGATCTGAAAGCACATGTGACAGACTTAGTCCAGAGAAGCAGGATAAAGTAGTGTTCCTACCAAGAAAGGGAAAGTCTGAACTAGGCTAGAAAGTGACTATCAAGCAAACAACCAAAAAATGTTCTCTGGGCATATCCATATTTCCTTCCTTGTCATATTTGGGAAGAAGACAACAGGGCTTGTCTTCTTTTTCAGAAGGAAAAGAAACACCAAAAGAAAGAGCATGAGCTATATTTGATGAACTAAAAGAAGGGCTTCCCATAGTGAGAAAAAAGCTGAATTCAGTCCAATGCCAGTGCAAACTGNCAGCCATGTACCTCCTGCGGGTATCTCTCACTCTCCATGGGGCTCCTCAACAACTCTCAGAATTACCTGAATACCTCCTGGGCAACCGCTTGTTTGGGACCAGCCATCCCGCGGGAGCCCTGCTTGGCTCTTTGAGAGTCTGGCTGATGGTAATGCATGCACCCAGAAAATACGCTATGATTGGTAATGAGCCCTGCGTAGCAGGTGTGGAGAACAGCCTCCCCTAGAACTCTTTGATGTGCTACTTCTGATTCACCACCCATGTTAGGAGAGCACTCAGCAGCCCAAGCCACACTTCTCTTGGGCAGACATAAAACAGAAACACGGAGTTTGTTTTAAGACCTTGCAGCCTTTTTCTGTAACAAAAAGGAATAAGTGAAAGAAACAGAGGTGTGTGAATTAAAGCAATAAGTAATAGAATAAAAGCCTTGTCCACCTAACAGCTTTCCAAGTAACATCTTATCTCCTAGCTTCACGTGGCCCCTGTCACAGGCACCATGTCAGAGACAATCAGCAGAGAGATGCAGGGCAGGGAGAGAGTGGGTAATGCAGGGGTTATAAGAGATTACAAATTAGACGGTGAGAGAAAACATAAGAGACACGAGGAGGTTCTCCTCCAAGCACTGAAGGGCTTAACAGCACTGGCAAACAGAAGAAGCTGTCAATATTGCAACGGCTTGATAAATTAGGCATTTTCAGCTGTTAAAAGTCAAATGCCAGCTCAGCCACATCCTCTGACTCTGGTGAGTTTAGAAAGGAAAATGGTCTCTCCACCATTTTCCCAGGCATGTTTCCACTTTTGCGGGCAATTTCAGACTCCAGAAACTGTTAATCTTTCTGCTACAGAAAGCACAGCCCTCCTAGTCCCAGCAACNATTTTTTGTATCAACCCACAGACATGCTCAGCCACTGTTGTCAGCTTCTCCCCTCCCCCCTCGTCCCCCAACCAAAGAAACCACCACCAACAACAACAAAAAAGGCTGAATAAGGAAAATTAACCAAAACAGCTCTGGGGATATTTTTCTCTTTCCCTTCCTGAAAGGACAGGAATGGAGGAAGGAGAAATACTACTTCAAGAGCTTTTTTTTACTTTTAAAAAGTCATTCTAAATTTATTTAGCCTAGAAAGTTCAAACCTACTTTGATATGTGGGATTATAGTGAGGGCTTGTCTCTGATTAGCATTGGGATACTAAAAGAACTGATTAACATTTATTCCTATATAAATTATGACAGCAATTGATTCCTTACTCCCATCTCCAATTGATCTGAAAGCACATGTGACAGACTTAGTCCAGAGAAGCAGGATAAAGTAGTGTTCCTACCAAGAAAGGGAAAGTCTGAACTAGGCTAGAAAGTGACTATCAAGCAAACAACCAAAAAATGTTCTCTGGGCATATCCATATTTCCTTCCTTGTCATATTTGGGAAGAAGACAACAGGGCTTGTCTTCTTTTTCAGAAGGAAAAGAAACACCAAAAGAAAGAGCATGAGCTATATTTGATGAACTAAAAGAAGGGCTTCCCATAGTGAGAAAAAAGCTGAATTCAGTCCAATGCCAGTGCAAACTGAAAAGCACTTAGCATACAACAATCGATACATCAACTTTTATAGAAATTATTAAAGTTACAAATTTACCTACCTATGATAAATATTAAGTCTGAAAATTCTATACATTTAATAATGGAGAAACAACATTAAATCATAACCCAAAATGTTTTGCTTGTTATTTACTGTAGTGATAACACACAGCCCATTTGTTGATAGTAAAAAAGCCTCTGACAGGAAAGAGCTTGAGATGTATTCAGAACATGTGAAACACTCTCTGGGATAGGGAAATTCCACAAGAACTATCCCTGGTTTTGGTGGCCTAGGTGACTGATAGAATCACAGAATAAATTAGGCTGGAATGTAGTCTCCAGAAGTTATTTGGCCCCAAACCCTCCTTTAAACTTGTTGAATCAGACTTCAAAATTAGATGATGTTGGTTAGGGAGGAGCAATATCCAGTTAAGCTTTGAGCATTTCCATTGATGGATATGCTCTCTCTAGGCACTTTTTCTAGTGCTTAATCATTATCATATGTGATATATTACTTCCTTCTAATATCTAATCAGATTTCTCTTGTAACTTGTGCAGCCGTTGTTCTTGCTCTTTGACTGCACAACCCTAAAAGAGGTCTTCTCTATAACCTTGCACAAAACATCTGAAGATTGCACTAAGGTCACTCCCGAACCTTCTCTTCTGCAGACTGAACAAAGCCAGACACTTTGGTCTCTCCTTATTTCTCCAACACTCATCTTGGTAACCCCACACTGGACTCTCTATGGACAACATCTTTCTTGTGCTGGGAGCCCAAAGCTGGACATGGTACTCCTGCTGCAGACTAACAAATGGCAACAGAAGATGAAAGAACAATTACTTCCCTCAACCTGCTGTCTACACTCCTACTCAACCAACATGTGGCTGGTTTTCATGACACACATGCAGTGCTGATTTGTGTTCAAGCTTGTCCAACACAACACCCAGGTGTTTTTCTGCAGAACTCTACCATACTGCCTTTATGCAGTCTGTGCAGTTGCACAGGGCAACTGTCAGGAACAGTAAAACCACCACAACCCTACCAATTGCTTCACCTATGACAAAGCCCTGAAAGAGAAAGCTGTCTGCTGCAGGATAAACTGGCATATGAAGTTTGGAGGCTCTCTCACAGGAAGATGGATGGATGGATATTCTACCCCAGCAGTTGAAGTCTTTTCTTCCACATGTCTATCCCTGTCCCTAATGAAACAAGCTAAATCCAGAATCTAACCTGAAGTGTATCTAATCTGCTCACTATAATGCTGCAGTAAGTTGTTCCCATTTAAATGCAAAACTGAACTGCCAACAGAAGAGGATTTATCAGCTTTAGTCATGAGACTATTTGAGAGAAATGCTCAAAAGGGATGCAGCATTTCAAATTTTATAAGGACTGAACACAAACTTTTACCTAACATACAGAGTAAGGAAGTTTAAAAAGCCAAAGCGAAATATTTATATGTGTATGTCACAGAACAGGGTATCAGGATGGGAATTTGAGGATGCAAAAACCAGCCATAATATTTTCCTCCAGTAAAAATGAAAAAGGTGTGTTAATCAGGCTAAGGATAGGAACTTTACAGGCCTTATCCACACCTCCCTTCAAAGTGCCTCTCTCTTTTATAAATGCACTGCAGTAGGAACACAAAGCAGAAGGTATATAGATCCAGCATGTATATTTAGCATATATTCAAATTAATCTCTCTCAAACATCTAATAATGCACTTGCTACTTCAGATTCAGTGAAGTATTTTACCTAGCAAGTTATTATCGTTTCAAAGTCCTCCCAACTTCTTGAGGTTTCACTATGATCACAATATACTCCATTTCAAATATTTCCAGATCACACAGTATTGCCCAGAGGAATACACCAACCCATTATCACTAATGGATCCTATTATTTAAGCAGCACTTTCTTTTTACACAATATTTAACATCAGTTGTATCAGTTTGGTACAGCTTATTATCTGACTAATAATGAGGCTCTCCTTCCTCATGTCAAAAAATTAGATAAATATTAAAATACATGAGGTGCAATCCTTTTTTGATAACGGATTGAACATCAGAGTTGCACTTTCCTTAAGGATGAAGAAACTAGAGACTATCTGGAAAGGAGTATAAACCCTGTCAATATGAATATATTCTTTGGCTGAACAAACAGGACAGACTTTTTAAAATTCTTCGGCTGGCTAATAGATTGAAAACAATCCAGCAAACCCTTAAAAGAGGAAAAATACGATCTGTACAAAATGTTAACATGAAAGCTTAGCCATGCTTGTAGCATAACATATAAAATGGACAGATGAATGATTAGTTACAACTCCCAAGCTTCCAAAAAATTGTAGTTAAATCCCTATACACATTTTGCTGCTATACTATATTTCCCAATGAACGGCAACTTTTAACTACTCTATATGAAAGAAGCAGCGGTAACCCCCTCAATGGTGCAGCTCCTTAGTATGCACAGAGATTTCTGTTGAGTCTGTCTCAAAAGACAGTGTAGAAACATGGGAATCAGAAAGGAAATGCAGCCAACGTTGTTCAAAATAAAATTAAAAAGGAAAATCACACACAGAATAGCTGGTTTCCTGGATGGGATGCTGGCAGTCACCGCGTCCAATCCCACCAATCAAAGCAGGGCCAAGTACAGCAGGTTGACCATGGTTGTGTTCACTTGGGTCTAAATGTCTCCAAAAATGAGGATGCTGTAAGGTCTCTGAGGAGACTGGTCTATTCTTTGACCACTTTCACACTAATAAAATTTCTTAGTCTTAAGCTGAATTTCTTGTATTTGAATTTGTGCCCATTGCCTCTTGTCCTGCCACTGGGCACCACTGAGAAGAGCCTGGCTCAATCTTCTTTATTCCATCCCATCAGGTACTTTACACATGTAGGGCTGGAGGGAAGCACAGGGAATCAAGAGGATCTGGAAATAATAGCCACTATTTGTGAACTATAACTAACCTATCTGCATTAGACTTGTACAAGTACAGACAATATGCAGACAAATGCCTTCCTTCACATACTTGTGCTTAGATACCATTTCTCAATTTCAAGGAAATTACACTATATATGTATCTATAAATACAATCTACATTACATACACTATAGAATATAAGCAGAAAGCAGACTCTCCTGCTCAACACCCTTTCCCCAGTTCAGAAACCATAGAAGTGGAACATTCTTAGCAGACTTTTCCCAGTTTAAATTTAAACAATAACAAGTTGTGAGGCCACCTATAGTAGCAAATTCTGAGGTCTTCTGACATAATATTACATACTCAATATTGATGAAGTACCACTTAGAGGACAACTGGAGCTTGGGGAGCAAAATAATAAAGAATTAGTATATAAGGGACAGGACAGAATAACCTGAAAGAGAGAAAATAAACCATTTTAAGAATTATATATATATTTAAAGAGTATGACCTAGAAACATTTCAAAAACCACAGACTTCATAATAGTTCTTTTCCAGTTTCATAATATACCTGAAATTTAATCTTCTGGTATAGAAGATGCAATTATTCTGTGCATTCTTCCCCACTAAAGAGGAGTGGCATTGAGCTTCAATGAGTGTATAATTACTTGTGGGCTTCCTAGGTAAAAGGTGCCATGTGTATGACAGAACTATGAAGTAGTCATTTACAGAATTTCAGTCTTTTCAGGACGTTTCAATAATTAAAAAGATAGTTTAACTAAAATTAACTTCCATATTTTATTGAAAATCTCTTTTGCTTCTACTCTAAAAAACATGTCAGCTTCCTTTTTCCACTTATTCTTTGTGTCTATCCAGTAACTTGTTATATTTACATTTTCCAGTAAAAAAAATAAATTTCTTGAGTATACATGACTACTGAGTGCTGCACAACACACAGTGGTTTTAACCTATCCAAATTATCCAGGTATAATATTGATATTTTGTTTTGTCTTTAAAATAGAAACCCTAATGCTCTTTCTATATCCTATCACATGAATCTGTATCAATAAAAAAAAAAACTTGACATAAAAAGAATAATGGTCCACCACACTCTGCAATAAGGTTCGGTATACTGTGCACAATTTCCTGTATTTTGAAATACATTGAGATATTAGAGAAATCAGGTTTTTATATAAAATAAGGAAAAAACCACTTTGGTTTTCCACAAGACAAGTACTCTACACTCCTGACAGGTGCATCTTTCATTGTGCCATTACATTTGCTTACAAACCTGTGAAGACTGAGGACCCATGGAACTCTTCATGTTAATGTGTAAGTCATACCCAACACCATTTAAGAAAGAGAACTGCATCCATAAACTAAAAGAGAAAATAGTGTAATAATTCATATTGCATTTAGAACAATACTCTCAAATAACAATGCACAGAACTTAGACTACACTGATTTCTCAAAGAAGTTTCACAGGAGTATGCTTAGCAATACAATAAGTTGAGTCTGTTTCATGAGAGATTTTTTTTTTCTTCAGCTGTTAAAAAAATAAAATTCCTTTATTAAAATCCTCTAGAAACCTGCTTTGCTAGAAGTAAAACTACTGGGCTTCCCATCCTCACTTAATAACTGTGCACCTGGTGCAACTGTAAAATATATCCATTGCTGCAAGCTGTTCTTTTCAGTAAAAGTAAAGGAGAAATTTTTCAAACTATTTGTAACCTATAGATCATTAAAAATGATTCTATACACTCAGCCACCAATAAGATCCAGAACTACAGTGTTTTCCTGATTCCTTTCAGCAAGCTGCAATTACTCCTTTTAACTTCATAGTACAAAGACATTCTACAGATAAATTTTAGGCTACATTATAATGCTTATGAAGAGCTTGCACACATTTCTTTAAAGTTTGCTGATCCTTTAAAATGACACTGACACAATTTTACCCCCGCAAAGTACCAAATATTTCTGTGTCACTTTCCTGGTAAACTCTGACTTCACACATCACACTTTCCATAAAGTTACTGCATCTTGTACAGGCATTTTCTAAAAGAGGGAAAAAAAAAACCACACCAAAAAAACCCAACCAAGCAAGCCAAAAAAAACTGTGAAGGGGCCACCTGATGTTTTAAAAGATGTAGGAAATCAATACAAAGTAACTGCCTGGCTTCAGACAGTTTTCAGATGGGAGAAAATGCAAAGCCTAAGAACCTGTACTTCGTAATAAAATATAACTACAAAGCTGTAGCATACAACCACAAAAAAGAAATACTCGGTTGCTTTCAGACAAACCCTGTGTTCACAAAGTCTGTGGGCCTCAAATATCAGCCAAGAGTTGAAACAGGTGAAAAAAGCTCAGCTTCAAACAGGGCTACAAAATATTTTGCAGTTGAGCAATGTAATCAAATCCAAAGGGGAGAGCCACAACAAGTCAACTGAGGTTCCACTTGGATAAAAATCTTCCAGTCCTCTTGCCAAGTCTTTCAGGAAAAAAAGGACAAACAATGAGCAGCTCAACAGCAATATCTATCCACTGGCACTGCTGCTGCTGGATCTCAGCAGTGGCATCTATCTTTATACCAAAGAGCAAGACACTTCCAGATCCATGTATTTAAGAAATGGCCAAAACTAATTTATTTCAATCATCTGAAAGTCTCAAAAGCGAATAAATTGTTTCACAGAAGTATTCCAGTTTAAAGTCTACTGTCTCCTACCAGCCTTACTTCCCATGTTATGTCGTGCTTCTTGTTTAAAATCAAACTAGATTATGTCACTTTACATGCCCAAGGATTTATCTGCTTTCCTGTCCTCTGCAGGATACTCTCTCTCTTCTACCTGAAGACTACAACCTTCTTCCTCCCAGCTGCACATACCATTGCTTTTCTCTCATCTTACTGAGGGTTCCAAATACCCATCCCCCATTTCTTCCTCCAACTAGTCCACACTATGATCATCGAGTCTTCCATCTCAACTGTTATGTCAGAAGTCTGACCTCCTTTCTCATCTCCTGTGAGGGCTTATGTACACCTGAATCAGCTCCTCACAGTGCCAAATTATTCTTTTCTTCTAAACTGAGAGGCAAATCATTATGTAAGTTAAAGTTTTAAAATCAAAAAGGGGGTGGTGATGCTTTTAGGCTGGAAGATTCATTCAAGGTAATCCATGACTGGTTTAGGTTCTATAGACATAAATAGACAGTGAAGTTGCTGGTGCAACTATTCATCTGCTCTTCCAGTCATCATAAAATGAGCAAAATTCTACCCAGAGATGCCTGAAAGAATTCTTAAAATTTTCAGATTGACCAGTGCTTCCAGAGTTACCATACAGGGACTTGCACAGAAAAGCCATTCAAAGCAAAACACAATTTCAATCAGCCAACAAAGGAAAAACAATCAAGTGTCAAAATATTTCCATGTTTATATTGCTGTTAATTCAAGCCTAAATATAAAATAATGACAAAATACAAAACTTCCACTCTAACATTGTTCAATAATTCTCTATAATTTTAAATCACGTGTTTAATAATCATATGTGAGAATGGATAATTTACAAAAGACATCAAATAAATGTGAGTCAAAATTGCACAACTGAACAATCAGTAACATCTTATTTAAATAGGCATTTCTAAAAAAACTAAGGGAGAAAAATACCTACCAATTCAATGGGAAAATTAACTAATGAAACAGATGGCTGAACATGAGCCAGCAGCGTGCCCAGGTGGCCAAGAAGGCCGATGGCATCCTGGCCTGTATCAGGAATTGTGTGGCCAGCAGGACTAGAGAACTGATTGTCCCACTGTACTTAGTGCTAGTGAGGCCACATCTTGAGTACTGTGTTCAGTTTTGGGCACCACTGTACAAGAAAGACATTGAGGTTCTGGAGAGGGTGCAGAGAATGGCAACAAAGCTGGTGAAGTGTCTTGAGGATAAGTCTTATGAGGAGCGGCTGAGGGAAGTTTCAGTGGCTTTCTACAACTACCTGAAAGGAGGTTGTAGGAAGGTGGGTGTTGGTCTCACAAGTCACAACTGACAGGACAAGAGGAAATGGTGTCACGTTATACCAGGGGAGGTTTAGGTTAGACATTAGGAAAAAATTCTACACCAAAAGGGTTATCAAATACTGGAATAGGCTGCCCAGGGAAGTGGTTGAATCACCATCCCTGGACGTATTTAACAGCTGTCTAGATAGGGTGCTCAAGGATATGGTGTAGAAGTGGCCTGGTAGAGACAGATAATGGTTGGACCTAAGCATCTCCTATTGGCCTCTTCTGGAGATGGGATACAGCACAAACCTAATAGCTTTTGTTTTGACCCCCTCATTACAGACATTCTTGTGTCACATTAGGGTGGAAGAACTTGCTTCCTCCATGGGATGCTGCCCTGCGAAGCCTTGGGACCTTAGTCACCCTGTTGTCCTATAGCAACTTCAGCATCAGTAACACCCCTGAGGCTCAGCAGAGCTCCTCACCATGCTGATTATCCAAACGCAGGGGGGAGCACAGTGACAGGATTCACATCCCTGTCTGATCCAGCTCCCTCCTTCTCCAAGACCCTAACATCTACATTAGTAATAAGCATTACCTTCATGAGCACCACAGGAAATACTAGGATGGATGCTGCTGAACATGTTTCCTCCTTCCCAAAACAAAGCGTGACCTTCTTTCCTGCAGATCTATACAGTGAGTTAAGTAATATTGTAAGTCATGTTCTTCCTAATTTCTCCTTTGATTAATGTCACTGTGGCTTTATGGTAAAAAATGAAATATGGTAGATTTTTCAAGGGTACTACTTCTAAAAAAAATCCCAAGAAAGTCAGGAAAATACATGGGATTACAAATTTGTATCAGCATTTATTTGGGGGAGGGAGAAGCAATCCTCATAACAATGTCTTAATGCTGCCTATTAACTGATGGTGCAAATCCATCAACATTGTTTTATATAAGAATCAAGCTGATTTATAGAATACACCTACTTCTGCCTATTTCTATATATAGCACAAATCTTTCATTTTTACAACTTGGCAGACCAAGAGATAAACCAGAAATCCATCATGAGCTCAGAACAAAATATCATTCCAGATTTGACAACAGGTAGTAGTAACAGTGTACTCCTGTTTGTGTGGCTGTGCACGCACAGCAGCACAATAAAATACACAGACTAAGAGAAATTCATCCTTGGTTGTTAAAAAAAGAGAATTATTCATATGACAAGTTAATTTTGATAGAAAAAATGAGATAATTGTTCGGGCTGTTCAGAAGTATGCCTCTGAAGTGTTAAAGTCCATGACAGATTAATGAGCAAAATATAGGCAGGACAGCTGGGACTTTACAGTAAATGAAGTATAACACATCTGACAATTTTTTTATTGCATGTAACACACATATACATATATACTCATTTACAAAGCCCCAGTGGTTGAATTAAATTAAACCATTTTCTAACTCCTAAATTGGTCAATTGTAAGAAGCTAGGCTGTCTGATCTTTTTTAAAGAAAGACTCATTAAGCAGTAGCCTCCATTTCTTTCTTTGCAAGACACCATGAGATGCAGTTAATGATTTGAAAAAGAATCTGTAGGCTGAAACTAATGATCCATTTGGGTCAAAGTTTCTATTGAACTTGTTTATTTCCATTTACAAGAGATTTCAATGTGTTGTACAGAAGATGGTTAGAGTTCTTGGCCAATGTCCTTTTACTGATAGCCCACTGGATTTGCTGAGGCTCCATATCAAATGAAACTTGCATATCATATAAAATGTGCCTATTTTGGGGTGTCCTAATCAAAGATCAACATAGCAAAATTGTTCTAACTTGTTGATATACATCAAAGTGTAATCTAATACTTTGTGGCTTGGAAAGTACTTATAAGGAACATATTTTTCTAAAGTTACTTTGTCTTCTGTAAACACATAGGATAACTATGGAAAGCCTGTTAGATGCTTACTGGTTTTGATTAAGTGACATGCTTCAAGGCAGATTTACATTAACCTGGTTACATAATAACAATGAAAAGAGTCATGATGAGGAGAAAAGGGGCAATTAAGCTGGCATAAGCAGCCCAACTGTTAAATGCATAACCACAACAGAAACAATTTCCTACAACTCTAGGTAGAGAACAGACATAAAAGCGATGCTGAACTTGCATGGGTGTAGAGGGGGTGGATCAGGAGAGCTCTGCTAGAGCAAAGGATTGGATGAAGGGGAAGGATTGCAACTATTTTCACTAAGTGGGATACAACAGTCAAACGTTTTCCCATTCATTTCCAAACCCATATGGTCATGAACACACCTGCTCTGAGGAAAGGTTTTTGTTTCAAGAAACCACTAAACACCATCACATTGCTCATTATATTTAATACCACTTTTTCACCAGACTTCTTTAACTGGAAGTGTAGCACACCAGTCAACATTAAATTCAGTCCTCCTTTCCAATTTTCTCCAAAGCTACCCGATGAACCAGCACCAGAATTCCTTAAAAATCAGGTTTTTATTACTCCTTCATTCATTGATGCTGCCATCAGATGTCACATATATAGACACATACAGACACAGGCACAAGTGTACATATATATGTGCTTATGATAAATTCCATACCAATTTTTATGTCAAAATTTCAATGTAATAGAACTTCGCTGCAACACTACTTACCTTTTTTCCTTAATGGAAACCAAAACCAGCCAAAGAAACAACTGTAAAAACAACAGAGGTAAGTCTAGAAGCCATTTCTTAAAAGCCAGTATTCATTCTGATAGGTAGGTTTCCTATCAGCTTGCTATGAGAATCTTCCTAAAAAGATTATTTTTTTCAGAGGACAGATCTTTATTATTTTCATTTGTGCTCTCTTGCCAAAATCTATCCTTTCAAATTTTCAAAGCTTCCTTCCTTCCTAAGGTAACTCCTCAACCCAAACCAACAGTTTGTTCTGCTCTAGAAAAACATATAACTCTGAGTAGTTATTTACTGGATCAGATCAGATGCCTACATATATACTAAGGAATCTAAGTAGGTGGTTTGCTTTCCTGAGGGTGAAATAACTGATGCAGAAGAAACATTGGCACTAGTGGAGCCTCTTCTTTACTGAGTAGACAGAGTTGAGTTAAAGGATGGGAACTCGGTTAAATCACAATAGGACATTCTAACTAGGAGGAAAAATAAGGTAGAGGTTAAATGTTTACTTTCCATTTTTCTTCATTTTGTTATATGCCAGCTGGAAGAGAAATTCTGGCTGGAACACACTGCCTCATTACCAGTTAGAATTACTATCTTTCCTCCAACTCTTTTTCTACATTATCACACTTTCAGTTTCTGATAACCACCGAATATACAGTTCTTCTAGAAAATAGCCAGGTCAGACCACTCGCTATCTTGTGAGAAATTGAAAGATTACGAACTGAGCTCCTGACAAAATTGTTGATTGCCCTCCTATTAAGATTCTCATTTGATATAAATGATCTTGAACTTTGTATCTCAGCTGTCATTGGATTTCGGCACACTCACAGTCTGCTTCCTCTTGTGGGATGCTATTATCTATCATTACAAACAACTTTTCAAAAGGAACATAACATATCCTAATACTCTGGAGCACTGTATCTGCATGTTGCAGGTACCTCTATTCTAAATTATCCTCCCACTCCATTATTACCTCACCTCCCACTCTCTGCTATAAAAACAAGATTTGCTTGATTTATAAAGGAAGTAAACATACTGTTTCAGTAGTTTATAATAGCATAAAATGGACTGAGCATGGTTCAAGAATACATCTGCACAACTGCTTGATTTAACCACATTGTATTATATCAGCTTTAAACTTTAATTGGCTTAAAAAAAAAAGATAGAGAAACTGCATTTTTATGCAGTTTATCCAAGATGGAGCCCTGATGTTTTCTAACACATAAAACAACATTTGACATAGTGAACAAAACTAAGTCTCAGAGGACACCAGATGACTGAAGACTGCCATTATTCAGGCTCAACAGGAAGCCCATTCTCTTCTTTAGATTTGTATGAATAAATAAAGATCTTTAACATCACCATCACCTTATATTACTTGTTCTATTACACTAGTAAAAAATCAAAATATGACAAATTTCCCAGCCCAGTTTGTTCCCAAGACATCCATGCCCTCCCACATTTTTACAGCTCAGACAAATTTTGTCTCAGAAGTTAAAAAAAATCCACCCAATTCAACTAAACCCCAGCCCATTAAAAATACATTTTTCAGCTAGATCAGTCCCTGCATCTGTTCACAATGAAGCTACACAATGGTTGGTGCATTAACCTGGTAAGTATATGGGATGTCTGCAGAGAAAAGCAGAAGAGCAGGAGAAAGAAAGAAAGAGATAAAGAGAGAGGGAGAGAAAAGGGAATAGCACACTGCTGTGCTTTTGGTGGCAGTGCCAGCTCAGGACCATGAGGAGTTCACAGAATTAGTTTCAGGTCACTGCTTATTTGTGGCCCTGTTTCTCCTAGCTATTTAAAGCAAGTTTTGGTGAAGAATTACAATTTCAGTAAAACTAGCCACTGAAACTAGATGTCCAGCATGTGCTAGTCCTTCTTTACTGAGACTTTGAATCATAGTTTAATTTGAGTTGGAAGGGACCTGTAGAGGTCATCTTGACCAAGTGCTCGCTCAAAGCCAGGGCAATTTTTATGCTGCACCATGTCACTTAGGGCTATGTTCCATCAAGTTTTGAGTATCTCCAAAGAACAATCAAAGAAACATTGAGACTGTGCATCTGTAATTTAAAAATTTATACCTAGTGCATTGCAACTGCAGGCTAACCATTTGCACCAATCCCCTGTTTTAATATTTTTATTTAAGCTCACTTATTTAAAGAGTCAGTAGAGGCACAAGCTTCTACTTTATATCACATTGCTGAAGAGCAAAAATAGAGGGGAAAATTTTGAAATCACCACCTCACCTCTCAGTAACATAAGAATTTTGGGTTTCAGAAGGAAAAAAAAAACACCTTTGAAGAACTGAAATACAATAATTTTAAGGGAAACAATGTTCTCACAGCCGTTTGCATCACCTCATCTTAGTTAAGCAAACAAAAAAAGATAGCACACGTTCTGACTATGTAAAATGCCATAGTCTCATCAGAAAAGCAAGCTACAGGAAAAACAAATTATTATGGCTGCTAAACACCACCGACTTGAAGCAAGCTCAACAGATACTTGTCTGAAAAATGACTCAGCTAGTTAAGATGGATGCAGACACATCTCACCAGTCTAAAGAAATCTTAAGACAGAGAATTTGAGGAAGCTGATGGTGTATCTCCAGTGACACTAGAGGAAAGATGAAGACTGGTGGAATGAGGTTGGCTCTGTCTCATTCACTCCTATTTCCTACCAGCTCCTGCCTACAAAGGGGAAAAAAATATGAAGCTGTAGTGGCAGTGCCAGCACTGGCAGCAAGAAAGAAGAATTTGGCACCTGAGACCAGAAAAGCCTCAGGTGCCCCACTGATACTGATTACCTTTCTCCTACTGCTGCCCCTAAGAGACATAAAAAGCATTTGGTTTATTTATAATCCTGTGTATGTTGAAAACACCTTTGTTGACTTGTGCTCAACATATTTATAGCTTATTAAGTAAACTGGATCATTCTAACAAAGAACAAGCCACTGGGACATATTCTAAGGGAGAAAAATAACATAAAAACAGATGCTTACAATCAATTTAGTTTGTTTTCTGAACTATATAGTAACTGCACAGTTATGGCAACCTCCTTTTATTGATTTATTTCACCTTTAAGAAACATTTCAGAGAGACTAAAGCATTTCACATGTAGTTAATGGAATAAACAGCCTTTTCACCTGTACTTCAAGGCAGCCAGTCCCTAGCCTGCATTGCTGGGGACTAAAAGACATCATCTGACAGCTCTTCACTGACTTATGTAGTAGAGTACAGCAGTGTCCTGAGTAAAGTCGTACTAAGAACTCTTCCAAATACCTCTCCATTCCAAAGGGTGCATTTCATTACCACACCCTGAGACTGAAAAATGTAGAAAACACAAACTAGTTTGAGAGGCTGACTTGGTGAAAAAGAACAAACAGTGGGGGGAATAACCGATGGAGCCTCTTTGCCAGTCACACATGTAAACCTGCATTACTTTCAAGTTGGATACCTAAGTGAGAGTATTCAACTAAGATACATTTATTATGGTTTCATGAAGGCTCATATTACTTTGATGAAAACGTGCTCAGACAATATGGCACAGCTCACACACGCAATTGGCTTCCACATTAGCCTCCCTCCACCCCTCCCTGCTGGCATGTTTGGCAATATTACTTGACCAGTTCAGCACATAAATACGTTGAGCATGCTTGCATATTCATGATACATGCATGTGTATGTATCCTCCTCTCCACTCACTACTCTGCCCGTACCTTTCACTCAGGTTAAAATTCCCATTCATACACTCATTTTACTCAAAGGCACAGAACTGGTCTGCTCCTGAAAATGCTACGCATTGCAACCACCCCTTCTCACAACTCTTGCCTCACTTCTGCTGATTTTTTGTAAGTTATATTGTAATTTGTGAAATGCTATAATAAAGCCATCTTAGGTAGTGTACTGGATCCCATGA
This sequence comes from Brachypteracias leptosomus, assembly GCA_013401335.1. Classification (NCBI taxonomy): domain Eukaryota; kingdom Metazoa; phylum Chordata; class Aves; order Coraciiformes; family Brachypteraciidae; genus Brachypteracias; species Brachypteracias leptosomus. The sequence goes on from VYZX01005699.1 coordinate 44,459, forward strand.
CCTTGGATTTGTTGGGATTTTGTTGATCATGTCCTACACTACTACTATTTTAATGAAGGTAACACATTAATAAGAATATCATAAACACAGATTTAGCTCTCTTCTTTCTATTGGGAAGACTCTAAACCAAAAAAGGGGAGTTAAAAACAATGAAAACTCAAGAAACCAAGCCTGTTTTCTAACAATAGTACTTCTAGGCTCCTCCTTTATGACAAACCAAATTATGTACATAACACAGTAGCAAATTTGCATTATTTCCTATTTTGGTTATTCATTTTTCAGTATTGTTTGCAACTACTTTTGACTGTGGACTGACAAAATGGCCTCTGAGGCCTCTTTCGTTTCTCATCAGTAAATATCTTTAGACAACATAAATGTTTGTCAGCATCTCTATTTCACTTTTCTTCCTATAACACATTATGGGAAAGTAATTGTCCTCTTCCCTTCTTCACATTTTAGAAAAGCATTAACAGTCTCTCAAGGTACATACAGAAGATACAGCCATAACTAATTTAAAATCAGTGGTAGGTTTTTCCTGCACAACTTTGAACTGAGATCCTTACCTTTCAGTGCAATCCTAGGAAAGCACTGCTCTACTTCTTGTCATTTGTATTGAACCATGAAAGACTTCAAGATGCATATGAGGGAAACTGTATTTCAGAACATCACAAATATACTACTATCTCAAGTATCTGGAGGAAAACTGTAGACTTGACCATTCCTTTTACATAGGTGTCAGCACAGCAAATATTGGTCAATGCTCAGATGTTCAATGAAGGAAAATGAGGTACAATAGAGTCCAGAAATTTGTTGATTTCAATAATAAATAAGCAGTATATCAAAATGATGCATTCCTTTATGAAACAGTCTATGCAAATAGTTCTTAAAATCACTTTCTACTGAGATAAAGAAGAAAAAGCCTGTGCACTAGGGCAGCTGATATACTTGTGGAATTTATTAAGTTCAGCATAAATGCTAAGACTAAATGAGCTTCTTTAATTTCCATAATGAAATTGTTTTTGTAAAGTTAAAAATACTGTAATGAGGCCAAAACGGTGAGCTTTCAGAGACTCCCGTGGTGAAACAAATGAGATTTTAGCTTCTCTAATTGGGCATGCTGCAAGCTGGGCTTGATGCTGTCCTCAGCACAGGATGTTTGTTATCCCTAATAAAAAGAGGTCTACAGCTGTCAGCATAATACCATATAGCTTTTCTGAAGCCAAGCCATCAGGAGGAAGGCTGCTGTTCTCTGACTGAGACCACCCAAAGGGAGAGATCAAGTAGAGAACAGCTCTACTCTTCCCTGATTAAGAAGTTATTCGTAAGGTAATTTGTTTACAGCTATCACAGAGAAGCTTTTGAAGCAAGGATTGAGTATTCCCAGAATCCTCTAAGAGAATTTTGATTAAATAATGAATATGGATATTCCCTTAGTCTTTCATTCCCACCCACCCCTTTTCCCCTTGCTTATTAGATCTCATTACCTGTCAATGTGGGCCTTTGGAGCTTGGCCATTCAAGCAGGAAAAAGAAAAATGTTAGAGGCATCGTGTTGTGTCTGTATTGCCAAAATCTACTGGTTTGCTGCCATGTGCAAAACCACTGTGCCGACCTTCAAGCCTTAAGGAACTTAAGACTCATTTTGAGTAAATATTATTTTCATTTTTCCCCTACGCTTGTTTTCAGGTGTAAGCAATAGAAAAAAAATACCCAACTTAATCACTTTGCAGCAGTGAAAAACAGCCAGTTAGTTCTTTCACAACTAAACCATGACCTCATATTTGAATCAAGAACAATAATTCTGTAGAGAAAGGGAGCTGAATATATTCAGAGTTGAAACAGAGGGAATGTGACCATACATACTTTAAAAAGCTAAAAGACAAGGATATTTAATTCTAACTAGTTACATGAAGAAGAAAGACTTCCCTATAAACACAGACTGATGGAGTTTATTACCTTGTTGCTCTAAACCTAAGGCATCGTTTTAAGATCAAACTGTTTAACCTACACCAGAACATTTTACTGGACTAAAAATGTCAACCCGTAATTTTAAAGCTACTGCCTTACTTACTGTTTTAATTTCACTATAAAGATTCTATTCATTGTTTCATTGTGACATTCAGAATACTTACATATTCTCATATTTATCCTTTCATTCCTTTCCTGGTTTTCTGCTCTGCTTTCACTCCTCAAGAATTCAGCTGTCAATCTGCTACAAACAGAAAATGGCGTTTTTTTACAGAAAGGCTTTCAGAAGCTTTATAGTTACCACATGTTCCACAATTCACCACTTATAAAAATATAGGGAATATAGCCTTTATAATGAGAAAGTAAAAATTATGAAGAACAATAAGTAAGTGAATTTGACGTTCAACAGAGGTAAAAAAAAAATACAAAAAAAAGGCATCATAGGAAAAATAATAGTATTATAGGTAAAATTTCAAATAGTAAAAATCAATGAATTTTTGCAAATGGATTTCACCTCTTTGTTTAGGTTTTGAAGAGTGCAAAAGAGTGTAGCAAAACTGCACAGAAGGAATGAAAACTAAGGCTCTTCATCAGTAGCCACGTTGTTGCCAGAATTGTATAAGGCATATATTTAAAAATATATCTTAGCAGGTAAGTGTTTAGAAATTCTTGTGAAATAATGCTCTTCAACCTATTCCCAAGATCCTTGTGTACTTATACTTTGTAAGGGAGTAAAGGGAAATAGTAGCAGGAGATCAGTGAATCATCAAGTTTTTTCATTTTAATTCAAACTTTACTCATTAAAGCCTCCCAAACAACCTCTACAGTACATGAATCAGATTTAAATAATGAGATATTTTAATTAATTTGAACTTGGAACTTCACTTTGGATCTCAAAAACCTTCTTAGAAGATGCTCAGAAGACCAGCATGGGGTAAAAGCAAAATATCACATTACTAGAGGTTCAAAGGAAATGTATCTTGAGAGCCTCCTACAAAGATAAGGATGATTCCAAGGAAAAATAAAGATTGGGAAATTTATGATAAGCTTTTGTACAACTGATTTTAAGAGTATCCAAGAGTACCTGGCTTTGTGTCTACTATGACACAGTAGGCTAAACAAAAAATATATAATTTTTGCATACAGTTTATTTGTATGTGTAGTGAATTATTCAAAGTATATGCTTTTAGGTTTTGAAAGAGTATAGGAAGTCTGAGAAACTCCTCTCTGCATACCTACATAACACTGTAAAAAATGTTATTACGCTGTGTATCTACGTTAGCTCAAACAAGGGTCTAGGTTCTACAGCCTAAGGGACAAATGTAAACATTAAAAATCTAACTGCCTCCTGAAACAGGAATAAGATAGATTGTAACTGGCAACTGGCTGACAGTTTTCAGAAGCAATGATACCAAACAATGATTTATTGAAAAAAAAGTTAACATATTAACGTATAGAATATGCACCATCTCAGTGTTAATTATTCTAAGAGTTTTTTACTAGACCATTTGTGTCTTAATGTTTAAATCGGATCTAACAAATCTGCTAATCTATTTCAGTTAGACCTTAAAACAATAGATTATCTTCTAAAATCTTTCTCTTATGCTTGCATTATAAAAGGGGGAAATGTTTAAGTGTGAAAATCTCTTTATCCCACTGTTTTCCTTTCACGAATTACTACCACAAACAAATTACATTGTCCCATAGACAGGCACATCTCAACAGGATCTATTCTGACACAAAGCAAACAATAAATCTCTCTCTGTAATGAGTTCTGCTTTCTAATAAATTCACCCATTATTTTAGTCTAGAAGATTAAATGTTGTAAAATATATAATACGAAGCACACACAAAATGTACATACATATAAACAAACAAACTTTGAGGTTAAACCACATTTTGGTATTCACATTATTTCACAAATAACATGTCACCTTTATTTAAGCTGATCGGACCAGCATTTCTTTTCTATCAACTGAAGCAGCTAATTTACTTTCATTGACCATCCAACAGTATAATGTACCACCTGCTTATTGTGATTCTCTCTGGCTAGACATAAGAGAAAAAAAAAAAAGAAAGAAAAAAAAATCCTTTTTCTCCCCCATTCTGTAATCTAACTTTGTACAAATGTAATCTTAAATTCTTCAATTCTCTGAGGCACTCTGTGAGTGGAAATACTGGGATTTTTACAGCACCACAGCTGTGTATGCATATTGTGATTAATATAAGACAGATCCTTCAGGCATATTGCAATTGATGCAGCAAAGCTGAACTTATTTGAAGCACTGCAAAATTATCTGTTTTTTCAACTGTTAATTTACTTGTTCACAGCCAGAGAGATATAGAAGATTAAGCACATTTTTTTATTGCTGTATGGAAGTAGAAAGTGCACATGTGGTGGCAAAAGGGAAGAAAACAGTGTTATAATAGATTCTAATATTTTGGAAATCACTTGTTTTCCAGTCCAGTTCAGTATTTTAAACAACTTCATATCCTTTAGAGAGTCTAAGTTATAATGTGATGAGGAATCCTATCTATTCAAGTTTTCTTTGCTATTTTTGTCCTCATCTTAGACTATTTCTATTGCTCTGTAAACATTCTCAACCCCACCAAATGCTAGTTCATACTTACTGCTAAAAATCTGAAAAAGGAGAGAGAAACATGTTATGTTCAGTCTGCTACTTCATTTGGGGTTAAGAGCCTACAGTTTTGACAGTAAGGCCATCTGCTGTTAACTTTCCTTCTCATCATAATACCAGTCCAGTCAAAAGCAATTAAGTGTGTTTTGCCATTATAATATGTAGATAATTATGATAAATTACAGCTTTTAAATCAGCCTCAAATTACGCATATGGTAGGTATTTTCCTTGCAGTTACTGATGTAAAAAATATTCCTGCAGTTGCAAAATATTTCAGCCATTTTATTGATGATGTTAGTTCTGTAATGAGATATCTACAATGAAATTTCTTAGGCATAGAGCCTGACAGTCATTAGAAATCTATTTATATCTCAGCAAGACATTTTTTGCCAAGTAGAGTCGTACCATCCTGCACTGCCATTATACAAAACACTCAGAAAAATAGTCTATTTTAGTGTCACAAAAATCAAAAACCTACACAAACACATACATAAGTAGACAGAAGAATATTTTCAGTTTTGTTGCAATGTGGAATTATTGAAGAGCCTAACGTAGGATAAAATACCTGAAAAAAATATCACTTTAAGAACTACACACTAACACTGTGTTCTGACGAGCTCCCTTTGACATTGCTCAAGTTATCAGGATTAGCCAGGCATAAATAAGCAACAATTCAAAAGTGGAGTCAATAAAAATTCTTCCTCTACTGAAACACTGGACTTATCTTGAGGGTACTTTTTGATGGGGGGGGTCATACTTTTCTTGAGTTTAACTGAAAAATCACCAGTTTCTTTGGGGTTTTTATAATGTTTCCTCAATATTTCCTACCTAGTGAATGGACTTCTTCAGAAATAATCAGTCCCTACAATGCCACCACACGCTTTTCATGACCAGAGCAGCACTGAGTGATAATCCAGGATCCTTCATACATCTAATTCTCACCAGGAATGTGCTACCCACTATGAAAGCTGGCTCATAAATCCTGAGCACTAGCAGCAGCCAGCAACACCTGAGTCATTGCAGGCCACAGGGGAATGACAAGGAAGAGAGTAAAGCAAAAAAATATGACACAATAACACCGGCAGCAGCAGAGTCGAATATCAGCTCTGCTAAATGCACGGAGATGGTGTCTGCCTGGCAATGGCCTTATCACCTTCTCCTCATTATGGCCACGTGGTGTTCAAATACAAGCCAGAAAGATAAAAGTTAGGAAGAGATAACTATCAATTCAATCGACTTCAAAAACTTGCAGTCAAAGACATGAATGGTATGAATTGATATTTGAATCCTTTCCCTCAGACAATGCAGCAGAGCAATATTTCCGTGAAGCAGCAATAGAGAAGGAAAACCTGTGGTCAATACACACTCTGCTTAAATGTCAGCTAGCTTGCTCTTCATCTCTGCTTGCAATAACCACGTAGATGCAGAAACAGAAGATACCAAAGAAACAAAAGCATAATATCCCTATCTTCATCTTCTGATTCTGAGCACTTCAAGACAGGAAAGGATAAGATCTGTAACTAAAAGGAATGGAGCCTTTATATAATTCTAATGTGTTTGCTCTCCGTATCTCTATGCTAGCTGAGTCACTGCCGTTAACAGCTGCCAGTGCGTTACCATACTTTTTTCTCCTTGGCAGGACAGGCAAATTGCTCCCCACAGAGCAGATGCCAGTCAACATGGCAAAAGGAACTGTGCTGAGCATAATTTCTCTTCCCATAACACTAAGATGTTTTCAAAATGTTTGGTTTCCATCAGACCACTGCTTGGGGTGAGCTGTTGCTTCTAGATTTGTTTTCTTTCGAGCATAACATTAAGTTGTACTCAATTTCCATAATCAATTAAGAAAATGCAGTGGATATTTGTATTTCAGAACCACTACAAAATTTAACAAACCATTCAACTGAAAAAGCTCTTGTTGAAAAAGCTCTTGTTATAAAAGCTATTGAAAACTTATTGTTTAGCTAATTTATGTTTACAAGATTAGTTTTGCAATGTATCACAAAAAATAAATTTTACTATTCAATATAGTTCTGTAACAAGGTTTCAGAAAAGGATATTTGGATTGCAAGGCTTCATGTCTAATAAAGTAAGACACTGCAATTTTGAGTGGTGAAAGCTGCATGTAGCCTGCAAACTGCGGTGTATAAATATACACACAGAGGCAATCTATCCACACCTTGACTGCTGCTTCAAAATAAAATCTTTGCCCTTTGTAAATAATACAGTTTTCTGAATAAAAACAGGAATTTCAGCCTCTACTTGACTAATTAACTTGAATTCACGCACAAGCCAGCCTGCCCTCAGTCATTAATGCAGGTGTCTGTTCAGAAGCATTCAGAACAACAAAAATATTCACTGAAACTTTTTGGAAGCAGCAATACTGATTGTTACCTCTTTTAAAACATATGTCAAGAAGCAAAACAGCTAAACAGAAATGCAAATAAAACTCAGCAAGAAAAATTCTCTTTTTAAGCAGAGAAGTTCTCAGCTTACTTTTAACACAAAGCTGCTCTTCAAAACAAAATATAATCAGCACCACAGCTAGGACCAATAATTAGTTAAAGGGAAATTGATTTAACCAACATAATGCACTTTGAACAAAGCTGAGGAAAATACCTCAATGGGGATGTCTGAAAAACAGTCATGCCAATTATTATTCATGCAACACTAAACATACACATACAATACTGTAACCAGCTAAGAAACACTAACCCCAACCTAATGTTCATACAACTTCAGTATCTCCAATTGACAGGAAAATTTTAATTTTTAAGCACTCATTATTCCAGTTATGGGCCAAAATGATGTCAAGGTAGGAAGCCCATGCAGAAGCACTTACAAGAGGGAATGAAATTTGCAGGGGACGTGGCATTTCAGTAATTCCTCAGTACAGCTACAAGAGCCAGCAGGTACAGATCCAGGAAGAAGAAAAAGAAAGTTTCCCTATTGTCCTCTAAAATACTTATATTTAAGATGAGAGATGTTTATTATTAAACCAGGGAAAAGATGAAGGACAACACCTTCAAAACATTATCCATCATTAATGCCTAAGTGATCAGTTCTGGCATCTAAGGCAGAGTGAAGATGTGCTCCCTAGAAAGCAATGCCTTGGTGCTCTACATCAGCAGAACAAGAGCCTGTATCTTTGTGAATGCATAAAACTTGTATCTGGTCTTCAGTAATCAATTTGAGAAGCGACTTTTTTGGTAAGATGGAAAATAGATAAGATGTTTGAGTCAACCTCTATTTGACACTTATCTCCTTTTAAATCTAAATAATGATACACAAACAAAGTGGAAAGTTTGAATTCTCTGGGACTAAACTTCAAAGATAGCAGTCTTTACTACCTTCACTTGCAACAGTATTTTAAAATTTTGTCAGAGCACCTATTAATCTCCATGGCATTTCAAACATTTTCCACAAAGCTCTACTGCAAGTTGTAGTGTTTAGTAATGAAGGAAACACCTTGATATTTTTTATTTAAAAAATAGTTTCCCAACTGTATTCAACATTGAGGTCTTCTGTACCAAACAAGCTGTGGTGCACCTCTCTACAAGTACTCGGAAGTATTAGCATTCCATCACCATCTTTAACTCTCTTCTGTAACTGCTCCCTCTCTTTTGGTCTTTTATCACTCAAGAGTGGCTTCATCTGCCTGAAAGCACCCTTCTGCCCCGAGCCTGGCAGCCAAAACCCCTGCGGCACAGCAAGGGAACTACAAAGCAAGCCGGAGAAACCTCTAGCGCACCCTTTCAAAAAGATACGGCATCAATCTTCCCAGCACTGTCAGACACCAGCTAACATGGGAGAGCGATGCCCAAGCACACAGAACAATAGCAGGGAAAAAAAAAAAGATGCTTAATTCACCTGTTTGGTGTACGTAAAAAGGAGATAAACTCAACATCACTTAAATGCCACTGGACTTGTACTGTTATTATCCATTCTCACCCTCCACTGAACCAGTTATCTGCATTCCCAGGCAGGCACAAAGACCTTGAAGCCCTCAGTAAAATTAACAGCCCAGTAAGCACCTCACAGGCAGCAGGCTCCCCCCTTTACAGATGGGCATCTGTGATAACCAGAGCTAAAACATACAAGGTGTGCTTACCAAGTTGCACGCTTTGGCACAAGACCTGTAATTTTTGCCCTCAGAGCATTGTGTATGCCTGAAGTGCTTTGAGATAGAGCAGGAATCACAGCATCCCCAGGAAAAATACTGTGACTGTGCTATTGTCCCAGATCTATCAGCTAACAGGGTTTACAAAAAAATCTACCTAAAAGCACCATTTGTTCAGAAATATCTTAGCATAGGGAACAGTGAAAGTAAAGTTTCTACCTTATTCTGTTTTCAAACCTGTCCAAGTAACAGATGAAGGAACAAGATAATTGTACATGAACAATCCTGAGGACTACAGAATTATTTTTTCATACTACAAATATTATGTCAAATAAAAGAGTAGAACTAAAAGAGAAGTGACTTTCTGTGCAGGTCCCTGCTTGCAGTGTTCTGCTTATTTAATGATTGTCTTTGGACATACAGGCATATAACATAGCATCTCAAACACCTTCAAAATGCAGACTCTGCCTGCAAACCCTTTTTCTGAAGCAGAATGTCTTCTGTGAGGGTATCATCATTACATTTAGATGCCTGTTATCCAATGTCAGAAAATCGTAGGTCTTTAAGCAATGCAGGAATGAGCAGTAATTGGCTGACAATGCAGTCCTTTAACTCAGACTCAACATTAGCCCTAGCTGTGCCCACTTCCAGTACATGGTAATATGCTAGCACAAGAGAAATGGAAATCCTCTGTGTTCCTTTTACAACTTTTATAACATTGATTCAGGTCCTTGGCAAAAGAACCAGTAGCAGTAAAAGTCAAATATTCACCCAGAGTATCTGAAAATTAAAGATACACTTCAGAATGCCTTATGCATGGTTTAAAATAAAAATCTGCTGACATCTGGTATGGATCAGCTGGCTGAATTGCTTTGGTTACTCACCCACAGCCAAGTTCTTTTTTATTTATTCATTTACTCATTTATTTCATGATTATAAAAATGTGTTTCATAATAAATATGGAGAGTGACAACACAATGCTGATTAACAAATATGATGTTCTCGATTTCCTTAACAGATTTCAGTTTTCAAAACAAAATTGTGTCTGCAAAAATGTCAGTCCTAAATTTTATCCATGTCTTTGCTGTCAAAACTTGGGTTTGCCTTTCTTTGGATATGCTGAATTTGTAGGTGTTGACAAAGTATTGAAAACTACAAGAAGAAAGCGTCTGTGTAGAGCCCTTCTGTGAAATGTATTATAAAGACTCATTCTCCTCAAGCACATAACAATCCTGAGCTTCAAATCACAGAAGGCTAAGAGACAGTCCTGAGGAAACACAAACATAGGCACGTGTATATTCACTCTGCTCTAAGCACCTACTACAGGTCACCAACAGACTGAGCTTATCACATCTCTGGTCTGACCTAATGTAGTATACCTGCATAAGCCAATTACCCAGAAGAAGCAGAAAGGCCCCTAAAAATCCAAACCCTAAATAACTAGTTCTTAGAAGGAGAAGCCTCAGTCGATGAACTGAAAAACATTATGAACAATAATTTGGGTTGAAAGGGACTTCAGAAAGGTACAACTCCTTGCTCCAGAAAGAGCCAACTCTGATGTGAGATCAACTTGCTGAGAGTCTTACTGAGTTTTTAATATCTCCAGAGTGAAGGTACCATAACCTAACAGCCTCTTCCAATGTTGACCATCACCTTTTCTTTTTTTTCCCTGACTGAGCTTCTCTTGCTGCAGCTTTTGGTGGTTTTCTCTTTTTAATAAACACCTCCAACCTCTCTATAATCTCTCTTTAGACAATTGAAGACAGCAACCAGAGTTGCCCCTCAGACTTCTTCAGTGTTCTATTCTCTATATTGAGCTAATCCAGTCCTCAGATTTTTATGCTTCATCTTTCTATCTCGGTGTTCTGCAAAGCTGCTTTCTAGCCAGCCAGTCCCCAGTGTGTAGTGTTGCATGGGGTTGTTCCATCTTAATTTCAGGAATTTGCATTTGCCTTTGCTGAAGGCAAGGTTCCTGTGAGCCCATTTCTTCAGCTTGTTGAGAGCACTCTGAATAGCAGCATTGTGGTCTAGCAAATTGACCACTTGTCTTGAAAAGAGCAACACAGGGCAAACTTACTGAGGTTGCACACGACAAAATCATACAGGTCATTATTATAAAGGTGTTAAGCAATACTGGCGCCAGCACTGAGCCCTATGAAACCACTAGGTCACTAGTAACTGGCTGTATTGGGTTTGCATGGCAAGGTTTTGGTAGCAGTGGACTACAGTGGTGGCTTCTGTGAGAAGCTGGTAGAAGCTTCCCCTATGTCTGACATAGTCAATGCCAGCTGGCTCCAAGACAGACCCATCGCTGGCCAAGGCCAAGTCCATTACCAATGGTCGTAGCACCTCTGTGGTAACATATTTAAGAAGGGGGGGGAGGGCGAGGGCAGAACACTGCACAACACCAGCAGCAGTCAGAAGAGAGGAGTGATAATATGCGAGAAAAACAATCCTGCAGGCATCAAGGTCTGTGAAGAAGGGGAGGGAGGAGGTGCTCCAGGCACCAGAGCAGGAATTCCCTTGTGGCCCACAGTGAAGACCCTGGCAAGGCAGGCTGACACCCTGCAGCCATAGAGGTCCACAGTGAGGCAGAAATCCATCTGCAGCCCATGGAGGACCCCATGCTGGAGCAGGTGGATGCTTGAAGGAGGCTGTGACATCATGAAAAGCCCACACTGAAGCAGGCTCCTGGTAGGACCTGTGGACCCACAGAGAGAGGAGCCCACACTGGAGCAGGTTTTATCACGACTTGTGACGCCATGGGGGACCATGCTGAAGCAGTCTGTTCCTGAAGGACTACACCCTGTGGAAGAGACCTATGCTGGAACAGTTCGTGAAGAACTGTAGCACATGGGAAGGACTTACATTGGAGAAGTTCATGGAGGACTGTTTCCTGTGGGAGGAACTCCACGCTGGAGCAGGAGAAGACTGTGAGGAGTCCTCCCCCTGAGGAGGAAGGAGCAGAAGAAATGATGTGTGATGAACCAGCCACAATCATTCCTCGTCCTCCCTATGCTGCTCGGGGCACGGGGAGGAGGAGGTAGGGAGAATCAGGAATACAGTTAAGGTCAGGAAGAAAGGAGGGGTTGGGGAGGAAGGTGTTTTTAAGATTGCGTTTCATTTCTCATTACTCTTCTCTGATTTGACTGGTAATAAATTAAACTAATTTCCCCAAGTTCAGTCTGTTTTGCCCATGATCGTAACTGCTGAGCAATCTCCCCGTCCTTATCTTGACCCATGAGCCTTTCATTATATTTTCTCCCCCCTGTCCAGTTGAGAAGCAGGAGTGATAGAGCAGCTCTAGTGGGCACCTGACTTCCAGCCAAGGTCAACCCATGACACTGATGACCACCTGGACTTCAGACCACTGACCCTAAACCTTGGACCCAGCAGTTAAGCCAATTTTCCACATATACTACAGTCTGCCTCATCAGGATCTCATCAGTTTAGCTACCAAAATATTACTGAAGTAAAGGTTCTAATCTTGCTATTCACCTTCCTCACTTCCCTCATGATCTTAAACTCCATCAACTCATAGTTGCATAGCTGGGGCTACCACAGACCTTCACATTCTTCACCAGGTGATCTATTCACAAACAGCAGATCCAGCAGGCCACCTTCTTTGATTGAAGGGGCCAGCATCTGCATTGAAAAACATCCTTAACATATTTCTGAGATCTTGATTGCTTGTGCCACACCATGTTACCCTTCCAGCAGATGTTGACAAGCCAAAGTTGCTCACAAGAATCAAGCTTTCTCCAGTTCTCTAAAGACGGCTTTGTACAATTCCTTTCCTCAATCAGGTTGTCAGCAGTAGATGCTCACTGAGATGCATTCATGTTGGACTTTCCTTTGGAAAGACCAGCTTGTTCCAAAGCAAATCTGTCTCTGCAAATTAAAGCCAGCATTTGATGTGGGGCACATGTCTTTCTTCCATGTTACCAGCCAGTACTTCCAAAACACTCTGCATTCATCTGTAGCACACTATTTGTGGGAGCTATCCCACACCATATTTCTGCGACCCTAAAAAGGTACTGTAATGGTACCCAGACTTCTTACTCCTCCCTTTTTCTTTCTATGCACTGTGTGTTTCTGTACAGGTACTTGAGACCAGCCACCATGTGAAGTGTGAAAGACTCACTTATAATTAAGTACTTCTCTGGCTCTCATTCCTCCACTTCTCCTTGGGCTTTGGTCTCCATTTCCTGGAAAACCAAGGTTAAAGCCCTTCTCCCTAGATTAGCAAAAACAGTTGCACATGCTGGAGAGCAACAATCAACACTACCTTCAAGCCAGACTGCTCACTTCCCCTCACTCTTACAGTCATAAAGGATACTTTGGACAATGTGAATATAGCACACGTTGATGCAAATGACCTGAAAGGACAGTTCTAAAAGATACATACACCCACGCAGCTTAATCAAAGCTTTTCAGACAGCTGTTTCCAACTCAAGATCATATGTGAAGCACTCTTCTTCCCTGTGGATGATCCTCACGCTAGAAGGACAAATATTTATGCTTATATGGTTGAAGAAGAGATGAACAAAACCCACAGAACTACAAGGTGTACAAGATGCATAGCTGCTCTTGTGATAAATTACTGAAATTACAGGAAGACAACAACTATCAAAGAATCACAGAATGGGTTGGGTTGGAAGGGACCTTTAAAGGTCAACTATAGGTGGTTTGGTTATGCAATGAGATAAGGATGTACATTACCCTTTCACCACATGTTCCAACAATGATTCTTTTTCTACTTCTTCATACCTGCATGAAACAGAATTTTCTGGAAAACCTGTTGTTAAAAAGAAGTACAGTAACCTGCTGAGTACTGAGAATGAGCTGCTTTTATGTCTGAAACTTCCCACTGATCCTAAACAGATTTGTGACTCCAAGCAGACTCATCTGTCTCATTAACAAGAAGTACTATTAGGGGAAAAACAGAAACCTTTGAATTTAATTAAAATTCAAGTACATTTTGTATGAATGCACATTTTTATATACGTTGTTACATATAAAAGGAAGAGTATTATAAAGCTGTACCTACCCACTTGTTTACAGAGAAAGAACAGTCAGCTAATATTTTGAGAGAGTGTCATGAAAACATTCAAATAGGCGGGTAAAAGGTATCAAGTACAGAAAATTGGCAACTTCTGCTTATAGGTTACGTTTGCATGCCATGGCCTACTCCAAAAGTTTCCCAGTGGAAAAAGATGCATCCTGATACCACAACTTCAAAGTGATCTTAAAATCTTTTAGGCTGGAAATGAAAATAGTTGAGGTGCAGAGGAGCATGGAAACCCACTGATCAATCCTAACTCCTATTTCTATTATCATTTGTGACTAGGAAGCTTCACAGATTTAAAATTCTTAATCACACAAACATATTTTTAAGTAACATTTTAATCTCTTAGAGGAATACTTCACAGTTGCTTTAGCTAACTGGTGATCTTTGTAGTCTGCTTGCATAATGTGAAACACAAAGCCTAGCCACCGTAGGGTTTTTAATTATGTGCTCAGTCAATATCACCAAACCTGTGATCTCATTTCAAAAGTAAAACTAACAAAAACATGTATTAACAAGAAAATACCCAGAGGAAGAGAGAAGGCTTATGAAGGTGTTGGGGAGAGAGAAGCAGGGGAAAAGCTTAAATGTTTCTTTAGCTACAGAAGACAAAGCAGAAAATCAAATCTAGAAGAAATAAGCATAGAGCTAAGCCAGAATGAGTTTCAATTATTCTTCAACTAAATTCTGAAATATTTCTACTGATACCACTGAAAGCACACTTATTTTTCTCACCCACAAAGTCAGGAAGGAGAGGGATTATCTGGGGAGGTTCACTGGACTTAAGACAGTTAATGAAAAATTCTGCCCTCATGCTCAGTGTCGTACATTCTGTTTTGCACAATAACTGACAAACACAACAAGGTTCAAATAAATAACCACTTAGCTATAGATTCTCTATCCCTACAAAAAACAAGCTGAAGGCCAATAAAAAAGAAATCAAATTAAATCAAATCCAGCAATAACAACTTCAGTGTTGTAAGATACCTTCTACTTCAGAAGCAAAACCCATCTGAAGCAGCCTATGCAGGTGGACTTTCTCCTACAGTCTGATCATTACATACTAGATTTCAAGATGGGAGCTTTGAACCAATGTCCTGAGGTAAAGTCCCACTTCACTTTTACTGCTCCTTTCATGAAACAGTATCAAAGAGGAGACATTTGTCTTGCTCCAGTTTTGTATTTAATTTCTTCAAATACTTTCTGTGCTACCCAACCACCAACATAAGAAGTTACTGAGGAGACCCTCTAGTCACTCCCCACACACGTGGGGTGAAACAATTGCAAATTCCAAGAGGCACAGCTACTATGTGCGCCTCAAGACAGTTTCTGGAAGCACAACTTCTGCACTCTGAGCACAGCCACCAGTCTGCAGCAAAGGCGACCCTATCTAAGGTTGGGAGAACATTTCTCTCAAACTCAGAGCTTCATCCTTAGAAAGCAGAGTGGTAACACTCATTTCATCTGAGCAGGTGGCTATTATGGTAGAACGGGAAAGAAAGACAGGGTGACATGACCAGCCTCATACTTAATGACAGTGCTGCTTGACTGAATAAAGAAGCACAGAGCCCTGAAGCCACATAATGGACCTACCTGGTCTATCTCTGGAAACATACACTGTCCAGTCCAAAGCGCTCCTTCAGTTTATCCACCCAATATATGCAAGCTGACTTCAGTGCTAACAACCAGTTCCTGGGATGCAGTCACAATGTACCTTGTAAGTGATGATATCCTAAAGTTGAACTGACAAGGTCTCAATGGTAGTACAGGCCTGAGTGTTACAGAGATCAATATAAGCTCAGAGGCAACCGCCTCCTAGAGGCAATAAAGACAACAAAGGCTGGAAGCCCAACCTGCTAACAGGTTACTGCCTGACCAGGGAAAGAAGCAGCAATGATGTCTCTGTGATCTATCAGGGTCCTATGCCCTTGAGATTTAGCACTCCAGATCAGGTCCTGGTCAAGATAATAGACCCAGCACAGGTGATGAAACTCATTCAGACAACACTGTTTTCTGGGTCCATTCAAGAGGCCATCTAAACCATCAGAAAACAGCTCATGCTCAGAGAAAGAATGTAAGAAACAAGGCAAGTATGGAATGATCATCCTCAAGACTTGCCAGTGAAGACCATTGTTTTAACTGTAGGCATTCTTCCCATGAAATTCTATCCCAACAGCATGCACTGGAAGCTGATAAATCCCAAACTGAACCCACACTCTTCTTCTCTCAGGTCCATGGCTATAAAGTCCTCACTTTGTAGCAGTAACAACCTTCTAATTCCTGTGATACAATACTGAGCCTTCCTTGTGCTGACAACATCCATTCAGTACCACACTTGCATGAGTCATTGATTTGACAACTTAGTGGCATTCACATATTAGACAGAGGCTGACATTAACCTGTGGTACCTAGCATTCCAGATAGGACAACAGTCCTATGGTAGGAAAATCAACAGTCTTTTTTCTATTGAAGACAATAGGTTTCATGCACAAACAAAAGGTGTACGCCAAGGAACACACTATCCATTTTCAGAAGAAACCCCAATCAAACAAACAAACAGTATACTGCACACATACAAACAAAAAAATCCAAACAACAAAACAGCCTACACACAACAACCAGCCTGTTTGTACTGCTTAATTCCCATGGGAAATACAGGAAAAAAAAATAATTGAAGAGGACCAAACTTCATGGAGGCTTGGTCACCCCAGTCAGGTTCCCAGGAACTTGTTCAACTTTTACTTGTAGACATCAGAACTCAGAAATCTTGGAAGTTTTCCACTATAGCAAAAGGTAGAGCTTTAGAAAACTGAGAGATTTTAATTAGACATTAAGTAAGATAGCCTTTTCCCAGCTCCATCCCCTAGGATATGTTCAAAGGGAGCTGCATATCACACACTGAAAACATGAACAATTTTCAGCGCTTCTAAACAGCAGTCTGGGGAAAGAGAGGAAAAGAACATTAACTTTCAGGACTTAGCTTCTACAATCTGACAGAATCAGGCAAGCTGCAAAACTCTACCAACCTATCTCTGAAATACACCACAACATTTTAATTAAAACAGTTTTGAGCTTGTATCTTTGATCTAGGATCAAAGTGATCACCCCATATAAAGCTGAACCAAGTATTCAGGTATTCCAAAAGTTGAATGACAGGCCAACTGAGGATTAAAGGTCAGGCCAACAGCCTGAAACGTAGTAAAACCAGACAATGCTAAAGAACTCTTAGATCTTCACAAAACACAAATAGCCTTCAGGCTTGCTCTAAGTTTACTCAAAGTGAAACAGCATGATCTGTTCAAATTGCACTCCAGGCTGGAATGTCTGATGACACAGTTGTGCTCATGACTATGGTATCAATTTGCTGTATGATCTGTTCTTTTGAATTCACCTATATTTCCCTACTTGACAAGGCAGATTTATTCTGCAGTTTTACACAGCTATCGTGAGTCCAGTTTCCTATGGAATCTATATCATTTCACTTTGGGCTTCTTAATATCTGTTCAAAATGCTTTGGCCTGCTAGTTTTTCACACAGCTGGAAATGAAGTTGAGTTCTCCTCAACAATCATGACTCCTCAGAGACTACATATGAAATAGTTATTGCTCACATATTAAATTTCCTGAGTATAGCATATCGATGAAGCCAAGAATGCTCTTTCCAATGATTTATTTAGTTGTTGACTTAGTTTCCCTTCCATGTAAGAGATTTTTGGGTTTTTTTAATCAGAGATAAGCAAGTCTCAGGAAAGTTCTTCTAGTTTAATACTGGGTTATCAGATAGTCAAAGCACTAACAGTAATTCATTAAGGACCACCCATGGTCTTAATTACCAGGTTTTGATGGAGATTGCAGCAACCATCGTAGCCTTTATTACAGGTCTGTCGAAGCAACCAAACCTGAGCAGTAACTTTGCCAACGTGTCCTGAATATCTCTCCTACCAATTACTTTTGCATTATCTCCTGCCTGCAATTTGCATCATCTGTCAACAACAAACCTCATTCAGCTACATGTGATAAGTCTTTCTCAATGTGGTATCATAGGAAATAATAGTACTTTGCTCCTTGCATCACGATACTACAGTACTACTGTACAGATACTACTTCAAAATGAGGGTATTAACAACAATCACACAAATGCATCAAGGAAAAAAAAAAAAGGCAAAAGAAGTGAATTGTGTAACAATCCCATCTTGAAAAACTTAAAACTTTTGTCTGCTTTCCAGAGAGGGTGAATATTCACACCATCGAAGCTTAGGTGCTTATGCAGGCAGCTAACTTCATGTGGCTCCTCAATACTCAACAGAGAAAGGAAGGCTTCTCCAGGAATAAATTCAGAGCAGAGACCCAGTATAAGCACTTTGTAGAAACAATTTCTTCAAGAAATGATGAAAACATAAAAAGAGCACAAGGGAAACTAGCTGACTGAAGCTAGGTGGCTCACACTAGAACACAGAAAAATGGAAAAAAATCTTTATTATATCATGTTATCTCTTCAGGCTGGCAGAGTTCAATGACTCAGATTTTTGATGACTGGATTACTGCCTTTTCATATTCTTTGAGGAGTCTTGCTCTCTGCAATTCTGAATGATGGCCACAGGAAATAGATTTCATGGATATTTTCATAAGAAGATACCCAGCACAGAAATGATAATGTTTATCTACTGTTTGGCTTCATGGCTATATAATTTAATTAACCTTATGGTAATATCGGGATCATCTGCGGTAAAATAAAAGATGAGGCTTCATTTGTCTCATTAATTTCAATTGTACTGTGAAGTTTCAAAGCAGTGATTGGGAAAGTTGAACACAGAGAGTCCTATCATATTCTACGAGATTCCTGAAGGACACAAAAAATTAGTCTGAATTACCTTCAACATGTGAACTACTGATCAACTAAATTATTGGTTATTGTGCCAGTGTGAATGGTATATTTTAATGTTACCAACATATAGAGTTGCATCATGAAAAGGTGATAATGTGGATTTATGCCATCCAAGACCCAATGACTTACCAGTGCTCATCACCTGGACAGGTAATAATCTTATTCATGGTCCTGGATTTGTTTAGAAAGCAGGGAGCTTTAAGATAGAAGACTTGGGTCCTTGACTTAATTTTATGTAAATCAGAAGATCATAAGCATGAATTATGTATTTTGCAAGAGAGATGTTTATATGACAGTTTGCTCTATGAAGAGCAGCGGTCACAAAATTCACATTGAAACATCTGAAAATTAGTCACGGAATATGATGAGTAATTCACATTAAGGGGTAGACAGAATGGAGATCTTCCTATGAGATTGGGATGAGATCTCCAGTCCTGTAGATCTTCAGCGCTTTCTGGTATTATGGAAAGGGTTGAACACTTTCCTGATGAGTTACATTATTCAGGAATTTGTTACAGTAGCATTGAGCATCTTGTCTTTTGTTCTTTTAAAAAAAAAAAAAAGTCAAATCTTTTAATTAGAGGAAGAAAAATATAAAGTTTGATGATGTTAGTTTTCTTCAGACTAAGCCAGTTGATAACTTCTGCATACACCTATAAAAACCACTTAAGATTCAGATGAGCTGCAGAGCATGTAACAATCCATAATCCTGACTATAGCAGCTGACATCTCTGTATCTGTTCCTCCATGTGGCAAATGGGTAGAACCATACCAATCTCAGGAAAAGATGGGGAAATTATGATGATTAAGTTCCATTAAGTTATATATGAAACAAAGGAGTTTAAATACTTTACAGACTGATGTATAAAATATCTTAGGTACTCCTTCAAATGTGGATCACTTGTTACTACTTTTAAAATATCTCGGCTTGTGCTTAATACATAAAAAGGGAACTGCAAATATGGTACATATCATATCTTGGATCTCCTCTTTCACCCAAGACTAAGTAGTTTTTTGTAAGAATATAAATTGCTGTAATGCAAGGGTTGTGAGGCAGTGAGATCAGATGTGCAATCATCTGCCTAATACCATGTGCTGGATATATATAACAATGTATTATACCTTATTTCTAGTTTTAATTTTTGTCTGTGGAATTGTAAGGCTGGACTCTTCTGAGAGTGATGTGATTGCAAACATATGCCTTAACTTCTTTTTCCCCCAGGTGTTCTTCAATGCTTGTTACCAAGAAGTGAATGATTACTAACAATTCTTGAAGGAAAGGATAGAAGAAATGGGAAACGCAACCACAGAAATGGCATAGTGGCCTGGAATAATTTCAGAAGGGAAATGGAACAAAGGGCACAAAATTTTCTATACTGTATTATGAAAGTTTCTCCAGTATAACCAAAACATAATCAGAAGTTCATAAACATTACTGTAGTCTTTTTGGATTAATTTGCAGTCTATGTCTGGTCATCTGTGACTGAATTTCAGTCATCAGAACGAACAATTTCAAGAACAGAACAACAAGTAAAAGGACCTTAAACTTACTGTTCTTTGAGCAGCTAAACTAATTTGCCTGGCATCTCCCATGTTCCTCAAAATCCCCAGTTTTCCTTCTGAAGTGCTGGGGCCTGGGCTGTGGGCCCCGAGTTGGAGTTGACCTATGGATGAGTCACAACCCAGCAACATGTTTTGTTCCCCAAGGCCTCAGAGGCAGAACCTGGCCCACCTGTGAGGCCCCAACTGCCCCCAGGTGATCATGGCTGGGGTGGTGGGAGAGGCTAGAGATATATTAACCAGGAACTGAATCAGTTTGAGAAGAGGCAAAAACTGAATCAGTTGGAGAGAAGCAACAGAAGAGAAAAGAAGGAACAAGCAGCTGATCAGTTTGAAGAGAGTTCCTGTTGGGGGCAGCTTGCTGAGCTCTCTCTCAGTGGTGTGTTCCCCCTTGGCTGATTTGAGATGGAGAAGAGAAAACAGATGAAGAATAAAAGATGAAGTTATGCTGAGGGGATGTTGCTGGGTTTGGTGTTGGCCTGAGGAATAAGAGAGCTAGCAGCACACCTTCATATTCCTAACATCTGTCATTGTAATAGCTCATATGCTCCCAGCATCCTCAGAGCCATGCCACTATATATCCAAGTTTATTCCTAGACTCCTCAACACAGTACTCTTACCTTGTTCTCTTTTATCCCAAGCAGTGATGCATCTAGCTCCTTAATACACACTGAAAATAAAGGTGATAAGTGCACAACTACCCCCTCCTTCTTCACAATGGGGGCATTAACATGGGTTTCTACTCCATATCAACACCAATTTTCACACAATCTCTATGACCTCAACAGTTTTACGACCTTGCTTTAAATTGGCCAAAACACCCATAAGCTCTTAGAGCACAGATAGAGTTGGAGTAATGGCATATGCCTCATTTCCGTAAACAGGCAGGCAACAAATTAGATAAAAGGATGCATTTTACAGAAAAATGCTCATGTCACTTTGTGTGCCATCTCACATTTTTGAATTTAGAACTTTTGTCCCCTAATGCACATTGAAGGACTTGAAAAAGGCAGACAACAAAAGAATGTCAATATAGAAATACCTCAAAAGATTTCTTAAGCATAGTTTACACGTCCCAACAGTATGAGGCTAGTTAAAATGAATAAATAAATATCAGTAATATTTATCTAGATAACAGCAATAAAGTTACCAGTGATATGCTTTGCTGCCATGACAGTAACTCAATAGAAAAGATTTTTTTAAAATATTCTGTCATGTATAAGAGCTTAAATGCTGCTTCCTGAATAATAAAATATTTGGATCATGCTATGCTACAGCAAGTCCCTTTAAACAGAGTATGCAGTTAACAATAGAGATAAGGCAAAATTGGCACCTTATACACTTTGTTGCTTTGCACTGTTTTCTGAAAGACTAGAGTAAAACACAGTATGACACACTGCAGAGAAGATCAAGAAAAGGACTCGGCAATTAAATTTCCCAAATAAATGACATTTTTGACATTTCTCTTTCCTTTAGAAATTTCATGACATAGGGTGGGGTTTTTTTTCAGTGTTTCCCTAGGAAAAAAAAAATCAAGATAATGATAGTAATTGGTAAACAGATGAGTGAGAAATCCCAGAAGCAATCTCATATTAAAAGGCCACACCGGATATTACTGTAATAATGCTCTAAATCGTTTTTGGTTGACTCATGGATGTTTATTTTGTTCTTTTTTTTTGTTTTTTTTTTCTTTAAAGAAAACTTTCCAGAAAACAAGATGACACATTAATAAGGTCTCAAAAGGTCATTTAATCCAGCGCTGCCCCTGGTAGGATCAATCACTTCTGCTGCAGACATCCACATAACTTCTCCAGTTCAGCAGCAGAGACCCCACAGCCCTCCTGAGGCATGAGATGAGGTTACTTCCCTCACTTTCACAAAAGTCCTTTCCTAACATCTGACCTGAATCTCTCTCACTGCAACTGAACTCACTGCTTCCCCTAGTCTCAATAGGCCTTGTAATTGTTCTTTTTCCCTTCTAGTATTTTTACCTTCATAATTCTGTTTATCCCACCTTTCTTGAAATTCGGTGGCACAAATCTGATACATCCGTTCAGCCAAGATCCTACTATACATAACATAATGTAAAGCTGTTTATAATTTATTTTTTTTAAACACTGTTGATTCACACTTAGTGTAGTATTGAATCCAGTTACAAATTTTTCTTCAATTTTGCCTAAGCAGGTGTTCCTCCACCTTGTATTTGTGCAGTTAACTACTGCAGCGTAGCACACTGCAATAGTCTTTATTAAATTTCACCCGTTTTTATAGACTATTGCTCCAGCATGTTTATCATAGTCCTGTCCTTCAAAGTTCTTCTTGCTGCTTCCTCCTCACAATCACCTGCAAAGTAAGCAAGTATTCTGAGCAAACCCTAGCTAGACCCACCAAAAACACATTCAGTCCCCTATTCAATAGTAGATGCTTCACACAATTAGTCTACATAGTTTCCTAACTACTGGATGATTCAGCTTGCAGCTGTTTCATCTATCATGTATTTCTTTTGCTTGTATATAAGTGCAGCATGCAAAAAAAAGCATCCAGGTGTTTACGGAAAGATGCACCTCATCTATAGCTTCTCTGACATCTGTAAGGCTTACCACTTTTATAAAATTACATTAGACTGGTTTGAAAAGAGTTGCCCTCTATGAAGACACCTGTTTGGGTTTTTTTTCAAAGTATTTGCCAAAGAGTACAAACTGCAGCACTTTTCTTCAATTTAAGTTAGGCAAATTCTCTGCAATTCTCTGATTTTCCTCTTTCACTTCCATTTTCTTACCTTTTTCCATCTTTCTGAAAATTCACTCTCCCTCAATGTTTTCTTGAATATTAATATTTCACCTATTTCCCTAAATCCTTAAGGATGACAGTCATCAGGATCAGCCAGTACAACAGCAATCTTTCTCTTCCTCTTTCTACCCCTCTGTCATTTATAATAATCATGCTGGCTACAAGGGAAGATGACCATTAAATCTTCTTTTTTCCCTTTTAATCATTATCCACAGATTCTGCACTCAAATTCAACTGCAGTCTGGACCTCAGAGCAAGCATGTACAACGAATGTCACTCCTATTTTTAAGGCAATATAAATATTCAAGGCTCTGAATTACTTTGCTAAATCTGACTACCTAATACGGACTTTAGTTCTTCATCTTTATTTCTTGTACATCATGTATGGCATCTAGAAATTTAAGATGAGCAGTAGACTGCTGCTTTTTCCTCTCCTTCCCCCCATGAGTCCTTTAATCATGAACTAGATATCAAGATATCCTGAGGTTACCACTTAAATATATTACTTTAGCATCATTATATGCTATTTTTCAACACTTAATTGACTCTCGCATCAAGTTTTCCAGAAGAGATAAAAGCCACGCTACTATCCTAACAACCACTAACAAAGTCATCTATAACAAGTGTCATTCTTGCTCACCTACCAAGCTAGACTTTAACAACAGCAACTCCAGAAACAAAAATCCCAGCTGGACAAAGCAAGTGTAAATCTTTTCTATAAAAGCAGAGTCTATCCCACAGCAGGACCTGCCTCTGATAAACCAAAGGAGGTTATAATCAACAAGAATTGACATACACAAACCATATCTGTAAATGCTTCCACCCTGCCTCCCCGGCATACAGGAACTCCCTCTTTTCTTTTAAGGCTCCCAGGCAAACAAACCACATTTGGTGCACCTTCTCAAACTTAAGTGGACAGAAATATTTTCCACTGAAAGTGGAACAGGCTAGCAGAGACTGTTGAGACCTCCAAAACTCAAAATGCAATTCTAAAGTAAATCTCTCTCAAGAATAAAATCGACAGTATTTTAAGTCCTATGAATGTACACGGGAAAAACTAAACCATTTGTCTTCTATTCTTGCTGTTAGAAAAAGACAAAACAAAAGAAGAGCTTTGATTTTTTGTTGGGATTTTTAACCTTGACACTTCAAGGAGCCAGATTCCAAGGAACCTTGCTCAAACTACTTTAAATCTGTCACACACACCCACCCTGTGTCACAGCCCTAGACTTTACTGTTTCTATTGACTTTTAGAAACACATAGAGCTTATTACAGCTGTATTTAATTATGACTCAATATTTCCCTACACTACTTCACACACTGCATTTGCAGTATAAATGATCACGAATTCTCCTAAGATCTGAAACCAATGTATATACAGGCAGTGACAAGAGCCCATAATCAGTGAGAGATATCAAAGAAACATTTTTTCTAACAGAAAAAGCATACGTACATTTTACAAGTATCCACAAAAAACACACTAACTATAAAGAGTGAGAGTATGTGTACAGACGTGTGCACACAGTTCCCCACCTCATTTTCTTAGTAATGAACTGAATTGTTGGGAATTCATAGCAATAGTCATTGTTCTCAGCCCATAGGCTGTTGTGTGTCTATCTTTAGTGCGTGTCTGAGTGCATCCTTTTGTAAACTTGTGTTAGATCACTGTCCCCATAGAAAATATGTAAAAAACCCAAACAACAACAACCAAAAAAAAAACCCTAAACCAAAACAAAACAAAAAAATCCCCCCCACATAAAAGAAAATCCCAGAAAAAAAATCCCATACAAAGTCAGCTTGGAAAGTAGGAAAGATGCCTCTGCACTGATTGCAGTCTCCAGTCTCATGGCCCATGAATCATAGAATCATTACAGTTGGAAAGGACTTCTAGGATCAAGTCCAACCTTCATCCCTACATCTCCCTAACCACTAGACCATAGCCTCAAGTGCTACATCTACTCATTTTTTAAACACCTCCAGGGGTGGTGACTCCACCACCTCCCCGGGCAGCTTGTTCCAGTGCTTCACCACTCTCTCAGTAAAGAATTTCTTCCTAACATCCAATCTAAACCTCCCCTGATGCAACTTGAGGTCATTTCCTCTCATCCTATCATTAGTAATTTGGGAGAAGAGACCAACACCAGCCTCACTACAACCTCCTTTTAGGCAGCTGTAGAGAGCAATGAGGTCTTCTCTCAGTCTCCTCCAAGCTAAACAATGCCAGTTCCCTCAGGCGCTCCTCATAAGACACATTTTCCAGACCTCTCACCAGCTTCATTGCCCTTCTCTGCACCCACTCCAGCACCTCAATGTCCTTCCTATACTGTGGTGCCCAAAACTGGACACAGTACTCAAG
>VYZX01005699.1:70369-84017 GCA_013401335.1 Brachypteracias leptosomus
GACTATTGAAGACTGAGGCAAAGAAGGCCTTAAGTACCTCAGCCTTTTCCTCATCCTTGGTAACAATGTTCCCCCCCACATCCAAAAAAGGATGGAGATTCTCCCTGCTTCTCTTTTTATTGTTAATATATTTGTAAAAACACTTTTTATTATCTCTTGCAGCAGTGGCCAGGCTGAGTTCTAGCTGAGCTTTTGCCCCCCCCAATATTCTTTCTACACGACCTAACTAAATCCCTATACTCTTCTTGAGTAGCCTGCCCCTTCTTCCAAAGGTGGTAGACTCTCCTCTTTCTCCTAAGTCCCAGCAAAAGCTCTCCCTGTCCAGCCAGGCTGGTCATTTTCCCCGCCAGTTTGTCTTACAACACATGGGGACAGCCTGCTCCTGTGCCTTTAAGAGTTCCTTCCTGAATACAGTGCAGCCTTCCTGGACCCCTTTGCCCTCTAGGACTGCACCCCAAGGGACTTTCGCAAACAGTGTTCTAAACAGGTTGAAGTCTGTCCTTCGGAAGTCCATGGTAATAGTTTTGCTGCCCCCCCTCCTTACTTGGCCAAGAATTGAAAACTCAATCATTTCATGGTCACTAAGCCCAAGATAGCCTCCAACCACCACATCACCCACCAGTCCTTCCCTATTTGTAAACAACAAGTCTAGCAAGGCGCCTCTCCTGGTGGGCTCACTTACAAGCTGAGTCAGGAACTTACAAGCTGAGTCAGTTTAGCTATTTATCTCAATTGCCAGGGTGCCATTATGTGCTGTGATCACATAAGCATAGAATGGTAAGGTTTGGAAAGGACCGCTAGAGATCATCTAGTCCAACCCTCCTGATAAAGCAGGTTCTCCTAGATCAGGTTGCACAGGAATGTGTCTAGGTGGGTTTTCAAAATCTCCAGAGGAGGAGACTTCAAAATCTCTCTGGGCAGCCTGTTCCAATGCTCCATCACCCTCACAATAAAAAAGGTTTTCCTTGTGATTAAGTGGAACTTCCTGTGTTCCAGTTTGTGCCTGTTTCCCCTCGTCCTATCACTGGACACCACTGAGAAGACACTGGCCTCATCTACCTGACACCCACCCTTCAGATATTTATAAACATTGATCAGATCCCCTCTCAGCCTTCTCTTTTCCAGGCTAAACAGCCCCAGGTCTCTCAGCCTTTCCTTGTCCCCTAATTATCTTTGTAGTTCTCCATTGGACTCTCTCCAGTAGTTCCCTGTCTCTCTTGAACTGGGCAGGACAGAACTGGAAACACTACTTCAGATGTGACCTCACTAGCGTAGAGTACTAGAGTAGAGGGGGAGGAGAACCTCCCTCGACCTGCTTGTCTCATTCTTCTTAATGCACTCCAGGATACCATTGACCCTTTTGGCCACAAGAGCACACTGCTGGCTCATGACTAATTTGTTGTCCACCAGGATTTCCAGGTCCTTCTCCATAGAACTGCTTTCCAGAAGGTCAAGCCCTAACTTGTACTGGTGCATGAGGTTATTCCTCCCCAGGTGCAGGACTCTACACTCACCCTTGTTGAGCTTCATTAGGTTCCCTTCATCCATGTCATTGACGAACATGTTGAACAAAAACAATACAGAATATTATTACACAAAAACAACTGGCTTCAGTGGAATTTTAGGTGGCTGGTATAACAAGCACTGTTAAAACATGGATCTTCAGGAGCCATATTAACTTTGAACATCCAGTACTGGCAAGGTTTAGAAGATTTGTTAGCTTATGGACACAGGAAATTCAACAGAAAACTGCATTTCTTCTTGTCTTTCCCTTCCTTCCTCTCCTCCCCAACAGCAGATACCAAATTAAGTTTACATATGAAGACACTGATTTTAACAGTTCTTCGGGAAGGGAGGAAGGGTTCCCTCTTTTTTTCATTAGAACTATGAGATTGTAATTTAGAAAAAAAGGCATGACAGATTACATGATGGATACCAAAGAAAGCAATGCCAATAACTTTTAGGAATTACTAACAGCCAGATCCTCCTCCCCTATAAGAACAGGGCATATGTAATTGCTTGTTTGTTTAAAGTAGTACCAGCCATATTCTTTCCTGTGATTGCCTTACCGAAGAAGATGTACCTGTCATCTTAAACACGAGACCAGGCAAACTCATGAGTAGGAAGCAACTCCAATGGATTCATTGGTTTATGAACAAGTAGAAGGCCATTAGATTGCCTCAACCTCACTGGACATGGAAACAGAGAGAAGGGAGCTCCCTTCCTGTGGTGTAATTAATTATACAAGCATATCCTATATAAACCTTCAAGAAGAATTCTAACACAAATGTCCCCAAAATCCTGTTTTATATTAACTCCCCAAAATACACAAAAATTAATCAGAACTTGAAATGGAAAATGCAATTGCCAGTAAGCAACATAACTTCACTGTTAATACACTCTTCCTTTCCCTGAATCCCAAAGCCAGGTAAAAGACAAGCTTTTTGCAGATTACTACCCTTTCAGCCTTTTTCTTTTGTCACTGCCTTAGTATTACCTCAATGTAACTACTCTATTTGAGGTTTTGTTTGGTTGTTTTTTTTATAGTAGATGTTTGGCAAAGTCCAACATCATTTACAATATACCAAAACCATAAATATTAAAAACAAACACCTAAATTATACAGAATATTCTATACTCAGCAAGCCTCTTTCTTCTTGCTATGTAGCCTTTTATTAAAATCTAATACTAACACCAGATTAATGTGACAGCCACGAGTACACAAACCAAGTTACAAAGGAAATAAGCTTTTATTACTTTTCCAAAGATACAGCTAGCTTAAAAGTAACAGAGGGCTGATGAAAATCGCTGAGGGGAAAAAAAAAAAAAAAAAAAAAAAAAAAAAAAAAAAAAAAAAAAAAAAAAAAAAAAAAAAAAGAGTGTTTCTTGGAATAATATTCAAGTATTAAACAGTTAATTGGATTGCCAGGCTTACAGTTAATACAGCAATCCTCCTTACACAAAGTCTTTACTTCAGCTGTGTATTTCCCCATGTACAAACCAAGCACAAGAGAATTTAAATTAAAGTTTTCTTTACCATTTGCAATGTTTCAGTTCTTATGATGGAGCTCAGCACTAGCACATAGTAGCAATACAGACAATAACCAGGACCAATAGCAAGAAATAGAACTGAATTAGTCAAATGCCAAAAATATGCATAACAAACTGCCCCAAAATAGGTTTTGTCCTGCTGGAATTCTCCCAGAGTGTTAAAACTTCAAATGCAACAGTTGCAGAGCTCCAGCTGGAAGAGTCCTTCTCAAAAAGTTGTTAGACATCAGAAAGTAAGTCATTCTTTAGTGAACATTAATGATAAAAAGTTTCAGTGCCATTAGTGAAGTCGAACGTTAAACTTCTTCTAAACCATTAAACAGATGTTCTAGCCTTTATGCTAGCATAACTTTTTTCCTAATTGCTTCAATTACATCCTACTAGGAGCCTGTTCCTCCAACTCTGCACAGGACTCAAACTTCAGCTAAAACTTTTCTTATCTCCTTCCACCTTTGCAGTTCTTTATGCTGATTCCCTTGTAGAGGGCAACAGCAGCTAACACCTATGCTGCTAATGAAGCAGGGTCTCACAGGGAGATGAAGAGATGGCAGCAGAGGAAGGAGGAACGCGTTTCACAGGTGGGTCTGAGCACCAGGAAAGCACAGTGGTGGGACAGGAGGACAAGCATAGCAGAAAGAGGCCAGACACAAACTGAACTATCTTGTTTACATTTAGTCCCACAACAAAAACTGCTCTGGGAAGGAACTACTCCGGGTAGGTTAATGGCCTGTTAATCACAGAACAGGTCTTTAGAGTGAACTGTAATTAAGCCTTTTCTACCCTTTACTCCCCACCTTGCCCTTAAAGACCATTTACTGCACATCTTTCTGCCCCTTAAGAGGCCCATGAGGCTGGGGATGAAACTAACAGAGTTCTTTATTTTTAGAAGATGTGACTGAGAATGGTTTCCAGCTCAAATGTTAGAAATCTTTTCAAGTAAAGGACTTGATGTGACTCATTTGCTAATGTCACAAGCCTGCAGCACAAAACATCTTAAAAAAGATACTATTGTCTAACTGCTTATTAAATAGAGTCAATTTTTATATTACTATAGTTTTATTTTCCTTTTACATCTCAAATAATTTCTCAACAATTAAGCAGCTTGGTTTAATATACTCCTGCTGATCTAAATA
The DNA here is from genome assembly GCA_013401335.1 of Brachypteracias leptosomus. Classification (NCBI taxonomy): domain Eukaryota; kingdom Metazoa; phylum Chordata; class Aves; order Coraciiformes; family Brachypteraciidae; genus Brachypteracias; species Brachypteracias leptosomus. Next base: position 74,554 of record VYZX01005699.1, read on the forward strand.
GGAAACAATACAAGCAAAAAGGTATAATCTTTATTAGATCAATGATAGTTTCAGTAGGTTTCAGTAAATTAAAAATTTCATTATATGCAATTAAGCAACTCTGTTAATGTAACTGCATTTTCCTCACTCTTTTGGCTTAGTATAATTAGTATATACAAATAAGTATATTGAGATATGCAAGCATACATGCACATACATATACTTTCCACCTACTATCCCTACATTACTTAAAGGTATAAATCAGTCAAGGGCTTCTGAAAGCCAACTAAGAAACTATACCTAAAAATACAGCTTCCCACCAATAAAAGCTGGCCATCATGGGCAACAGTCTAAGAACTACCCTCACAACTGTTTGAGTAAAACACACAGGAGCATATATGAGCCGTACTGGCTCATTACTTATTCATTCTCTTAACTCAGAGTCTATTTATTTCCTAGTTGCAGAGCCTGGAGAAGGGTCGTAACCTGGACTGAAATCTGAAATGCCACAGCACAGCACAACGCTGCTCCTGTAGTTGATAGAACATTCATCTGTTCTTGGAAACGTAAAGTTTTACTTTGCAAAAGAGGAAGTTATGTTATGAAACCAGTAAAAAAAAAAAAAAAAAAAGTCCAAAAATGTTATGATTATCTATCTTGCAGAAGGGAAGCAATTTTCAACCAAGTAATTGGTACATTTTCTTAGTGCATTATGTTTCTCAAAACATGTTACTGTAGGTGGAGATTAGCATCCCTTTTCTTCAAGAGGAAAATAACTTGTCTTCTATAGTGACTGGAGCTGTCACTCCAAGAGCTGACAAATGTTAACAATCTCTGGAGGTGTTCTTTACAAACATCTCAAAAATAAATAAATAAATATATTCAGATCAAAGATCCAATGACCAAAGAAAGATTATAAATAAAAGGAAAATACCATAGTTTGAATATTCATATGCATCATATATCCATCCATTCCAACATAAGGAATACTACTTTTAAATAGCTTAATTATCACATTAACAACTAATACTGGACTTTGCCAGAGAAAGGACAGAGAAATATTACTTATTAACAAACCAGAAAGTTTGTGGTCCATTTTGCAGATAATATCAAAGAAGAAACAAAACTAGACAACGGTTCCTCTCTAGCCACCTAATCTATTAATCTATGCAGACAGATTAGCAAAGCCCTTACATCTCTATTTAGAAAACTATACAGATATTTTTCTTTACATTATATTTTTGGTTTTTTCATCACATTCTCACTGCAGTTTCTTGAAAGCGTTTCCAATGCTTGCAATAATAAAACATGAAGCTGAACTGCATTATCCCACATTCTGAAAGCAAGTCCACAAAGTCCAAACTAATTTGCTCAAAGTAATTTACTAAACCACAGTAACTACTGTAATTCATTTAAATTACGATGCCAACACCCCAAGACAACATCTATATGTATAATACACTTAAATTTTCAACAGTTAAGCTCAATCTTTGTTTAAAAAATTTATAGCAATACACTAATATACAGAACATAAAAAGACATGCAGATACTTCTCATTCTTCTTTGCAAGAAATTGTCAATCACAAAACAAGTTGCTTTACTGATGTTTTGACTGAGAAACTGTCTTTCTCCTAGCTTTTCCATAATACTTCAGAATAGCAGCTATTAAAATCAGAACCAAGTAGTAAAGCTTTTTTTCCCAAGTTGAGACTTTTGCTCGGAGTCAGTTACCAACATGTCAGAAAACCTTAGTTAAAATTACACCTGTGTATGATGTAGGACCACCTTCAGAGAATTATAATCTGAACCATAATCAAAATAGTAGAAAGAAATCAACAATCAATACAACTCACTAATACAAAATCCAAGAAAAGTAGGGTAGAAGGAACAGACCGTGAGACTCTCAATATGCTTCCAAATCTTTTCATTTCTCCATCTCCCAGTGTAAACCAAAGATATCATGTTAATATCAAATTAGTGGCCTATCAAATGAATAACAGAAATATAAATAAATCAGTCTTGCAACTAGCTTAGCCCAGGACTATAACTAGCTCTTTCAAATGAATCAGGAAGCACACCACAGAATTCTCAATGCATTTAAAGAATCTCCTTATTGGAAGAGATGGACCTTCTTCATCCTGCTCAGAGGTAGAATTGAGCACAGGATGATCATGTGATGGGCTCTGTCCAACACACAACTCCACATAAATCCACAGGCTCCATATGATGGGATTTAGCAACAGCTGACTGAAAAATAGGCTGTGGAAAAGAGGGGAAGGAAGACTTCAGAAATAATGTCTTCAGTCTTACTATAAAGTTAGTATCTTGATGATAAAGAGGATAAGGAAATATGGATTGAGGGCATGCAAGCAGGCAATGTGTTATGGAATCAGACTATACCTGCTTTGTGTAGTTAAACAAGAAAATGACATCTTCAAATCAAGAACTGCAAAATATCTCATTGGATACAAGCAGAAATTCATTCCCTTAGCCCTTCTTCACCTTTCTCATTAGGAGGCCTGAACTTCCACACCAGATGCAGTGTTTCATTTCCGCATTTTCTTTCAGTTACTGTGGAGACAGATCCTAATTAGATCCCCTCACAGGTGGAAGGGACTCAAAGTAGTTCACTATGGATGAGCTACATCTGCCCCACCCAAGAAGCATGTCACCTGTATCCTCCCACACTTAGCCAATAATCTAAATGCTGCAAAGTTTAAAAAACAGAATTATTCAATAGGGTCAGATTTCTAGCAGAAAAGTAAAGACATCAAAATTTTCTTCTGCTGATTAGATTAAAATGGAGAACAATCTAGATCATTTAAGCCTCTGAAAGGCTTAAATGAAAGACTAATTATAATTTACTTCAGTTCATTACATAAAAGTTCACAGAGTGGAGAAAGGAAGGAGCTGTGATACCTTATTGATCAATGAAAGGTCATTATTTTCAAAGTAAAATTCATGAAAGGATGAATACGTATTGTACAAAGTACGTAAGACAAATACTGACCATTACTCCTAAAGACAGAATGTCACATCCATACAGTCAAAACTGTTTGGCAATTTTTACATCTTTCTTTAAGTAGGACTGGGATTGTTCATTAGCTGACTGAAGCCTGCACAATATTGCATGGATTGATTTGGTGCAATGGCTGTTCTTAGTGACTGTTTTGACATACGACCTCCTTGTTCGCAACTAGGAATAGCTTTCTGTCATTAGTCATGGTGAGGCACCAATTTAACTTACACTGGAACACAGAAAATGCAGGACTAAGCCAAAGTCAAAACTTTCTGATACTAAACAGCAGGTTGCCTGATGTCTTCAGCGTTAGCATTTAAGCTCACTGCAGCTCAACTCATTTTGTATCAGAGGAGATTTATATCAAGCAGTGGGAAGCACGTCATCTTTTGATTCTGTCTAACCAAATTACCATCAAGAACACAGATTATAATAAGCAACAAATAAAATCATAGGTAGATGAGTATTTCAAATGCTATCAAAACTTGTGAAGGTTACTCTGGTGCTAGAAATATTTTCTAAACATCTCACACTTTGAGGTACTTCCTGAAATGAATTCTTTTCTCTTATAGTTGAAGTGTATTGTGTAGTGGAAATTTATATACATGCAAGCCAACATCAAACCACATAATTTGTTTTTCCTTATGCCATTCTGAAGTATAATTTACTGTTCATTTGTCCTTTCCCACACCTGAGGCTGAGATCCCAAAAAGTGTAAGACAGTATCAACTGCAAACATTCACAGGGGCATTTTTATGATCTCCCATTTAAGCTGAAGCTTGGTACTTACCATCTCCTCGCTTACATATTATCTTAGAATTGTTTGGTTTGGAAGGGACCTTGAAAGGTCATCTAGTCCAATCTCCCTGTCATGGGCAGGGACATCTTTGGTATTATGAAGAAAGCACCATTTTTTCTACACGATTCTTCCCCCTGAAAATAGGTACTTCTGCTTTAAAGAGATTGAAATTTATGTTTGAAAGACCAAGCTTGCTTCTTTCTTTTATAAACAACACAAATAACTATCTTATCACAAACTTTCACCACCATTGGATTGAGCTGGATTAACAACAGTTCCGAGGATTTCCTACTACTTCTCTTCCATTCCATCTCATTCTAGGGAGTCTGCAAAGTCTGTCAAATGCAAACTAGAAGCAGTACATTCAAGCTTAATATCACCATAGGCAGTCTATGTCTTTATGTAAGGATCTTGCACCTCATTTTAGATACATTACACTTCTACCTCACACACAATCCTAAAAAGCTACATCTGCATTCCTACTTCCAATCAGTGAATACAGCTTGGAGGGAAGAAGGCAGAAAACATGCTGCCATCTCCTTGATAACTGGTTAAAGTATAACTTAGACGATCTGAGCACTAAGCACAGACACACAGTCTGACATTTAAGACCAGACTTGCTTTCTCACTACATATCACAAATAAAACCTTTTCTCTAAGGTACATAAAAAGTTTTTCAAAGATCGTAAGTATTTAAATCACAGAAGTATGAGGTGAAAAATGACAACTCTCCAAACAACAACAAAATATATATATATTTTTTTAAAACTCTGCCAGATTAAAAAATGTTTATCTCATCAGCATGACAGAAATAAGGATCTGATCTTTAAAAAACAGCAAAGTCTTATATGGAATATCAACTTAAATACCAGTATATCAACAATGCAGCTCTGACAGCTCACATTAATTTAGCAGCTCAGAAAATAATGAGGGTTTCTTCATTCAGCCAATTAAAAAACAATGCAGTATCTAAAAGACTAGCTAAGGGATCACGAGAGTGAGTTTGGAACAACTTATTGTATGTAAGACGTGCATAAACTTTCTTTAGGTCCTATTCATGGGTTCTATTCTTGCTTTGCAATTTTTGCATCATGGTATTTACACCTTTTACCTCTTTTTTTGCAAAAATTATTCCTGTTATGAGCATTTTCTGGTGTTGAAAATGATAGTAAGACTACTCAAATTGAGGATAAAGCACCTTAAAAATGAAACCTGGGTTATGTAAATCCTGAAAGTCACATTTTCTAACTGGGAAACAACACCAACAAAAAACCCTAAGTAAGCAAAGATATTTCCTCTCAGGATAATACTTGATTAATAGCAACTCTTACAAAACACTGGTTCATATGCAAAAATATTTTCAATAGCATTGAAATATTTGACTATGCAATACAGAAACATAAGGAAAATATATCTCCAAGTTTTCTCTTTATTCAAAATGCAGGAGTGAATATATACTTTTTCAGACACAACTACTTAGAAGCAAGGAAATTTCACTGTGTTAAGACAGAACCTCTTTATTGGAAAATGTTTGACATCACTAAGTCAAAAAGAGCCCACATCCAAAAAATCCCTCCCTATTGTCCTACAGCATTCCATTCCTGTTACATCAATCCAATATCTGTGACAAATTAACTCTGCCCTGCAGGCCAGTGAATTTCTATTAACAACTTATTATGGAGGAAAGTAAAAACAGCACAGTCAAGAGCTCTACCCATCAGACAAAGCAAGCTGTCATTCTGCTTAACTTCTACAACAAATGTCCTCAGACCCACAAGAGAGAATAGAAACACCATTTGGCATTTAAACTTGAGGTGCCAGGATGCATTAAAGCAGAAAACAAGCCTGGATTGATTACTCCGATTTTAAAAGGTCAAGAATTGTTAAGAGTTTTTTGTTTGTTTTAATGCATATTTAGTTGATTTACAAGGCAATTGTTTTAAATTGTAAATTATAACCATGTATAATGGGTACTGCCTTAATTAGATTTTAACTATATGCTAATCTGAAACTGGGGGAGTTGTTTCATGCTTTCTCAAGGTCTGACAATAAAGACTGCATATCCCATAAAAATGCTAAATCAGATCAATATAACTAATATTGTATTTGAGTATATCTTTGAAACATAAAGTGCAAGGCTTCCACAAACAATGACCATTTTGAAACATAAATTTCACTTTAAAATGCCATTTTTGCTTTCCTCATATGACCAGATTTATATCAACCATTTTCCAAACAGATATGGAAAGGGGAGCAGTGCAGAGAACAGATATACAGTAAAGTAAGTACACCAACTTATAAAGGCTTCTTCTGTGCTGTGTGGTTTCAAGATGCATCACTAAAATCATAGTCTAGCTTGGACTTAAAATCAAACCAAAGATCTTCTAGAAGTCACAGTATAAAACTTACCTTCAACATTTCACTCAGGCTTTGCTCATAGATTCAAACAAACCCATAACTGTCTTTTTCTTTTTATTTTACAGATTGTACTGATCATTCCATTTCTAATCCTGTTTATCACATTGATGACCACAGAAAAGATAGAAAGCTTATCAGTATAACCAGTAGTAAAATAGCTGCAGTGCTATTTTCTCTCATCTTTGAAAAACAAACTTTGTCAAAAGCATTTCTCCTTAAAGAAAATAAACATTCTTCAGGCAGCAATGTCAATTTTAAATCACCAGAAATGGTGACTTAAGACAATGGTGACAATTTTAAAGACCAGGGTGCCTGATGCGCACACACTGGCAATTCATCAGACCACAAGATTAATAACAACCAAACCAGCCTCACCTTTACTTGTCTGGATCTGGGGTGGAAGGTCCCAAAACCAGAGGAGCATTCAGTCAGAAGGGAGCAGAGAATAACTGCACAGCTAATGGGACGTGTGGCTCCAGCACCCAGCCCCAGTGCAGGAATCAGCTGATGTGCAGCTACCACTGAAAAACTGCCTTAATTGGGTGGTTACTACCCATTTCTTTAATGTCCTTGTAATAGGAAGAAGCATAAATATGTGCTTAGATATGCTGCTAACATCATACAAAAGTTAAAGGCTAATCTTGCTTCCTTTACATCAATTACTCCAATGGAAAATAGGTATGGAGGCGGTCCTGTGAAATCTGACCTTCGCAGCTGCATCACTGCCTGCAACCACTGACCAAAATTACTGCACGCACTGTTCCTCTCCTTCCCATATCTCAACTTGCCACACACAGACATCAAATTTAATCTTCAGTTTTGATTAATGAAAGTATTATCACATGGATTAAAATATATTTAAGGAAATTAGTTTAGACTTACTTAACTGTTTCAGGAAGGCTTTATGTTAGAGCATGATTAGCAACTTTTTTACAGGTAAAGCTGTCACTACACAGCATATACAGAACCTGTGAAATTACTAGTACCTCCTCATGCTTCTGAAACAATTACAGACCAAAGATTTAACAAGAAGCAAATGTAATGCCCATATTGTCCCCATTATACACCACTCAGAAGTTCTTTTCTGGACCAAAGTGCGTCCGAAGTTACTTCTAGAGGTTTTATACTCAGAAGTCTAGAAATGGATCCAGCAAAATGCTCAAACAATCACAATGTGCCCTAAAGTCTAAGCAAAACTGCACCACAGGAAGTCATACTCAGCAATGCAATGAGATGTGGTAAGAAAATTAATCTTGATTTGCCAAAACTGTCCACCTGGAGCTGTTAGTCACTTTGACATTTACACTGGTGCTTCACCATAGTGAAAATACATGTTCCTCTCACAGCTGCACACCTAATTTCCATCTTTGCACAAAATTTCTGTCCTAAGCATGATTCTAGACAGTACACTTATGAATTTTATTAGGTTTTGGTTTGTTGTTTTGGGGTTTTTGTCTTTTTTTTTTTTAACTTGAAGGCACTTCATTCTACCCTTGTACAAGCAAATTGCTCCTTTCCATAGTGCACTGTCAACGACAATCCTGCATAATAAAATGGTGCTAACACTTCATAATGACATTTTCTATTGGTGCCCAGAAACACATCTGCAAGGAAGTGTTTGCTCAGAACTCGTTGTTGTACACTAAAATAATAATGTTTGTATCCCCTCTCCCTCACAGCTGCTGCTGATTACAGGCTTGAGATGAAACATATGCAGAGAGGATGGTTCTGAAAATACAGCCCTTAAATATTGCCTTTTTATTTCATTGTTTATCTTTTGATCTGACTCTTGATATCCACAGTTTATAAGTGACAAACATTTTTAAAAGCCTTCAGATTTTAATTAAAGATACAGGCAGAAATAGGTCAGCAGAATATGGAAAATAAAAGACCTCCAGACCCATCTTGGGGCTGGCTGTGTCTGAAACCCTGCCTCACTGCTTCACCCAGCAGATAGACAGAGTGCTGTTGGAAGGGAATTTATAATGTCCTCTGGTGATAATAACTAGAATTTCCCAAAGCTAAGGGAATTAGACAGACACCTGTGTCCAAAGCCACCACGTGAAGCACTGCCGAGCTTTCTGCACGTTGCGGGCACGCGTGTGAGAGCATTCACTTTGGCATTCTGGAGAGTCTGATTTCCTAAGCCTTTGTAGGCATAAAAGGACCTCAGACTTTAAGCACATCATCCAAATACATTTTGGAAACAGGCATTTGTTTAACATACGTGCTTGCCTTTAAACATAAGCTTTGGACACCGGTGTTACATTAACAGTGATCACCATCAGTTCATTAACATGAGAGATAAACTGCTTATGCTTCGACAGAATGAAGGAATAAACAGAACTGATGCAAATAATTTCTTTTATACTAATTGAACAAATTTATTCATGTTGGAAAGGACCTCTCAAGGTCAATAGGACCCCCTGGGAAACAGTCCTCGGGGACAAGGGAGCAAAGCAGAGCTGGAAGATCTTTAAGGACACTTTCCACACAGCACAAGAGCTCTCAATACCCATGTTTAAGAAATCAGGCAAGAAAGGCAAGAGACCAGCATGGCTGAGTCGAGACCTGCTGGCCAAACTAAAAGGCAAGATGGAACTGCACAGACAGTGGAAGCAGGGACAGGTGTCCTAGGAAGAGTACAGGGACATTGCCTGGCTGTGTAGGGATGAGGTCAGGAAGGCCGAAGTGCAGCTGGAGCTGAACTTGGCAAGGGATGTAAAGAATGACAGGAAGGGCTTCTACAGGTATGTAAATCACAAAAAGAAGGTCAGAGTAAGCGTACTCCCCCAGTGAGCAGGAATGGTGAACTGGCAACAACAGACAAGGAGAAGGATGAGGTTCTCAACAGTTTTTTTGCCTCAGTCTTCACTGGTAACCTCTATCACCGTAGCTCTCAAGTGGATGGCCCCCAAGACGAGGACCAGGGAGACAAAGTCCCTCCCACCATAAGTAAAGACTAGGTTCATCACCATCTGAGGAACCTAAACATTCACAAGTCCGTGGGACCTGATGAGATGCATCCCAGAGTCCTGAGAGAATCGGCTCATGCAGTTGTCAGGCCACTCTCCATGATATATAAAAAGTCATGGCAGTCAGGTGAAGTCCCTAGTGACTGGAAGAAAGGAAACATCGTGCCCATTTTTAAACAGGGTAAAAAAGAAGACCCTGGGAACTATTGACCTGTCAGCCTCACCTCTGTGCCTGGGAAAATCATGGAACAGATCCTCCCAGAAGATATGCTGA
>VYZX01005699.1:85834-162791 GCA_013401335.1 Brachypteracias leptosomus
CTTTTTTTTTTTTTTTTTTTGAGGGGAGGGGGGGGAACCTGAATTCCACCTTACCAGATATCACACAGTTCAACTCTTTGTACCAGGAATTTATGTAAGACCCTGCATTACAAAACCAACTGACATAAAGGCCATTTTTAAAGTAGCACCACGGTAGTTACTAGAACAACCCTTTAATACCTTAACATGAATAAAGGTTCAGGTTGTCTTTTAAAAAAATGCTGGTCTTCTAACTCCACATAACTTTTAATTTCCTAATGCTTAATATTTTAGAACAGAACTGAACAAACAAAAGCATGAACACATCCCATTTTTGTCTTACAAGGAGAAATCCTTCTAAAGTAATGTGGTCCTGTGATTGAAAATCTTTCCCAGGCCTCCTCTATAACCTTCAGAAGTGTATGTAATAACATAAGAATGCATGTCCAAAATATTCTCGACCTAGGAAATACTGAAGTGCCTTGCCTTATCACAGCCAGTAGATAACCTGTAATCTAAAAAAGTATCTGGTTAACTTCAGGTATTCACCCTTTTCAGCATTATAACTTTTTATATGTCACCTGTAACTATACATACGTGTATATATAATTATCAGCAAAGGTTTATTTCTACAGCAGTCAGTAAATGCAAGCTCCCTCTGGCCATGTATCAGGAAGACATTTCTTAGTGGGGTCCAACCAGTTTGCACACAGCGGCACACATACCACAATCCCCTAGCTTCTCTGGCTTATTTCTGGCTGCTATTGTGCTCCAGGTGCCCCTGCACCAAAAGACTGTTTAGGTACCTATTCTCACCTGTTTAGGTATCTTACTCACCTTTTTGCTTTCCTTAGATTTTTCTAGATCTTGTTATGAAATACTAATCAGTCAAAAATCCCATTTTGGAATTTAAAGCACAAAAAGCCTACACAAGCCTCTATGCCTTCTTTACTGCCTCCTAAAGTCCTAGTGTTAAGTTCTTGGGATTCAGCAGAAGGTTGTACTTCTACCAAGAGAAATTATTTCAAGTTAAGGTAAAGATCTGCCAATGAAGTTCAGCCAAAGTAGAAGATATTTTCAGGTCCAGTCCTACCAGCATTTTATCTCCCCTTCCCTCCTCAATTTCTCATTCTCAGGTCAGCACCTGTATGCAACTGACAATTTAATTCAGTGACAAATAGAACTGTTTTGAAAAGTGATTAATTCCTAAGCAGTTATTAATTACTCCAAAATGTTCACTCAACAGACTGGCAGTAGCATAAGGCAGTATTATTTTAAAATACACACTGCTGATATTCTTCCTTTGTGTTATAGGATCTTTAGGTATGAATTTGACTTCTCCCTGCTTTGCAGAAAGTAGTAATGCAAATGATGTCAAATCTCTTTTTGTTCAGGTATAAAACTTGCTGCTAGAGACTAAACACTGAAGTTGGAAGGCACAGCCTTATTAAATATTAATATTCTGCTAGATTTTTATATTCCGTTTCAATATATTTGTGGCCAATAACCATCCATTTTCCCTCACTAGCAGAAGCCGAGCAGGTGTGCAGGTAGCTGGTTACCAAGACAACATACTGGCAAGGGATTAGAGCCGACACTTGTATGTGTATAACTCTGAATAATGCAAACACTGTTAAGTGATACATTTTTCATTATCCGAACATCACATGATGTTTTATGCCATTTAATTTTTTTTTTGCCTGTTGAACATGCTCCTGCTAAGAACCCAATTCAAACCTCACAAGCAAATGTAATGATAGTTTCATTATAACAATGAAAGTACCACTTTACGAATTTCTTCCATGAGCTTGATGAGTAGTTATTCAAACATCTGTTCCATTTCCTGCATCTCACATTTAGAATAACTAAGCGGCAAGACACTGACATTTAAAAAAACAAAAGTAAGGTCTTCTGTGTAACTTCATCAATATAACTGCACTTCATCAAGAAGTCTGAATACTTTGAAGGGATGCATCTGTGCAGTAATTCTCACCTAGTTGCTCTATAGACAGATACCAGTCCTTTAGCAATACCTTAAATTTTGTTCTGTTAAACTGTGGAAAGCACTGCAGAACATTTGACAGTGTTACATCAATGAACTATGAATTAGAACGTTAAGCAACAACCTATTAATAAAAAAAAAAAAAATCAACACAGGTGACTAGAAGCCATGTATGAAAAGCTTTTCTGGTCTTAAAGACAATTTCAAATGCACCGATTTGAAACAAAACCTTTACGTACATTAGAATACACACTACTGCATGCTAATTTTAATGGTTCATTTTTATTTCGCACATACTGCCAGAGGACAGAAAACCTATGGCTTTCTCCATACTTCTCACAGTAATGGCACGCTTCAGTTACACCAAAATATGTCATCTAGGAAAACACAAAATAATGAGAAATGGCCCTATTTTGATCCACTACAAATCAGATCAACAAACTCATACAAGATCGAACATCTACGTTTTATAATTAAGCAAAAACTCAATCTCCACTTTACTTCTTACAATCATCCATAATATAAGAAATGCTGAAATTTCCTTATGTGGATGGAAAATGGGAAGTGCTACTGTCATTCTGTCCTCAGCAACATGAAGGAGAAAGGTAAAAGTACATGGTCCTTCAAACAAGTATTTCTAGAACTGAAACTAGGAGCAAAAGGTTTAAGTGCTGCTACGTTAAATTCGTAGATTTCAAAATGAGGAAGATAAAACCTAATGTATTTTAATGGATACACCTACGCTTTTCAAAGGCAAGGAAGAACAGAAAAGACAAGTTCATGTGCTTTTAATCCTTTTTCTATATCGTAGCTGCTTCCTGCTATGAGCAAATCACCTTCCTTCCCTCGTCCAAAACTGAAGCAACACTTCTTCCATCTCAACAAAAATTTTCAGGAACATTTCAAAATCTTTACCAAAGTCAAATCTCCCCAAAACACTGGCAGTTACCTGGGCTTAATCTCATTTCACGATTTCCACAGAGCTCAGAAGACATAGAGGCATCTGGTGGATACTAAAAGCATTTTTAGTAATTGAAACCATCCTCTTTTCAAATACCTTGTGGTTACATAACTCACATGTCCCAGTGTCTCTGAAAGTCCTGTTAGAAACAAAAATACTTTGAAAAACCTGCACATTCAGCAATTAAGGGCAGAGCCTCAACATCTGAGTACCTAAAAGTGGGCTTAGGCTGATGAAGTTTGTGAAGGTGAATGTCTGCACATTTCTCAGTACTGTGGCTTTAGAGCCTTCAATATCACAGAAAGTCAACAGAAATTAGACTCCCTGAGTTTTGACATGCCTGAGCTTAAAAACCTTGCTCTAGATCTTTACAGATTAAAGATGCAAACCCTGGAAACACTTCAGCACATGTGACCAATCACTGGAGAAATCCCATGCAGTTCAATGAAGCAACCTGCACAGCCAAAATGATGCTTATAATTAACTATTTCCAGGATTAGGGTTTTAAATTTTGCTGCAGACTGCTCAGAAAAGATCAGAGACTCAACCTGTCAACTGCCTAATTAGATGGAGTTGCAATTCTCTGACTAGCTTCCTCCAAAGAAACAGCCATCTGTTTCACATTGCAAACATCCCTAATGTCTCATCCTGCTTTACACTGAACTTAGGTGAAATATCTCTTAAATTCAAAGTCCAAATCAGGCAAACAGACACTTGTAGAATTAATACCATCCATAAGCTGAAGTCAGTGCAACTTTACAATAGAATTACTTTTTTTAAACTGCTTTAAGTCTTTGTCACAAATATCAGCAAAATATTGGGCTTTGTCAGGACCCAAGGGCACCACCAGCCCTGACTGTTCCTGCCTAGTCCCCTGGAGCTCCCTTCATCCTGCCCAGGTCCCAGGAGCCTATGCCAGCCCCCTAAGGTCATCAGTCCCTGACTCATCAAGGCCGTAGCAGCGCCAGTCTCCAGCTCCCCACAGGACTGAATTCTCAACTACCCACAGTAATGAGGGAAGATATGAGATAATACAGACTAATCAAAATTCCAGATATAATAAATTGCAAAGAAATTAAAACCAGCAAAGCGTGTTCCATACTGTCCATTTCAAAGAATTTTAAAGATCTCTGCTGTTGTTGCTTTTCGTAAAATAATTGTTCCTAACATGCAACAAGTGGTGCAACATAGAGCTGAAGTTTCTTGCCATAAGAAGGCAGACCAGTATCTGCCTCCTCCTCCAGAACGTTATGCTTGTGGTGAGTTAACCCTGGCAAACAGCCAAATGCCACCCTGCTGCTTGCTCACACCTCCTACTCCTAAGGGGGATGAGGGGAGGAAATGGGATGAGAAAACTTGTGGGTGAAGATAAAGGCTTACCAATCACCTTTGCAGGCAGAACAGATTCCACATGGGGAAAATGTGTTCAATTTATTGCCAAGAGAAACATAGACAAACATTAAAGAAACACCCTTCCCTCCCAGGCTCAACTTTACTCCTCCAGACTCCTCCACTCCCCAACCCCTGAGCTGCACAGAGGGAACAGGGGGACAAGGACGTTACAGTCAGTACACAGCATTTCCTCTCCACCACCCCTTTCACACTTTTTGCCTGTTCTGGCAGGGGTTCCCTCTAAAGGCTGCTGTCCTTCAGGAAAAATTCTGTCTCTAGTGTGGGCTCCTCCTCAGGCTGCAGTATCTGCTCAGAAGCCACGAAGCATCTCCTCCTTCTTCTTCTCTGATCTCTGTTTCCCTCTGCTGCTTGTCACATTTTTTCCGTCCTCCTCTCTCAGTCTAGCATTTTTCTTGTCCCCTTTTTAAACAGATTTTTGCAGAAATGCAACATCTGTGGCTAACAGGCTCAGCTGTGTCTTGTGGTGGGTCCACTGGAGCTGGCCATGTCCAGCATAGGGTAGCCCCTGGCCTGTTCTCGCAGTGGCCACCACTGCAACTCTCCACCCTCAAAGCCCTCCAGGGACACCTAGTGCAATACCAAACAGCATCCAGGTGCAACACCACAACATTTCTGGAACAAAACTGAGACTAAGCAGTATACCTAGAATCTCAAATCTGAGGCAGAAGTTAAAATGTCACGGCATCACCCATGAGGAATTATAGATTAGAGTGGGGCAAGAGAGAAAAACAACCCTTGCGACAGCAACGCAGAGATCTGGGGATGTTAAGGAGCAGCAGAACAGAATCCAAACTCTCAAAACAGGACCAGAAAGAAAGTCACTTCTTTTTATCTCTTTGGTGGGGGTGGGGGCTGTTTACTGAACTTAAAACCTGGTCATCTTCACAATATAACCACGATTTCTCAAGTGCATTTACAGCAGTAAGACCAAAAGGCTAAGCGATGCTGACCTTGGTGGCAGCACAGAACAGAGTTTGTGCTGGAGAGATCGCAGGTGTCTGAGTCATCATCCAGTCTGCTCCACACAGCCCCTGTCCCTCCAACCACTTCGGAGCTATACGTTGATGAGATTTTGTGATTCTTAACCTGTACTTTATTGTGCTAATGCCATGATCAAGTAGGTCCATGCATTTACGTAAGAAATTGTCATTTCAGTTATCACTGCTGTTGTCAAACTTTGGTCTCTGAGCTTTCTTTGTTAAAAAACATGTTTTTATCAATATACACCACATTTGCTTACATCATTTCCCTTGCTGAAGGGGGCTCTCTCGCATGCTTTCAAAAAGGGGCTTTCAAAGACGTGACATAAACATGCCCCAGTTCAATTTTAATTACAACGGAAAGAGATATTCCCTGTGGTCTCTGGCAATCCAAACTTTACAGAGCAGAGGGTTCAACTAAGAGCTAATCAGATTTAAAAAAACTTGTCTGCAAATACAGTTTTAGTTTAAGCATCCATTCAAATATGCTATAAAACATTTTACTTCCTTGAGGTTATGTTTGTTATCTATTTAAGTGAGAATCTAATTCTACATTTTTAATAATAAACCTAAAGCACTTAAACTAATAGCTTTAAGAGATTCAGTATGCAAACACCAAGAATGGCCACCCTATTAGTCATTATCACACACACATAGCTGCTTGTACCAACTGTGATGGCCTCCAGTAAACAAAACTGGAAGAGAAATAAAATTCTCACACTAATATAAATACAACTCAGCAGCTTCTCATTCATAAATGATACAATTTATATATCGAAGTCATATTTTCAGATAGAGGAAATTATCCTACAGTACCATTTTTCAATGTTTTGGATGGGTTGGTTCTTTTTATATCAAAGCACTGCTGTAATTTGATCCTCTAATTTGCTACCATGGCCTGAAACTTTTGGATTGCAAAACACAAACTCTACATCTTGCTGTTGATTCTTCTTTAATGAAAGAAAGCAAACATTGCTCATCATCCTCTCCAGCCTTTCAAATACCATTTACATAATCAAACTCAGTTCTAATGAAACCTATAGAGTTAACCTGCAGGATTTCTGATAAGCTTTTTATCAAATCCAATGCCACTCCAGAAACTGAGCAATAGTTGTGTTTACAAAACCGCTCCACCATTTCCTCCCACCAACGAGGGAAGAAAAAAACAAAAATCAACAAAAAACACAATATCCAACTATACAGGTTATAAAATCTAGTAGTTGTCCTCCCTGCTTTAAGTATCTAAAATTGACAAAATTGCAGTTGCTTCACTTCTCTCTCTTCGCAGTAAGAGACAGTTACAGACACCTGTAAAGGAAATATTTTTAGCTGAGAGCTCTTGCAAGGGGAGTTCTTCCTGGACATCCATTTCTGTCAATGCACACACAAAGGTGATGTGCACTACAACAGCCTCAGTGGCAATTTCTCATCATACTCTATCCTACATGCCAGACCATCCACAGGAACAGCTAATTGCTTTTACATTTTTGGCTGAGTGGCTAAAATTCAGTTCACATGAAGCTGAGTCAATATGGACAGAATAGAATAAAGCAAATTTAAAAATTTAGCAAGGACTTGAATTCATGCTTAAAGGGGTATGTCTCCAGTGTGTATTACAGACTGAGACTGTGTTTTGATACTCAAATAGAAAACAAGCAACTGCATTCTTTCTGCATCCACAAATCATCTATTCTTCATGATCACATTTACCACAGATGTAAAACTTCCGATCACCCTACAACAATCTCCAGTTGTAGAGCAGAACAATGGAAGACACAAATTTGGTGTGAAACAGGGAGAACCAGAGATTAAGGGGACTGTCAATGGGCATGGAGGACCTGCAATAGTAGGGAGCTAGTTAGATTTGTTTTCTCAGATGATCCTGAACATAGAAAGAAAGTAGATTGCACCTATAGTGAAAAAAAGGAAAAATCTCATTAAATCCTGCTGGCTCCCAGTAGGCAAGATGCAGAACGCCTGAGGCCTACCTACATTTTGTATAACATGATAATGGTACATAATACACACATAAACAAACATCTATCTTTTCCTGAATACTAAGAAAACAGCTAAAAACATGTATCTGAAAACCTTTGCTATAGGCTCACCCCTACCTATCAGAAGACTTCTTCCATAAACTTATTTACTGTCACCTAAAAAACCATCATACACACACACACTACCCTTGGTAAGATGAAACAGCAACCTACTGCAGATGCAGCTCCAGCTAGTTCAACTTGCTTTTGGTTTACAGTGTGTGCAGTTTGCTCTGGGAACACTCCTTTCCCCAGTCAGTTACTTTTGGAACTAATCTCCATTTTCTCCAATAAAATTGAGGTTAGGGTATCATGGGAACAGCTCTGGCTTTCTGAGCAAAATCATAATTCACATGGAGTCAGCTCTGGGTCACAGGGACTTGTCCTGCCCTGATTTGACCCTAGTGAACCTGTAATGATGTTTGCAAAGATGGATCTTCACTGAATTCTTCAGCATTCCAGTGATGGGAAGACTGGCTAACTCAACATTAGCAAAGCATGAAAATCTGGACTCGTTCCAGGTCTAATGTTCCAACTTGATAAACTCTTTATGGATCCAAATTGGCCCTAGCAGGCCTCAGAAGGTCAAGCAACGTCCAGAAACAGCAGTACTGCTGAGGTGACTCAGAAACAGCGTAGTCCAGCCTGCATCTCACAGCAGTGGAGCTACCAAAACCTGCCAGAGCTGAGCAGGTTCTTCACAAGGCCAGCTCTACCCTCGTCTTTTGTAGCCTGATCACACACTAATAGCTGGAACTCGACTGTATTCCTGCACCTGAACACAAGGTGTGGTCATCTTTCTCGCACTGCTCAGCACTATCTCCATATTCCTACTTTCCCAAACTCCTCTCACAATGAGCAGTAACTGCTCATCCCCACTTCCATATCTTCCTCTGCCCCTCTCCAAAGAAAGAGCAATTATCAGACACTGCACAATGCTGGAAACACTTGAAGTGCTGGGGCCTGGGCTGTGGGCCTTGAGCTGGAGTCGACCTATGGATGAGTCACAACCCAGCAACATGGTTTGTGCCCCAGGTGGTTTCAGGCCCCACAGACAGAACCTGGCCCACCTGTGTGAGGCCCTGCCTTCCCCCAGGTGATCATGGTTGGGGTGGTGGGTGAGGCTAGAGATATATTAACCAGGAATCGACCAGTTTGTGAGGAGTAATATGAATCTGATCAGTTTGAAGAGAGCATCTTCTGCAACTGCAGCATCCCACTTGCAGTTGTTTCTCTGCTCTTTTAAGCAAGGTAACATTTTTTAATTTCAGTGTTTCAACAGAAACATCAGATGAAAACTAAAATCACCTCCCTGCTGCTTTGTAGTTTTAATTTGCTTGCAGAAGGTAACAAAGCATCCATGAACTGTCCACAAAGAATTAGACTGGCGCACTTTAGATTAATAGCTAGGTGCTTGGCATGGAGCAATTAGAGCTGGCTACGATTTTGGAAAAAGTATGCTGCTTCTGCATCCATTCCAAGATCAGATCATCCTTTGTGTCTGAACTTTCTTCAGAAAGAAAAAGCTGACATTGAAAGTCTGCAAAGCCTCTAATTGCTAGATTTCTAAAAAAACCCCCAGAAAGATAGATCAATGTATTCAAATTCTTCCACAGAAACACTTTAAAATTCTGAGCTTTATTTTGTGATTTGCTTCACTGGCAATGGAGATGCTCTGGAGTATTTCAGAAATATTGGGCCTTTTCCTCAACGGGCCAAATGCTAAAAGAAGTATCTAGCTTCAAATTAATGAAAAGATCTATCTGCAGTCCATGGTACTTTTTACAGAAGTGCACACACTTGCTCTCATTGTCTTCTTTGTTAGTTGCAAGATAACCCACATCATCCTTCTGCTCTCCCACAATCATTTTCTTTTCTTCCACAAAGTCATTAAAAAAGCAGAGACCCTCCATGTACATACGTACAGTGAATTTGAATTTCTTGAAGGAAACAGTGTCAGAGCTATTAAATCAGCTTCTACCCCAGAGGAAGGAAGTCTTGTAAGAGAAGGGTCCAGCCTCAGCTGGTAATTCAAGTGAAAAAGAAACAGTAAAAAGAGATTTTACACATGGAAGAGGGTAACTGCTGAACTCCTTCTGCTGTCCTAGAACTCACAAGCACCTGTGTACTCAGAGTTCATGAGATACAAAGATGATGGCAGTATTGCTGAAAATGAACTAGGCAGGCTGTAAAAACATAGAGCATGAGACAGGCCTTCAGCCACATTTTAATTACACATGAAATGTACACATAGCTCCCCAAACAAATTACTATCTCCATTCATTTTCAAAAAAACAAACTGATGCTGAACAGTGGACCAGACACATGACAGCTAATAAGAATGAGTTCTCAGAGATAGAAATTACTGAGATGGAAGCAAAACCCAAAGAGCTTATTGCTGTCAAGTCTGGGTGGCAGAACAATCTTAATCACAGAACACTGAAAGAACTGGTACATGAAATTGCAAGTCTGATAGCATGGATATTAAATAAATCCATCAAATGAGGGAGCACCACATGACTGAAGAAAACCAAATATGGTGCCTATACTTGAGAGGAAAGACAGAGGGAAAAAAGTCATTTTCGTAGTACAGCCAGATCAGTCATCCACAGATAACACACAAACCTTGAGGAAAACAAATGGAAAACAAAGGAAATTAAATGAATTACAGAAGACAGATCATGTCACTTTAATCCAAAATCTTTCTTTTCTATATTATTCCCACAAAAAATGTTGTGAATGCAATCTTTCTGGATTTTAAGAAATCATTTGCCAAAGCACTGCATAGGCTAAACTGGAAAAAGTGGGAAAAGTCAGCAAAAGTGTAAGATGTATAAATCAGATTAAATAGTTAAACGAGAAAAGAGGAAATGGAAAGTACCAGACAGAAAATTTCTTACTATGGAAATTCTTTCAGACTGCAAGGACATGGGGTTGAGCATCAGAAAGGAAGAAAAGTATGACAATGAACAAAAGACAAGGTTTAACAGTGCAAGATACAGTGCCTGTAAGAATTGCTACAGTGCAGGATGAGTCCAAACTATCAGCAATGGCACCATCACAGGACCAGAAAAATGCAGCCACGAGAACACAGAAATGCAACTCATGATGCTTTTAGAACTGTTTTGAAGGAGATCCCTGAGGCTGGCCAGAACTTTGAGCTAGATCACATTATACTGAGCCTTCCAAAGAAGACCACAAACTTGCAGCAGACTTGGGTCTTACAAACCTCAAGAAAGCTAGGTTCTATCAGAAAAAAATCCTAGAATATTCAAATTGAGTAGGGAAGACTAAAGAAGAAGGAACTATATCCTGGGCTCCCCTTGTCCATTGGCAGGTCTCTCTCTGCTTCATGACTTGGTTATTCAGGGGCTTTCTGATTTGCAACAAATTCCACATAGTCCTCTTGAAGGCCACTCTCTGTGGTCCTCACTACCATCTCTTCCTTCTTCAGTTACAGACTCATTTCTTATAGAGAAGCTTCTCTGCCTGGGCATGATCACAGCTTCCCACAGCCACCTCCTCTCTTCTGCAGGTTGGGATCTTCATCCAGGCTTCTTAAAAGCCGTTTAAGAAACAATGTAAGCAGACAAACAACAAGTACTGTACGTCACAGGCAGTGACAGGATGCCATTGGCAACATTGTCCAGGCATGTAGAGTGCTTTAATTATGTACAGCATGAATTATTCTGGTCAGTCCAGCATGGAAAAACAAATACATGCAGGTGCAGAGAACCCCTAGGATACTCACGTGAACATGGGGGATATTTTGGGGGGAAAGCCTAAAGGTACATGGATTCTTCAGCCTCCTCAAAATCCTGAGTAGAGCTGGCAGACCAGCATATCACATGGCACAAACAGTAAAATCCACCCAAGGTATTTCTTGAGCATGAACTTCGTTACCTGGCACTCACCTTTACCCCATGGTGACTGTGCTGCTAACAGTGGGCTCAAAGGTATTTCAGGTGCATCTACAGAGTCACACTTGCAGCTTTACCCTACTGTAAGGGAGGAGGTGAAAGCCTTGCTTTTTCACGTAAAAGTGATTGGTCTAAGCCAAAATGAGAAAGGACAGTTCTTCAAATCAGAGGACAAAGACATTTGTTAATATAGAATAACAGAATAGTTTGGGTTAGAAGGGACCTTAAAGATCATCTAGTTCCAACCCCCCTGCCATGGGCAGGGACACCTCCCACTAGACCAGGTTGCTCAAAGCCCCATCCAACCTAGTCTTAAACACATCCAGTGTTGGGGCATGGGCAACCTGCTCCAGTGACTCATCACCCTCTGAGTGAAAAACTTCCTTACATCTAGTCTAAATCTACCCTCCTTCAGTTTAAAGCCATTACCCCTCATCCTATCACTTACAAGCCCTTATAAAAAGTTCCTTCTCAGCTTTCTTGTAGGCCCCCTTCAGATAGTGGAAGACCATAACAAGGTCCCCCCAGAGTCTGGGAGACTCTGGCCACACTTCTTTTGATGCAGCCCAGGACACGGTTGGCTTTCTGGGCTACACTTGTGCATTGCTGGCTCATGTTGAGCTTTTCATCAACCTGGGCCCCCAGTTCTTTCTCCTCAGGGCTGCTCTCAATTCACTCATTACCCAGCCTGTATTTGTGCTTGGGCACAAATAAATCTAAGCTCAAAATTACAGGAGTTTGCCAAAGAATTTGGTTCTAGAGCAGATTTTCAGTAAAAGGAATAAGGGGAAATCATTTGACTGATGCTGGGATGAACCTAAGCTGTTTCTGAGGAGAAGCTTCACCTATAGAGAAATATATGGTACATGTGATGGTGTTAGCAAGAGACAGAACCCAGGTGGCAGGGTGGCACTGCCCACCAACTTCAACATCAAACCAAGCCACATCTGACCACATCATCCTGTTCTTGCTTCTTCTTTTCTCTCTGCCTGTGTGTGTCACTTACCTGCTGTGCCTTTCTCAATTCAGATAGCAAACCCTTCAGGACCATGGCTGTGTCTTGTTAGGTATACATATGGTTCCTGACAGAAGCCCCAGCAAAGCCTCAAGGCTTTATCATACTGAGAAATGATGCAGCCATGGATAAGGCAGCAGGGCTTAACATGTTGGCAAGATCCATGAGTGCAATTGGTGAAGCCGGTGTCTAGCACAGCAATTCAGCAGGAATTTAGATCAGCTGAGCTTTGAGGTCACACCATTTGTACTTGCTGCCTCCTGTATGGAACTGGTAAAACCCACACTACAAACTCAATCATGTAAAACACTAATCTTTGAAGACATACCAAAAAAAATTCCTCAAGACAATTCTTGTTTTGGGTAACTTTCATCCTATTTAAATTGTATCAAGTGCACATCTACTAATAACAACATGTTTTCCCAAAACAATGCAAGAATGGAGTAAATATATATATATAAACAGAGCTTAAATAAGGTACACATGAACATTTTACCAGACAAAAAGTATAAACACTCTCTCCATCTCAGTGCCAACAGACACTTATCTCTGCGTGAGAGAACTCAAAGTGCAAATGCAGTGGCAGCGCTCATGTTATGCAGACAGGCAGAAATTAATGTGAAAAACCTCGTACCCAACTTCTGCCCCAAAACCAGAATTTAGGCTCTCACAGGGATCCCTTTGTCATGCTTGCGTAGCTCCTTATAGAAACCCTAGTGAAATGAGGATTGAGGACCTAAAAAGAGGCTCAGAGACACGTCTTTGAGCAGTCACAGCATCTTCCAGTAGAGCTCCTGTCTTCCAAGGCAACCTCCCTCCCTCTCCCACCCTGAGTCACCAGGGCCCATGTCCAAATCCCTACTGTCTCATTCCTTCCCTCTTCCTACCTCCTGACACAGCCTGACTTGTATTTCTTCTGCATTTAAATAACCTGCTGATCACTTGGTGCTTTGGAAACAGAAGCTCACTTTTCTGTTTCAGGATGCAATTTAACCTCAGCCTGCAGCAACAAGGCAACTGCTTAAGAAGGTCTGTTTGAGCTCCCAATAACTCTGGGATGCAACATTCTTGCTTGCTCAGCGAGGATGGGACATCCACTGTTTAATTGCACAGGGATGACAGGTAAGCTTTCGGAATTTTATTACTGATACATATTTTTCAGAGACATCTAAACTTGGTGAGAATTAAATAGAGGCAGCAAAAGAACCATTTTCCTCTAAAAATGCAGACTTCTGCCAAACTCATCCTGCAAAGCCCATGACACTGTGGTTGCAGGGGCTTTTGCAAGCAAGAAAACAATACATTTTTCCTCACAAATTCATTCTGAAAAAGAAACCTAAACATTTTGATGAGACAACAAAGAAAAAAGACAGCTGGCGTGAAAGCTTTCAATCCCAATGCTTTAAGAGTTTACTACATCTTACCAGGAGGGAGCTTGCAGGCCTGATAGAAAAAGTATTCCCATCTTGCAATTCAATATCCCAAATGTTTTTTGATGCCTTGAGTCCCATATTAAACTCAGTCTAAAAGTAGACTGTATGTAGAGCAAAAGATGTTTACTGTAGCAGAAATATCAGAGACCATTTAGAGTTAAGAAAACTTCACAGATAGGGTTTTCTTTTTAATTTTGGAAAAGACTAGATAAACTCAAGAAAGGTTATCTGGTACAGATTAAATTGGGATGAAATTTTAGCTCAGAAAAAACATGATCAGCACCAAGGACTACTTTCAACTTTATGGAAACCACAAACAGGAGGCTAACAGAACAGAAATACCAGCTCAATCAGCTCCAGTGGGAGCTGCAGTCAGCAGAAATGCTAACTCCACTGTATTGGAGGGGGGGAAGGCACATTGACTAAGATGTAAACATAAGGCTTAATATACAATTGTGTCCAGATCTCACTAACAGTATATGCCAGCCTGGTACCCAGCAGACTGGTTCTGTCTGTATACTCCAAATCCCAGTAGCATGCTGAACACACTGCCTTAACCAAACTGTGGCACTGCAAAGCCTATACATTTCAGAAGGAGCAATACAGACAATTACAGCTTATACTAAAATTCCATTTATGAAGGGATAAATCTCTCGCAGGGTTAGGCAGTGTAACAGTAAAAGTGATGATAACTAGGCAATGCAAGTGTTTCCATTTCTGATGGCAAGGCTAGGCATGAAGCAGCACTAGAGGAAGCAGCTTACGAAGTCCAAATGATGATAACAACACCTGCACCTTACAGAAGAGGAACCCAGACAAGTCTTTATTGCCAAGGATGTTTGCACAGTAAGAAGAGCTTATCCACAACCTACAAAGTTAGACAAAATTGGCCTTCCTCCTGGACTACTGTAAGACAGCTGAAAACATACCATGCAGTCTGACAGCTTGTGCTCCTCTGATAAATTTTGAGCCTGACAGTTTCAACCACCTACAGCACAAGTCTCAAAGCATACAAGGGTGAAGAGCTGCAGATATGCTCACTGTTTTCAGAGATGTGTGGGAAGACTGCAAGTAATGGTGGGGAACTGGAGAAAAATAAGAGGTACTGAAGTATAAAGGCAACTGGGAAGTAGGGGGTGATAGACGTCAGCTTGCCGGGATAGCTCAAGGGAGAACAATACTATAAGAAACCAAACTTTTTGGACTCAGATATTCACAAATTGTATCTTCGTTTGTTGCAGTTATGTCCCATCCAACCAACTAACCACAGAAAGAGGAAAGAAAGAGGCATAACACAATATTCATACTGTATCTCACCCTGAAAGCCTGTACTTCCAGCTCCTGTTACTCATGCGTACAGCCTTTCCCACATCACTCCCCTCCACGATGCAGTTTTATACGGGTGTGAGAAAAACAAGGCTTCTGGAGCACACAGGTGAGACTCTCACATCTAATAAGTTCTCAAATATTACTGCAAATCCCTTGCCATTCTCTCCAGAGGCATCTTACTACACTTATTATTTCACTTCCTGTTTGTTCCATCCTAAGTTTCCTTTTATTTAATTTCATGCAGCTTGGCAGAATAGCATCAAGCAATTAAAATGAGACACATA
The DNA here is from genome assembly GCA_013401335.1 of Brachypteracias leptosomus. NCBI lineage: Eukaryota > Metazoa > Chordata > Aves > Coraciiformes > Brachypteraciidae > Brachypteracias > Brachypteracias leptosomus. The sequence continues at coordinate 101,187 of VYZX01005699.1, forward strand.
TAGCGCTCATAAAAATACTACCGAAGTCTCCAATGCTCTCTGCATTGTTCGAATTAATTCACATTTCACAGATACAGGCCTACAACATCTCTTTCACTCTGCACTTCACTCCCATTTGCAGATATTATAGTTAAATTATGTAACTGAACCAATATTCATTAGTAAAACATCTAATTACCCACCAGTTTTATACCTTCAATGTCTCTCATGTTAGAGTCCACCCAGAGATGACAGGAGTCCCGAGGCAGGAGAGTTTCAGCAGCCAGAACGCAACCATCTATCTTGGCACATAAACACGCGTTAGGCTCCTGTTGACTGTAGAAACTGCTGGAGAAATCGCTCCTTGAGTGTAGGACCACTTCAAAATGTAATCTTTAATTTGAAAACAAAACACATTCCCTGTTCTCACAGTTCTGAAATCACTGACATGAACCAAATCAAACTCAGCGCAATTTCATCTTCCTTACCCTGGAGACAGTCTGAGTAAATCTGAAAAGTTAAGAAGAGTGTCATTCATCTAAGCAAGTTGATTCAGAAACCTAAACAGGGGGGTAGGAAGGAAGGAAGAAGGTCTTAATCAATTTTGTGTCCCTGACGAGCTTCTCAGGAACATCCAGTTAAAATTTTCAATCTAAATTCCAAACTGCTGAGGTGCTCACTGTCCTTTGCAAAGCTGTAAAAAGTCCAAACACTTTCCAGCTCCTCTTCCGAAACTCAGCAATGTAGTATCAATATAAAAAACATAGCATCTTGGCAACAGAACACGCAGAAAAACTATATGAGATGCAACTCAGTTCATAAGTTTCAGGCATTTATCTATATTCTGCACTCCTAAGTATCCATCTTGCTTTTCAACTAGAAGTTGCTAAATAGTTTCTAGTTTACTGCAAAATTAGACCAGGATATATATTGTACCTTCCAGCACATCTTCACAACCTTGTCTTAGTGCTCCAAAAACTTTATCATGGAAGCCTGCAAAGCTCCACTGCAAGTCTCATTTGCCCAACCATCTTCTAACACAGAACAATCTCTCTGTTTCAAAATATAATGCATTTATTCACACAGTCCTTATAGAAGTACAGTTAAAACATGCATAAGAGTTTTAATTTCTGAAGCTACCGATAAATATGATCATCCATAACTCCAAATCACAAGGGGGCACCACATGCACCACACTGTTTCAGCACCAATTAGCACATTGGTTTGGAATGAGCTCTTTAAACAGCCAGTGCATTATGTTATGGAAATAACACTTTCCCAACTGTTCTAAGGAATACAGAACAAATCCTCTGCTGGTATAGATCTATCTACTTCAGTTGAGCTCTGTTACAAATAGTTTTGCTTTATTATCTAGAAAGTATGCAAGTAAACAATCCATTTGAAATTAAAATCTCTAACACTCTGTGTGGATGACCACACAACTATTAAGATAACAAAATTAATCACAAGTTTTCTACCTCAGCGTCGGTGGTTTTCATGGCTTCTGCTGTTTTAGCAGTGAGTCTACACTTCTCTCAAGAAACAGTTAAGAAGTTAAAGCAGTTTCCCAACTATTCCCATTATCACACATTCTCAGACTATGAAACTTGTACACTTCGTACCAGTTACATCTCTCCCCTAATTTCAGGGCAACCTGATAACTTCACATAATGCAGCTTTGCGGTCTCTGAGAGCAAAATCCATCCATTTGTCTTCAGACAGGCAATCAAGAAATAAAGTGAACATCAGAGTTTTCACTTTCAAAAGCAGCTGTTCCTTAAAACAAGATAATACCGTAACTTGCTTCAAATTTATTTACAAGTTGTTTATCTCAGGCAGCTTAAGGAAATGAGAGGTTCATTATTTTGCCCTGCTGCAGCCACATTTTAGGTGCTTTATTTTCAATTGTAACCACTGGTTCATCTCTGCTTGCTTTCGTAACACTTTTCAAACCAAATAATCATCAACCTTCAGATATGGTCTCTAGTACACATTTGACTTTGTTTTTGTTTTCCTCTACTTCAACACCTCCTCAAGATTACTCAGCTTAATTCTCTCATACCAAACACCCATTAGCATTCAGTCTTGTTTTATTTACTACCTCCTCCTGGGTTTCACCCACTTAAGATCTCCCTTATGGTTCTCCAGACCTAAAGCTGTAGAGCACCAAGCACACAGTGCCTGTTTTCCCTGTACTACAAATTCATGCTACAAGCATCAGCGTGACTCAACTCTAAACAAACATTAGAACAGAACTTGCATTAATTGTTAGCTATTTCTGACAGCCCTGGAAAGTTTTCACATCAGGAAATGGTTTCTTGAATCCCTTTTAATTTCACTCCCCCATTACAGGGCAATGAAAGGCCAAAATTAAAGGAAATAAGTAAGAGGGCACACACTAGAAATACACATTAAGAAAAGCTACAGAAAATGCACACAATGAAACTACCATAAACTGAGAAGATCTTGTTTGAAGGAAAAAAAAAAAAAAAAGAAATCACTGAACTCCAAATCATCAGAAAACACAATGTTCCTATAGGCCACTGTTAAGAGTAGAACCAGAAAGTCCTTTACACTGAATGCAAAATATTCCCCATTATAGTGTTCTAAAGCAGAAGATAAATGAAAGAAAAAGAAAAAAAAAAAGCAAATCTTTGTCCAACAGACCCAAGGAAAACCTTCCTTCTGGGCTGGTTATTATGTAATTACTCACAACATCGTGTCTCACGCCTTCCTGAGGCACCAGGTTCTAGCTAACATCAGAAACACAGTATTAACCCAAACCACAGTGCTTAAGCCAGGACTTAACCTAACAACTCAGAAACACAGAGGAAAGCAGCAGTATCTCTTTCCCAAGCTGACAAACCTGTTTTTTTACGGACATTCGTGACACTGTTCTTCATTGCTTTATTTCATTCTATTAGTCAGAAATATACTGCTTTTCTCCAAGTAAACAGAATAGCACTCTACTAGATTTTCTAGAAATAAATGCAGAAGCTCAACATCAGTGCAGGGATAGATGAAGAATAAATAAAAGCCATCATAAAGAAGCTAGGATGAAGAAAAATGTTTTTAAAATATCCACAATAGCTTATAGAGAAATATGCGCACACACTGCTTTAACCAACATTATTAAAATATATGAACCCTGAATCATTGCTTTTGCTTAATGTCATATGAAATGTGGGTGTTCTCTTGTTTCTGTTTTAAATGCCAATGCCCATCACCATTAATAAACAAACCAAAGATAAAAACAGACCACATGCTGTAGGGAAGAATCAGAAAAAGGGAGAAAAAGGTCTTTTGAGTCATGTCAAAATGACTCCTTCATGACTTCATAGGCACCTTGCTCTTTCCTTGTCCTCATTCCTTTAAGCATACTATTAAACAGCAATGCTCAGGACAGACAGCAAACCTGAAACGAGCCAGGACATGACTGCAAACGGATGAAGGATGAAGGGGAGGATGTGTATGTACTAATCAACTCTGAGCTCTTGAATTATCTACCGGGATTTCCAGCCATATCCCAATGGAGAAAAACATTCCTGCAGGGAATTACACTCCCATTTGCCCTCACAGAAGCAATGTTTCTCTGGTGGCTGCCAAGGGTGCCCAGTAAGGCTAGCCAGCCAGGTTCAGCATCCATCCGCTTCTCCAAATGCCAAGGACTACACTAGAAAGGTAGCCAAATAAAGCCTCAAATGGTACATCCAAGGTCTCCCTCCAGCCAGCCACAGCATATGAGAAAACATGCAACACCATAACTTTGACCAGAGAACCCTTCTGCACACAGATGGAGAACATACAACCATATACCTTTCTCCTGGCCTCTTCCATAGCATCTAGAAGCATCAACCATCAAACTTGTTATGTCACACCTGCAATGGACACAACCTCTCCAAACATCTTCTCCTATCCAGAGTGCTGTTCTAGGACAATGAAAATCTCTTGAACCTGTTATCAGTTATGCTGCTCTCTCCTCCATCTTTCAGCTCTTCACTGAACACAGAGCTTAGTTCAAAGTCTCTCTCAATAAAAAAATAAAAAAAAAAAAGAGGAACAAAGATCTTTATAGTACCTATATCACCTACTGAAATTTCTTTCACCCTAGAACCACAGCTCCTGTCACAGTTACATGCTATCAAAACTAGCATGAGCTAGAGGCTACCCCATGAGAAGCTAGTCCCCCCTATGGCATCCACAAAGTTATGTAACTCACTCCTGAGAAGGGTGTGAATGACCACAGAACCCATTGTCTTCAGAAGCAACCACAAATTTCCTTTCCCCTCTTGAACTACAGTCATTTCACACATAAACATAGCCTCAGAAGAAAACTCTTGTCAAGTTGAAACGGCTGCAAAACAAGAAAAAGGTGATTCAGCTCTGAGGACATGCTCTGCTGTGCTTTAATAAGCACTGAAGCCTGAAAGAGTGGAAACTAGTGAGACAGAGGCTTTAAAACCTCACTGTTGCCTTTACCTCTATTTCCTCTCCTACTGACCAGAGGCTGATAGGAAATTTGGTTATTGTTAAGAGATACAAACAAGATAGTTGAAATAGCTCAGAAACCGATCGATACCTTAAATTCTGTTCACAAATAACAATTCCTATCACAATTTCTCACCCTGTATAATTAGCTTTAAGGTCATCTGGCCTTATTCTGGGTATCATCACCTCCATAGATATGTTTTTCCTATCACACTGAAAACTCCTTTAACCCATAAAGAAGAACCTGAGCTGAAATTCCAACAAGTGAAAACACGTATATGAATCTAAAGCTCCGAGACTGTTAGGTACTTAAATGCACCATTAGGTATCGAAGTCCAAAAGGTAAGAGCTAAAATTGCCACCCAGCCCCCATAAGCAGCTGTTAGACCCCCACTTTCTGCTGCAAGGTTCCTGAAGAACTACCAAAATACTGACAATAGTGAGCAACCTATTCCACAGTTTCCATCCAAGCTCTGGAAGGCACTAAATAAGAATATTCCATGACTGGGCTCATTCATGGGACCAGAATCAACATGTGGACAATACATATGTATATATCTGCCACACAACGGTAGCCATTGAGAGAGCATAGATTCTGTGAGCAAGACTTCTCCTTTTGGAATTGAGAGATGCCATCTTCCCCTTCAAAACCCACATCAAGGGGAACAAGATGACGAGACTGTACATTTCCACTCCTTTGAAAGAAAGGACTAAGCCATACAGAGCCCTAATTCCACCCGAGCATGCACTCCCATACACGCTGATGCAGCCCAGCCAACTCAGAGTCACATCTTGTGCTCTCTCTTGGTTATCTTGCAGAGATGCAGCATTAACAAGGATGGCTGCTCTCCGACAGCTGTCAAACCTCACTTTAAGCAGGGAAAAGTTCTCCCATCCTGTGACTATTTCAAGACTTAAGGTAACTTCTCTGGTGAACAACAGTGAATTTGACAACTACCAAAATCTTATGACAAGAAGACATGTTCTTAGGGTTCTTCTCATGAATGACGGGAACTTTACTTCTAGTCCCTGCCACATCTGAATTGAAATAGAAATACTAACTAATCTGTTTGACCTGCTTGAGCTCCACTACATAACCATTCACTGCAGCCAAAAGCTGAAGTAGGATACCCTAAATGGTCAAAAATCACTCAGACCTTTGGCTATAGGGTTATGTGCAGTCTCACTCTACTATTAGAGCTGTATGAATACAACAATACTGGGTTTGAGAAGGTCTGGCTGTCCATCAGAGAGATAAAAAATACTCACTAAAATAATTTCAACTACTTTTTCCCTTGCTCTTAGCTTTAAGAAGTTTACTATTTGCACAGTGGAAGGAAATGAGCCAAGGCAAAAGAGATCATGTGGCAGCATCCTACTTCTTCTTTCACCTCATCCTTCCATCCCTAGAAAATAACATATGTCCTGGTGAACATGTCACATGTTAATGACCAAGAACAATTATGAATACCAAAAATTCATTAAACACTCTGAAATGCACTTAATACCGTGATACCCCTTCCATCTAACTCCAAAATGAAACCTAAATTACTTTGCATGTTTTCAGTGCTGAGTGTTGGAATGAACATTTCTTTAGGAGGCTTCTCCTTAATAGGACTTAACCAGCTACACGAGACCAGTGCCGTGACTGGCCTGTTTCGGAAGGAGAGCACCAGCTGCCCCGCAGCCCGGCCGGCGGCGGCTGCGGCTCAGGCTAATTAATCACTTACCGGCAGCCGCCGCTCCCTCGCGCCGAGCCGCCGCGACGCCTTCCCCGCACATGCTACAGCCGCGCACACCCGCTGGCCCGCGGCCGCCGCCCAGGTGTGAGGCCGGGATCCGCGCACCGGCCCGGCCTGCGGCGGGGGGGCCGCGGCAGGCGCCGGACCCACCCGTGGGGCGCCCAGCACCGAGCAGGTAGCTCGGACGCGCGNACCCTGGGGTGCGAGCAGCGGCAGGGGTTGAAAGCCAGCGGTACAAGCGCCTCCGAACGAGGAGGCCGGTCTGTGACAACGAGTTTTTATCAGAGAGGGTCTAACACGAAGGTAGAACCGCGCGCTAAAAGCAAAGCGCTGGAGACCTGACGGGCTGCCTTCTAATAGTTACACGTTTGATCTCTGTGCAGAGATAACTGACAGATAACGCATCCCCGAGGGGGGCAGGCAACAGCGAAACCAAGCACGGCTCAGCTTCTGCCGGACAGGGCAGCGTGCCCCGCCCTCCGCCCCGCACACAGCGGCACGGCGAGGCGAAGGGGTGAGCTGCAAAGATCCCCCCACCCTGGGCTGCTCCCCGGGCCGCCCCCCGCCCTCCCTCCGCGGGCGCGCAGCTGGGCAGGCGCCACCATCAGCCGCGCCGCCTCCACCGGCCTGCTGCCGGCCCCCGCCCCATCCCGCCCAGTGCTCATCGGCGAGGGAGCTTCGCTGGGGCGGGAAAGGCTCTGCCAGTGCAGCCTGGGGAGCTGCGTGCGGGGAAAGGAGACCGCACCGGCATGTGTGGAGTGCGGCTGCCGAACGCGGGCCTGAGCCCGAGGTGTGGCAGCACCCGAATCCCAGATCTGCACCCTCATGGCTGGCTCACGGCCCTCAGCATGAGCACAGATCCTGCTCATTCTCCCCCGGCATGTGTTACTCCATCCTTCTCTCCACCTCTTCCTTGTCTGTGTTCATCACACAACCCCACAGGTACGAATTTCTTTTCTCTTCTTTCTTTATTTATTAAAAGCCCTCACACAAGCCCTCTGAAGTTCAATCCTTCAGGTGTTGCACCCTCAGGGATTTTCATTTGATCCCCAATGCAGAAATAGTACCAGGAGTAGCTGACTGTACCGCTTTCTCCTCTGGAGCTTGCCATGGCATTGTCAGGAAAACCCAATAGGTGTCTGAGGTAAGTGTATGGATAGAAAAGTTTGTTTACGCTTAGCCTTGGTGTGATGGAGTGGATGCTCATTGAAAGAAGCATTTCAAGGACCTGGAGGGTTCCTGTTATTGAATCCTCAGTGCTGTGACTCAGTGTGTGGCAAGGACTGTAAATCGTCTGAGTTGTTTTCATTCCTGGATGCTCTTAACACACAGCAACAGTGGCAAGAAATGTCTCCATCTTTTCCTCTGCAGCTGGAGATGGCTTCTATTAGCCCAGCCTTGTGGTCCCCAGGTTAGGTTACTACCTAGCAATTTACTAGGAAGAGCAAAGGCCAGAAAAGCAGCTTCAGTGTCAAAAAATATGAAACAGTTGCTGTGTAAGGGAGTGTAAAGGGATTTTTTTTTTAAGCATCTCAGTTGAGAGGAGCTGTTGCACCAGTAGTTAGGGTTTTCTCTTCAATTGCAGATCAGCTTCAAGGTCCCCATCTTCGAAAGAGATTAGCAGGTGAACCAGGTTAATTGCTCTGTCATCATTAGGTCTGTCTCTGCTTCTATCTATCTAACAGCAAGTACAGTCAGGTTGCTGCAGCCCAGCATTGATTTCTGGGAAAGGAGGCAAGATACACACAGTGCAGTAATCTGAAAGATGCAGTCCATCTGAAAGATGGACTCTTTCCCTATAGTCATGCTCTCCATCCAGAAAAGAAACTGCTCAACTGATTGACAGCATCATAATCATCACTGACCCTCGCAGAAAGACAAACCTTCATGGTCCTGTTCAATACTCTTCCTAATAACTCTGGCACTATGTATGCAGAGACTAAACTGATGGAAACAGGCAAAAGTCACAAGCAGAGCAAATCATCAGTGAAATCTAAGGACTACACGTGAAACATTCTGGTTTTATCACTTTGCACTGAGTGAGACTTCTTGACAAAGATGATTGTTAGGTGGTGAAGAGACTTTTGTCATTTCTGCAAGTATAAAAGCCTTGGCCATCATTGAGACTGCCATACTGACAAGCTACCAATTCAATCACTCAGTATGAGGTTACTATTCCCATGAAGTTTCTCATACAACTACCACTTAAATAAGGCAGAAATACAAGTTTCAGCTGCTTTGAGCAGTGAAATAAATGCATATACTACATGTCTTGGCCTGGCATTAAACATGTCGAAGGTCAACATCAGTTAAGTACTTTCAATTAAGTACATGAAGTATATTTCAACTTTACAAAGATGAAGGTTCTTGAAAAGGTAGAGTGATGCTTTTCTTGTTTGGTCCCACACTCTCATGTGGTTTTTAAACATCAGTTCCTGTATTTCTAAAAAGCATGGTACCACTGACCCCTCTATTGCACTTACAGGTGGAGATACCTAACAGTCACACCAATGCCATCGTTTGCCTGATAGCTGGTGTAGAAAGTAGCCTTTAGAAACCAACAAAACTAAACAAACAGCAAAATCAACTATGGGATGGTCAATTACAGAAATTGTAGTATCATCGTTGGAGAACACTTGTGTGTCACAGTTGGGTTCTGTCACTTCAGAATAGCACAGGGCAACTAAAACACCTCATTCAAGTGCTGTTACCTCCATGCATCAACTCATTTTTCCCAGTGCTTTTTTTTCCCCTTTCTGAAGCATCACAGTTACTATGGAAAGAAGGAATAGCATTTATGTAGGTATTTGTGAGCCCCACCCATGCGTGCCATGTGAAGGGAGTCTCCATCAACAGTGTGACCTACCTCTGGTGGAGCACATCCATGTGGAAGGATGCCTTCCAGCAGGGCACAGGCATGGGCAGAACGAGACTCTGCTGTGCACCACCTCAGAAAGGAGGTCTAGGAGTAGGGCCAAATGTCTCTGAGGCGAAAGAGACTTGTCATTGTTTCTGCCATTGCTAAGAGGCAGGGAGCCAGTGGCTTTCACATAGCCAGTGGCATTGGTAAGAGAGGGGACAAATATTTTTGACACAGCACAGTGACACTGGAGTACAAGCTCCAGCACCACATGTCATTTCTTTAAGGGCAATGTGGCATGGGAAGAATTTTGTGCATGGCAGCATGAGGACACAGGGTCTATTTAACTTAAATTTTCCTTAAGACCTGCTGACTTTTCTGGTCAAGAGGAGAGACTTCAGTAATAAAATACAGGACAAAGCTGCAGATACTTCAAGATTTAAAACTTGAGTGGATAATAGTAGCAGACAGAAGTGTTCTGACTATTAAAGCATTAGATAGATCTTGCACCATTTTGTTTATTCAGGCAGACTTGGATAACAAATTGCAGCAGCATTTTGATCGATAGAGGAGTTCAGTGATGAGAACTGGAACAGCATAAACCCAGAACTGCTTGAGTTCAGAAGCTACAAAATTAGGGAGACGATTCTATCTACTTAGCCCAAAACTTTCAAAAATTATTAATTGGGTTTGTTTGCCCTAATTTAGGATTGCCTAGTCTGAGCCCTTAGAAAAATATGAAGAACTCGCTCTTCAGAAAACACAGCTCACCCTCTGCAACTTGGTAATTATAAAAAATATCTCCAGCAGGACACCTCTGGGTACTCAGCCATTCTGCTACGTGGTGCTGTAGTAATGCAACTGAGCACTATCATTTATTTATAGCACTAATTTTTAAAAATGAATTCTGAAACACTTCTGCCCTGTATTAGCTAATATGTGTTTTTATAACCTGTAAAGGCACTCATATGTAAATAACCTGTATAGGAAATTGTGTTCTTTTCCCAGGTGTCCTTTTCTCTCTGTAATTCCTTTCCTTCTTCATTACTCAGAGGACAAGTAGGGATGAAAAGAATAAATCAGAATTATCATCCTTGCAAAATAATAGGCTGGAAACACATTGTCTCTCAGCAGTTTCCATACAGAGACAGAACTGTGGTGTATGAAATTGGATGGGAACCATAATAACTTTCAATTACATGAGCCTTGATATTTTTAGTTAGAATGAGAGGACAAATGATGAATTCTAGAGAGATGTACAGCCCAAAGCACGACCATTTGAGCTACAACTCTCACCTGCTAGAACTAAGGGAGAACAATATTCTGTTAATAAGAACAACAGAAGTTTCTACAGCTAGAACAGATTTCACATCATCCTCAGCAGTATAACAGCAGCTTTAAACTCCCTCCAAAAGCAGTCACGTCCACAGCTAGGCCAGTGACTACATGGGACAGCAGGCAATACAAAACTGGAAAGTTGTGTCTGAGAACTGCTGTACGTGCAGTGTGGGTGGCTTAGGACACTAATCAGCTTATTTTAGAAAATTCTGACATGGTGGAGTCGCAAAACACCATGGGCATTCCTGTTCATGCTGCACCAGCATTTGGAGACCAGAACTGCTTCAAAATAAGCACAATAAAAAAAAAAACAACAAAAAACACTACAAAAAACCAAACCAAACAACTATGAGGGGCAGGTTTTGCTCCACAAAAGATCCGCAGTCCTAATTCACTTTGTCCAGATGAAAGAATGATAATTCCTACTTGAGTTTAGGTCTAAATGTTTTAAGTACCAGTGAGGCTAAGGAATAAGTATCAGCAGTCTACACTTCTCTTCCCTTTGCTTTAGCCATCAGTTGTCTAAATCAAGGTGAAAGAGAGAATGAAGTGGAAGTTTCTGCAGATGTAGTGAAGGGTTCTAAGATTGCTTTCAAACCTGAGGTGCCTTCTGGACCAAGAATAATTTTTTTGTATGTCATCATCCCCCCACGCCCTCATGAAGACACTCTTGAGAAAACAGGGTTTTATACAGAGTGTCCCCAAAACAGCTTGTGTCAGTTTATTTTGAAAACATGAGGTGTGCATTCTAACCATAGGCAAGCTTTCCACAGGAAGAAATCAAATCAGCTGTAGTGTCTGTACTGTGTCTACAGCAAGACATCCAGACTCACAGCTAATTTCAGTTTATCATGAAAACACTTCAGAATTTTTTATTCTTGTCCCTCTAGCCTTATACCTGATCTTTGCTAGTGCCTGGCACAGGATGCTTAAGGAGGAGTATGAGATTCTTTCCCTACTTTGTTCTTAGAGAATTTGTTAATTAGCATGCCCCAGAGGCACTACAAGAGGTAATGTGAAGATGGCTGTACTGAGCCAGACCAGAAGGTGCAGCTCTTGACACACACCAGTAATGATCACAAAGACAGAAGTTTACTGGTAGGCAAGCATAGAGCATGTCACCTGTCAGTCCTAGGCATCCAGCAGTATCAGATCTGTTATCTTTATATCCAGATAATCTGCAACCATTTCTCATCTTATGTTTTAGTATCCAGGGTATCTGCCAGCAAGGAACTCAAGTTTGGCGATGCAGTCTGTAAGGCAATTTCTTCCTTTTTGTATATATCCTGTTCCTTCTATAGAAGGGGCAGTGACAAACTTCCAAATTCACCATTGTTGTGGTGTTTTATGAACAGCAGCGATTGTGTTAGCAGGCACTGGAGGGTTGTTGCCAGGAAGTAAGGATACACTGGTATTTTGCATTTTTATGAGAAAAAAAAAATCAATTAGCCAAAATCAGTTTTCAAAGCCTACATACCTGGAAACTGCAAATAAACTTCCTATCACAGAAAGTCTGATATGTGCATTAAAGAAGGGAATTTTAAAAAGCAGCATCCATTAAGTAAGTATTAGGAAGATGTAGGATCTCCAACTTACAAGGATCTTAGGAGGCAAGATTATTCCCCCACCCAAAACATCTCCTTGGATGTTATTTTTTGTTGTGAACATGATCTCTCTGTCTTGACTGTAACAGTTTCCAAGTTGGAAGGGGGGACTGTACTTCTGTTTGTTACTCCAAAAGCATGAGGTAATGTGAACATTTCTGTGAAAATTATTTGAGAGTCTATACCAAGCCAGAGGCAGAAAAGAGATTACTGAACAATTTTAGGTAGATTTCTTACATATTCTTTGGATCAGGCTCTTGCCTGCTGAGGTAGAACAATTACAATATAGATTATTCTCTTTAATAAGTAGGTCACCACAGCTTTTTTTTTTTTTTTTTTTCAAAAAGGTTAAAACAAGCTTTATTTTAACATACAAATCAATTTGTGTACAAGGCAAAACATACCCCCCCATAGTGGCAGGCACACTGGGTCTCCACACAGCATGTGTGGCCAACCTGTGCTACAGTAATCCTGAGATATGGAAAAAAGCCCTAAAAATCTTTTTTAAAAAGCCAAAATATCTCCTTTTCATCACTCTTGCTATAATCACCTCCATTTGGGAAGAAAAACATTATACAGTTCTGAATTAAGAAAACAAATTATCTACAAGCCAAATACCCAAGATACTTGTCTAATTCCCTGCTGCCATCTGGGCATACCAGCAAGAGCACTTGGGGAGGGCAAACCAAGAGGCGCAAATATGCAAAGTTACTTCATTAACACAGCAAAGCATGTAGAAAGATATTTTTTCTACCTTCAACTACTATTGTCTTCACAAACTGTATGGTCAGGGTCAAGCTTACACATCCTATGAACTTAAAAGAAAAAAGTTCTCTACATTGTGTGTTAAGTTACAAAACACACACACACAAACAAACTTACTTTGCTTCCTTTCACCATCAAGTTATATGTGATATAGAAATATTTTTAAAAGCTTAGAAAAGCAGAACTGTAGACATTTGAAGTCTTGTCCCTACTATTAAAGACTACTTGAACACCCTTATTTCACTACAAGATCGTATTTGTCATTAACTGACATGAAAGAAAGGAACATCTCTTTTTAAAAAAAAAAAAAAAAAAGGTAAAGATAGGGGGAAAAGTATAGATAGGGAGTTTTTAGTTTTACAACATATAAAAATAAGTTACACTATATATTATGGCTTTCTCATTTAGTAGATGAGTGCCATCATGGATTTAAACACTAGATGCTGTAACTAATGAACTCACCATGTTCTCAGACTTTCCTTGTTGAGTTTTAATGACTGTGTGAAAAGAAACAACCAGGTATTAGTGGGACAGTTAAGAAGCCTCCAGAACAATTTAAATAGCAAGGAGCACTTGTAGAAGTCTTTCAGATAAATTTTTTACTTAATTGAAAACTGAATTGAAATTTTAAAAGTAATTTAAAATTGAAATCTTCATTTCATTTACTCTCTTGGCACAAATAAAGGCCAAGCCAAACCTTCTGTGAACTTCAGCAGAGTCAGGACTTACTTCATACTGAGTTTCATTTCAGTAATGTTTACAGACAAGTATGATGCTATTATGCTGCTGAAGTAAAAATTTCTCTTTAATGTTTGTTATGTTAATCATACAACTGAGACACTAGTTAGATTTGGTGTGCAGCCACCTCAAAAAGGCTACAATAATGCTAAACTGACACCACTCAAAACTACAAGACAACTGCTCAATACTAAGTGTTGCCTACTCTGAATAAGAAGCAAGAGAGGGGGCAAGCACACAGAAGATGCTTGAGTCAGACCGAAAGACTGCATTTACACAATGCTGTATTATTGATGGCTGAGTGTACTTACATTTCAAAGTCTAAAGTTGTGTTAAAATTGGACAAGCTAAGACAATATTCAAATACATGTAAAGAAAAAGAATTCTAGTTTCATAGATGAAGTTGTAACAGAAAACTCATTGTGCAGTTGAAGGAGCATTTGCAACAAAGTTCACAGCAGACCAGCACAAATTTTAGACTTAAGAAAATAGCAAGAAAGATCATGGCACTGAATTTAGGAATATTTTCAAGCTCTCATTTTACTCAGGATAGAATTGCCAGTTGAATAAAGTTAACTCAATACTGTACTTTCCTTATAAACAAGGCTCCGTGTCATGTAGAAGAGATTTCTCTCCCCTTTTTCTCCAAGCAAAGTATCTGAAAGGCAAGCTACAGTGATTGTTTCTGACAGCAATAAAGCAGCAGATAGAAAACTAGGTATATCAAAAAATTCTTACAGAAAAGGCATCCATCCTGGTTTGATTTTGTTTATAAAAAGGCACTTCACATATTGCTAAAGCTCCAATAACGTATTTATCCTTTTAGTTTTTCCTGTTAAAAGGATGTATTTCAAGGTGGTTAGCATGAGTATGCAAATGTTCTTTGTACGGTGTTTATCTGTAACAAATTTATAATTACATATACTATCTTACACCATTCATTTAGAAGAAAAGGTTCATGTTCAAAATAATAGCAGGTCTTCATACAATACTTCAGTGATGATGGATGATCTGTCATAAACAACACACCACCTGTAGTGAGTTCATGCTAATAAAATTAGCAGTATAAGTCTTTCAGAAGTGAGTCTTCAGTCTCTTGTTTTCCTCTCGCAGTCTCTCAATTTCAGCTACTAAGCTTTCATTTACAGAATATCTTTCAAGTAAAGTGTGTATTTCATTCTAGAGAAAAGAAAAAAAGTCCCAATCAGTAGCTATAAAGCTAATTATTCCAGTTGCACCCTATTCATTTTCATATCCCTTTTGAAAATTAAATAACACTGTTTTAAAAAACTTTCAATAAGAAAAGTAAGATTATTTTTTTCATGCTGACATATAGTATTTTGATCATTAATACATTAGTGAATATTTTATCAAAGGATATTTTGCACTTCCTCAGGAAGAGAATCTACTAATGCAGGTTCCATTAGAATGTTCAGTACCGAGACAAGGTCTTTTTAATGCAGATCAAAAGAACAAAGATTTATAAAAGGGTGAACTTAAAGAATACAGGCTATAGTTTGGTATGCATGCAGAACCTGTAAGTGAAACTTTCTATTTGAATTCCATCTATCTCCTCCTTACCCCAGCTCTCAGTCCTTTCCAAAGGACAGTTAAATTTGTTTCTCTTTTTATCTTTTTATAAATCTTGAAGTATGGAATTCATGATACCTACTCAATGCATATGTTCCCTTTATCAAGCATAAAATAGTCTAAGAGATTCCAATTCTTAGTTTCCCCTCTTTCACTCCCAGTCCTCCCTTTCTTGCTCTTAATAAGCAAAAAATATTTTCAGTTTTGAGAGAAGTTGGCATGCCTTGGTATTACTAAAACTGAAAACTGAATACATTTCTGACCATGCTTTTTGTACATACCAACTGTATATGGAACTGCTTGATCATCTCCACTTGCATGTTCACAATATCTCGATGGCATGCTTCTCTAGGGGAAAAATTGCAAAAGAAGGTTTAATTTTACTTAGGAAGCAGTAATTCTCTCCCAGAGAGAGCACGCAGCACAATTCCTCACCTTTATGACATTGTGAAACATGAGTCTAAAAACCCTTAAGCCATGAAACATACTCCTCTACCACTTATTTTCTGGAATACTTTTGTTACAACATTGACTTTCATAAGCAGCATTTTTTTTAGTGTACAAAAAGACAGGATCTTTTCTGTTTAGAAATATAAATATATATGTGGCAATACCAGGATTGTTCTTTTTTCACTTGCGAGCTGTAAACTTCTCTCCCTTTTACCATTCAAAGCTGATTTTCAATCCTTTGGAACATAAGTACCACAGAGAAAGGTATTTATCTGTAACCAAAGATACAGGTTTTCATAGCTCACTTTCAGTGCTCTTTTGTAAGAGGGCCCAAAACATCAACTGTGATAAAGAATACATTATCCTCAAACCTACAGAATGCTTCAGGTTAATCTACATAAGTAGCAGCAGTGTTGTCCATGAATTGACATGAATTTGTCGATTCACAGACAACTATTCTACACTACAAGAACCAAGCTTGGAAATACCCTCTGAGCACTACACTAATACAAGCGTTAGAGATGCTGAGGAGTAACAGGGAGAACAGCTCACACAAAAGCAGGGAGCTCATCTGCTCTTCCTGAACAGCACACCACAGTGCAATCATCTGAGACCAAACACTGTGCTATGGGTACCAATGGCCTAAGAAAGTAAGGCCTTTAAGTAGACATAAACAGATCATATTTCATTGTCCTTTCCTAAAACACATAGCAAAGCCAAAGGAAATATATTCTTCACTTTCTATTTGCAGAGTTTACTGTGCTTCAGAACTCCTACTGGAGTCCAACAATATTCTTCAAGTGTATCAAGCATAGATGCCAGCTGGCAGCTTAGAAACCCAAAGATGTAGGTTATCTCCCAACAGGAAGTTCAAGAAACAAGCAGCTTTTTGGAGCCAAACTAGTTTTATGTTCCTTCTGGTCCTTTTCTAAGGTCCTTGTTTCCCTGTTACTTGAAGATGAATGAATTTCAGGCGAGAGCAATAAAAATCACTTGAAGATGATCAGAGGGCTGGAACACCTCCTACAAGGACAGGCTGAGTGATTTGGGCTTGTTCAGCCTGAAAAATAGAAGGCTCCAGGGAGACCTCATTACAGCCTTCCAGTATCTAAAGGGGCCTACAAGAAAGCTGGGGCAGGACTTTTTACAAAGGCTTTTAGTGATAGGATTAGGGGTAGTGGCTTCAAACTGGAAGAGGGGAGATTTCGATCAGAAATTAGGAAGATGTTTTTCCACTGTGAGTGTGGTGAGACACTAGAATAGGTTGCCCAGGGAGGTTGTAGATGTCCCAACACTGGATGTGTACGTTGGATGGGGCCTTGTGCAACCTGGTCTAGTGGGAAGTGTCCCTGCCCAGGGCAGGGGGATTGGAACTAGATGATCTTTAAGGTTCCTTCCAACTCAAACTATTCTATAATTCTATGAGAAATCCTTCCCTCGGATTCACAAGGATGAAAGGCATTTCTATCAATGAGAAGCTTGCAATGGCTCCCTTCCCTCTTACTGACTTCAGTACAATCTCTTACATTCAGTTTAAATGTATCCACAATTTACAACTGGGAAAAGGGCCAGCAAAGCCTTGTAGCCACTAGAGGAAGTGCAGGTCTGAAGAGAAATGCAATCTCTGAGGCTCCAGACCTTAGATACTAGAAATACAAGACTGACAAGCACACCCTCCAACACTGGCATGCCCAAATAGAGACTTGAAAGAATAAACATAAACAAACATGCAATCTAATCCATACACTGCATTTTAAATCATGTGAAAGTTACGGTTGTTAATCAGATGCCTGATTATTGCCAAAAAATCCCAATATTCTTATTGAAAGACATTAAATAACATTCAATGTTGGCAGATACAGACAGCCATAGCACACAGATGTACTAAGCTTATTTTGCATTGTTTTTTGACATCAAGACAGCAATACCTCCCCTGCACAGCAATCCTTTCGCCCTCCACCATCTCAGTCAACCTACTTCATCTTAAACATGGGTTGGAAAGTGATCCTCTAGATACAACTCTCTCAACTGCTCCATCTCCTTCAAACTCCACTCTAAATCCATGCCAATTTTACTTCTTTCATGACAAGTGGAAAGTTAGCTAGGTATCCACAAACACAAGGTAATCTGACACCAACCATCATTTACAGCACAGACATTATTTCAATGTAAAGCTTCACCTGTAGAAATACACACAGTATCTTACCTCATGCATGCCATTCTAACAATTGAAGCCAATATAAGTCAACTCTCTAAATCAAACTCTCCACAATGTCAGCTTTAAGAGAAACTTCTGCTGGGACAAGGGATAATCATGGAGGAAAAGAAACCAGCAGAAGCTTTCAGGAAAGCACTACGGACCTTGTTATGCAGCCAAATTTACCATCCAAGAAATAAACACTCATTCTGAAAACACATTAGCAAGGCTATGCATTAACAGCCCTCAGAGATATCAGTCTAGTTAGTCACAGAGCTATTAAAAATAAAGTTTCATACCCAGATTTTCAAGATTAGGGCTGCTAATGGTGTCATTTTCTAATGCAAATAAAAATTTGTTAAAGCAGATGCTGAAACCTCTTACGAAGAAAACATGGCATTGGAAAAAAAAAAAAAGTGTTCTGCATGAATGCCAGTACCTCAAGTCATCCATTGTTTCTTGTATCATATTCTGAATGAAGTTTATTTGGATCGATGTTAGAGGTGCATTTGGTCTGCTACTCCCAATGGTTTCTACTATTTTTTCTGACAACGAACTGGCAACTCCAGCAGTGACAGGTGACGTTATCCTTGGACCTTTAAAATAAAAAATAAAATAAATTCATAAATTTGTCTTGAGGCTTGACAATATTTTATCTCAAATATTACCTACTAAAAAAAAGTATTACAATGAGTCTTTTCAGAGGCAATTAGAGATGTTCTAGGAGGCCTAACTGGATTTACAGAAGAATCAAGATTGCGTGTTCTGTTTTAACTCTAATGCCATTTTATCAGGTTTCACACCAGTTCACAATGAACTACACCCAAAGCTGGACCAAGATGATCAACTTACTTGAGGTAGTTCCATTTACTGGTAGATCATATGCAGGATAGGTCTGAGTATTTCTCACTAGTCTCTCATTTTTATCAGGAGCCTTTACAGCAGTGAATGATGGTGGCGCACTTAAAGTTACAGATTCTGCACTTGATGAGCTTGATTTTGAAAGCTGACAAAAAAACCACAAACAAGGTGAACTCTACTTATTACGATTATCTAATTGCATTTGAAGACTAAGTTATCAGGAATGCACTTTGAAACATTTTTCTTTTTAGGAATCCACTCACAGATATGTGTTTTTCATCTTCTAGACATCTTAAAAACCGATTGCTAAAAATATTCAAAATTGCCTCAAGTGCGCACACACACAAAGGAGTGCAAAAGACAGGGGCTTCTTAATTTTCACATCAAACATCTTGTGCTGAAGTTGCAAATATTCCTGGGAAACTCAGACTTCTCAAAAGCAATACTAAAGGAACTATGGTCTCAGCAGAAGCATATCAAAAATATCTCAAGAAGGAAGAAGAGGGAGATGGAAAACAGGGAAAGAAGAGGGTGGAATTAACCTAATAAACGACAAACAATTATACTGGTGCAACCGGCTAATGATCATTCCTGATTCACTAGAAAAACCAAATTATTCCTCAGGCTAGCCCAGTTTTGTTTCATGGCAACTTTTCTAACCAGAGCTTACTTAAAAACAACATACTTTATCTTGGATTGCTGAAGGCCAACACACTTAAACTGAACAACAGTTTACAAATTTGTGTCAATAGAGTGCATAGAGTTGCATAATAAAATTAGCTGAGACACTATTAAGGATTTTTCCGTCAAGTAGTAGTATTCTGTCAAGATTCTAAAAACACCACTCATAACAAGAGTTAGGATAGTATACCTGCTTTAAGACTTCTTTAGGTTCTTGTTTTCCAAGATTTATTTTCTTAGTGTCAGTCTCTGGATGTTTTTCCTCTTCTTTAAGTGGAGATCCTACAAATGCATGTAACGGGCTAGACTGTATCCCTTGTGCACTACTGCCCACTGGAGTTTTTTTTACTGGAAAGGTAGTGGTGAGCTGTGGGAGAAATTCAAAATCCAGAAGGTAGGACTGAAAATCCAGACCTAAAGTGAAAAGGGAAAGGTAAAACACACAGGTCAAAAGACCAAACACACATCAACTCAAATCCACAATTTGTGTGGGTGCCTGCACACTCAAACAAAACAAATGAACAAAATCACCCAAAAATTCAGCCACAAAAACTAAATCCAGCTTGTGCTGTCACTGCCTCATGAAAGTAATAAAGCATGAAAAGCCTCTAGATACGACTATAAATTGCATAAATCAGATAATTTAGGACTATATTTCCTGTTACCAGGTTGTGTCTTAGCACCTCAATGTGTTAGAAATTTTCCAGAAGTTCACTTGTTTCAGTATCTGATTTCATCATTTATTTTCAATGGTAGGACAAAATTAGCATGTAAGAACTAATGCAGGCCTCCAAAGACCTACCACCAATAAAGGAAAATACACTGGAAGTATGTTTACCATCTCCTTTTGCTTGAGGATCTTCATTCACTTTACTTGCAATAATATCTACAAAATATCAGAACACAGACAAATTGTTTATTGAATGATACCTACATCAATATGCAGATCATTGCATCGACAAATTAAAATACCAAGTACAGCATTCAGTAACACATAAATGTCAAAATGTCATGCTAGATGCAGATGAACGATGCTTTACAAATTTCAGTATTAATAACTTACCATCTCTGACTGGAGAAAACACATCTCCTAAACTAGTTTGACTCAAATCATCAATACTATTTAATTCAGCACTTTTCCCATGATCTGTTTCTTTAGATGGAATCACATCCAAGCTGCAACTACAGGGAATACCTTAAAAGGACAAATAGCATTCAGTTAGTAAATGACGTTTTTCAGAAATAACATGTTATCCCTACACAATTTCACAGCAAGCACGATGCCTGGTTAGCCCAGGCAAGCACTTTAGAACTTCTACAAATTCCAACTAGAGAGTCAACTGTAACTTCCTCATTTGGGCTGTCAACGCAGGTGAATATAACTAGAAGCTAAGATACTTAACAACAACAACAAAGATACAGTTGGATTTCCTTTCGTCTTTTTTAAAAAGGAGAGTTGTCAAACAGGAGAATGCTTCATTTTCAGATAAGTTTATATGATGGATGCAGCAAATTTATGGTGTATCCAGTGAAAGGCAACCTAGTGAATGCACCTTCTGCTAAGAAGATAATCACATTCAGATGATCAAACTTTAAATGCTCCACAAGAAGAGAAATATGCTTCAGTGGGGCCGTTAACCAGATGAAGGGAAATTCTATGAAACATCTATTTTAATATCCTAACATCAGGTAAGCTTTTTCTGCTTATTTCTAATAGTAGGAAATCAGAGTGAGGTTACAGTTGCAGAAGAAACAAACTTATTCCTAGACCTTTCCACCCTCAGGCCTCACTCAAGACCCAACCTACGGAAAAAAAGGCTATCTTTTGTATGCATGGTAGCAGAGACAGTTGTCTGAAGAAAGGAAGCATATCTTAAGTCCAAAAAAATCCCAGTAATAATTCAAACTACAGTTTTTAGATGAGGAATACATCGAGAAGTTAATCAAACTGCTAAAATAACCACCTAAATAAAACTTTCACAATTTAGTATGGTTGAAAACCAGATCAGTGCTGTAAACAAGCTACTATTCTGCCCTCACCGAACCCCGAACTTTAGAAGTGCTTGTATAAATTAAGATCTAGGCAAAGCACATTAGTGCTGTGCGATACATAAATAAATCTCCTACAAGTAAATCACCAGTACATACAGAAGCTTTGCTTTGTACCTAAACTTAAACAAACAAAACAAACCACTGTTCATAAAACCTGTAACTACTTCCCTATGTGGGATTACTTGTTCAAGTGATCCAAATGTGACTTTGTGGATAACTACAATTAATCACGTCCAAGTATTTATGGGATCTTGACTCTGGTTTAAGATTTCACTTTTAAATTTATTAATATATCCCATTTTCCACTCCTTTAGACATGTCAGTTGTGACAAATAACTAGTAAGTGCAATCCTATGTAAGTAAATATTTGGCATACTGAGTCAAACCAGAAGCAAGTATCAACCTGTGCCAGAATCTATAGGGGATCTGGGGATCTACATGGAAAAAGTATAATAATGTCTTTTGCATATTTTTACCAGTTTCAGTAATCTAAATGTACAAAGTACCTAAACCAGAGGATGGCTGTTAAATAGTTTATGGGAAGCCATAAACTCCAAACTTCTCATCACATTCTGACTTCGTTTATAATTTTGTACTTTAAAATACTTCTGACAAAAAGCCCCAGACCATTTATAAGTTTTATGAACAGATTTTGTTTTAAATATCCCATCAGATCACTTTATTGAATGCCCCTTATTTCTCCTCAGTTAAACCCCATAATCAGGGTCTAGCAGAGTTCCCACAGAACAAATGCCATCCATGGTCTCTCAGCCTTCCCCATTTGTAAGCTTAAAGACCATATCTTCTGAAGTATATGGAGGTCTTTGCTTCTGAAGTGAACATTCAGTTTAATGAAAAATATTTGTTTTACTTGGTAAGCCTTTATTTTCTTAAATCATTTATTTATTATGCATGGTCATGTTTAATGGCTATTACCCCTTGCATCTTCAAATAAAGATAATAAATCATATATTTTAACTCAAGTAAAATTTTCCACACCATTCAGTAACGTTGATTAGCAACACTTCTTGCATACTTAGGAAGTATTCTACTTCACCTTGTACTTCACTGCATACCCAAGGGAGATCATTAATACACATCTCTGTGAACTGCGGTGGCTTATTGCCTAATGACTGTTACTAAATGTATTTCTCCCTATTTAAAAAGGGAGGGGAAAAGCACTGTTGCATTAAAATGACTTGAGGACTTCTTTTTCAAGAATCAAACTAACTGATTTGACTATGTTTTCAGAACTCTTTATTAAATAAAATTAAAGAGTACATTTCACATAGTGGCAGAATTTTTGAATAATGCTTAGAATTCTTATAAAGAATGTGCTAATTTGAGAAGCATAAATAACAAGTACAGTTATACAACTAATCATTCTTGGCAACTATATTTAACATCTTTCCTACCATGTAATATTGGAATCATGCCTCAGACAAAAATGTAGCTCAGTTCTCACTTGAGGTTTTAGACTAGTTTTTTTTGCTGTGTTTTGTTTGTTTGTTTCCAAATTAGGTCTGTTACTCCCATTTATTAATAGAATTACAAACCATTAGCTTTGCATTCAATACAGGCACTGCATCAGAAAATATATTACATACATATGCGTAATCTACAGGAAGTCAGAATGCAAGAGATAGTCCCATAATGTCACCATAGTTTTCTCCTTTAAATACATACTTTTACTTCAAGTCCAGAATTTTAGGCTTCGTGTGTGAAATTTTTGTACAGTAATGGTCAAGGCATGAAATACTCCTTCCATCTTTCACATCATGCCAAATACAACTATAAGAGTGGGAAGAAGACACTACCTGTTTTCTCCTGAAGAACATCTCCTCCCTTATTCTCATTTTGCAATGTCGCTGATGGTTGAGAGGCAATGTTTTTGATGCCAGTATTTTGGATGCCTCCAAGATTACTACTAGCTTTGACTTCTACTTTTTTGGATGCGGGTTTATTTGAAGAAGTGGTAATGTTAGACTAAGAAAAAAAAGTAGAACAAAGTAACAGAAATTATTATTCCTTCATCTTAAAGTAAAAATAAGACATTTTCTGTTTCAAAATACTAAAAAGATTCCATTTAAGTTGCAAAGGTTGCCTAGGAGATATGCTTTTACAAATTTATTTTTTTTTTTTTAAAGTATCTTAATGTAACTTCAAAGAACACTGGAAACATCTGTATTAGTATATGAATACTGTATGGACCTGAAAAGAATAGCAATAGAACTTAAAGTTAACAATGGAGTGACCTGGCACAAGCTAATGTTGATCCCAGGCTTACACATATGGGAAGTAAGAGATTATATTATTGGGAACACCAAATTGTAAAGGAATAGTCAACCACTAGCAGCAAGAGTGCTAGAAGAGGATGGAAGTCTCAGAGTAGTAAAGAATCCACTTCAAAGTTTCTCTCCATCTTCACTGAAATGGCATGTGCAGCTTCCAGATACAGTAGAGCCTAATTGGCTGCTCATGGCTTGGACGGGCATATGCTCTGCTGGGCAAAACTCTGGCTGGATGGTCAGGCCCAAAGAGTGGTGGTGAATGCAGCTAAATCCAGCTGGCAGCTGGTCACAAGTGGTGTTCCCCAGGGTTCAGTATTGGGGCCAGTCTTATTTAACATTTTTATAAATGATCTGGATGAGGAGTGCACCTGCAGTAAGTTTGCAACTTAGTGTAAGTTGTGTGAGAGTGTTGACCTGCTTGAGGTTAGAAAGGCTCCTCAGAGGGACCTGGACAAGCTGGATCGATGGGCCAAGGTCCATTGTATAAGCTTTGACAAGACCAACTGCCAAGTCCCATACTTGGGCCACAACAACCCCATGCAACGCTGCAGGCTTGGGGAAGTAAGCTGGAAAGTTGCCTGGCAAAAAGGGACCTGGGGGTACTGATCAACAACCAGTTAAATATGAGCCAGGAGTGTGCCCAGGTGGCCAAAAGGC
This sequence comes from Brachypteracias leptosomus, assembly GCA_013401335.1. Classification (NCBI taxonomy): domain Eukaryota; kingdom Metazoa; phylum Chordata; class Aves; order Coraciiformes; family Brachypteraciidae; genus Brachypteracias; species Brachypteracias leptosomus. The sequence continues at coordinate 125,480 of VYZX01005699.1, forward strand.
CAATGGCATTCTGGCTTGTATCAAAAATAGTGTGGCCAGAAGAACTAGGGAACTGCACTCAGTACTGGTGAGGCCACATCGTGAATACCACATTCAGTTTTGGAACCCTCACTACAAGAAGGGCATTGAGGAGCTGGAGCTGGTCCAGAGAAGGGCAATGAAGTTGGTGAAGGGCCTAGGGAACAAGTCTTACGAGGAGTGACTGAGGGAACTGGGGTTGTTTACTCTGAAGAAAAGGATACTGAGGGGATTCTGTTTTGCTCTCTACAACTAGCTTAAAGGAGGTTGTAAAGAGGTAGGTCCTGGTCTCTTCTCACAAGTAACAGGAAACAGCCTTAAGTTGGACCAGGGAAGGTTTAGGTTGGACATGAGGAAAAATTTTTTCACTGAAAGGGTTATCAAACACTGGAACGGGCTGCCCAGGGAACTGGTTGAATCACTATCCCTGGAGGTGTTTAAAGCCATGTACATGTGGTGCTTAGGGACATGGTTTAGCAGCAGACTTGGTAAAGTAGGGATATGGTTTGACTAGATGATCTTAGAGGTCTTTTCCAACCTAAATGATTCTATGATTCTAATTAAGTCCTGGAAGAACCTCTTAACTTCTCCACCATATGTGTGCCTGCAAAACACCATATATAAGACCATGCAAAAATACCTCAAGACAGGCAGCTGTATGTCTTCCTCTTAAGTGGAAGGTCCATTACAGACCTTTCTGCTACTGCCTACAAATGAATCTTAAGATGCCACTAACTGATCTGCAATGGCAGCATATTCACACCAGGAAATTTAAGACTAAAGTTTCACTTATTTCTACACTGAGGCTAGAAGTGAGGGGGATCCACATTAAAATCCCCTAAAACGGGACTTAGAACTCAAGAGTTTAATTTCTGTGTTGGTATGAACCACTTTTGTTGGTATCTATAATGCTTAGAAATTGAACACTAACATTTTTTTAGAACTTAAACTTATGCTTTGCTTTCCTTAATCTTTATATTGAGCAATAAAAAGGGAAGCTTTGTTACCTTGGAAAAAGTGCTACTGGACTGGAGACGTATGCATTTCACACAGCTTTTGTGAGCAAAAACGATTCTCACTGGTGAGGTCAGTTGCCTTAAGTCATACTGGCAGATTTTTCCCCGGGAACATCCAATAGCCAGAGTAGTGCCATCAGGCATGAAGTCTACTGTTGTCAGAGGAAAATCAGCTACTATTGTTGTCAGTAACCTTCAAACAGGAGAAAGAACAGGATAAAGAAGCTTTTAGAGTTCAGAAGTTAGACTTTTCAAAACAGAGTAGCTAAAAAAATAATATTAAAAGCTTTCAAAATTCAGCTGCAATTCCACTTCTCCAATTCAGTGCCATATCTTATGGAACAGTGGATTAGGCTTATACTAAGTGTTCATGATTAAAAAATTAAGACTGCATAGGCCTCAAAAGATTTCAGCAGGACAGGATCAAATTGCCTTCCTAGCACCAATTCTGACACCAACATGTACTGGTATCATCATGGACACCAGCAGTCATACTTCATACATCCTCTAGCTTCCCAAGCCTATCAACTCTAACCTTCCCACAACTCTAGGAAGAACTTTAGGTCCTTGTTTGCATCCTTCTACTACAGCCTTCCAAACCAGAGCCAGATTCCTGCTTTATTCAGGTAGAGCAAAAGCACAACCCACACTAGAACCAAAGTCCCATGAAACCACTTGCCATCCTACCCTCTTACTTCACAGTCCCACCACCTACGCCTCATACTTCCTGCTGTTTCAATCAATGCCCTCCCATATTTAAGGTTCACTATTTCAGCAACTCTGTGCACCACAGTGAAGTCTTGTATTTTGAACTAGAAAAGCAGGTAAGCTAAGCTCTGGTGGCTGCAGGTCCTCACAGGCTGTACTGCCCCTCACAGAAGCCAGTTGCTCTGTACCAACCAGAAAAGCCCATATACAAGCACTTGGGAGAGGTCACTCATACACACCACCTCAGTTAGTTCCCCCATGCCTCATTTTTTTTGATTTTTGGGGGTTTTCTTTGTTTGTTTTTTAAATAAAAAAGCAAAATGGACTATGGGACAGGTTCTCCAGCAGCAACATGCCAACAACTTCAACCATTCTGAATGCAGTCTGAACTATTTCATGTCATAGTTAGGTGTGCCTTTTCAGTTTATAAAAGCCAAATAAGGATCTTATAGAAGTCAAAGGTCTTTTATATACTCACTTTTTACTAGAAGTATCATAGAGAATAATTCTTTTATCCAAACCTACAGTTACAAGCAGCAGCTTATTGACTGGAGAAAAGCAGATTTCTGAAGCTGGTGCTTTATGAGTATTTTCAAAATTGTGATATGGGTTCTGGCTATTTACATCCCATAGAGTTACATTTCCACTGTCAGAAACACTGCCCAGCAAGGATTTCTTAAAGGATGAGTATTGCAAGTGTCGAATAGGCTGTAAAACAGACATAAAAAAATGAATTGTAATACCACTATTAAACACTGTATTAAATTATTTTATAAACATAACACATTAGGAATACAGACATTACATTAAGTGCTTTACAAAAGCTGGCCCCAAAAAAGCCCCAAAAAAGTAAAACAGTAAAGTTCATTTCATGTTACATTGCCATTTTTGCTGTCAGGAGGAAAGACTTTTTTTTCGTATCAGTATGGGGTACTGTATGAGCTGATCAGCAAAATGAAGGGGAAAAAAAAAGTCTAGAAAAAGTTTATTTTTCATCAAGGATCATGCATCATACACACTAAAAACCAACCAGCCAAACAAAAACAACAACAAAACCATACACTACATCTAAAATTAGAGGAGTGAAAAGCTATATTACTTCACTGATTGGTCTTCTGCCAAGAATACTAAACTTAAATTCCCTTCCACTGATTTTAAATATTTGGATATAAGCCAATTTGACAAGACACCCAGACTCCAGAGTTATGGAAGTATGTAGGTCCTGCAGAAGAACAGACTTCACCCTGCAAGCTAGAACCACAGAAGAGGGTAACATGTCTGGTTTAGCACATGCAGCCAGTGTTAATCACAGAACCACGTAATAATACAGGAATGTAACTGGCCTTTCAGAAGCAGGTGTTTCATTTCCACTATATTGCTTCAGAGGATGTTTCAGAACCTCACTGCTCCAATACTAAATTACAATACTCAATTTCCAGAATTTTATTTATGAGCCATTTGCACTAATTCACCCCTGTGACAACCCTTACTCCAGTGCTGCTTTTCTCAGTTTTACTAAACAGCCACCTCACCTCCTTCCAGGCTTGTTTTGCTATAAACAGTAAGTGAGAATCAGTCTCCCAAGTCTTGTTTTTCAGTACCACGACAGTCACTTTGTAACTCTCCCAATTTGAATCTTTCTTGAATATGGACAACCAAAAATCTTACACGATCATCCAAAAAAATTTGCTATTGCCTTACAAAAGCAGTAACACTTTGCCAATTTTGTCCTTGTCCTAACGTATCCTAGACTGCATTTTCTTTTCCAAAAGGAGTCTGTTTTGGTTGCTCATTGCCATTTTGTGATCCAGAAGCCCAAGTCCTTCTTTCCCTTGGGATTTTTCAATTCCTGGTCTAATACAAAAAGTCTCAGTTGTGGCCTAAGTCTGGTACCTTGGTTTCTACACTGTCATAGCTGTTCTCATGTCTATTATTTCAGTAACTTTTAGGTACTTTCACAGTCCTCTCTCTTACAGGTAACACCTTTCAAATGTATCTTATCATAGCTCTACTTTTCACATCATAACCATTACTGAAAATATTAAACAAGATTAACTATTGATAACCCAAACAAATACTATTCTTTCAGTATTACCTACTGTCTTCCTTCCTGCAGCCAATTTCTTGGGGCAATCCTTGGTATCAATACAGGCTGGGGAATGATGAAATTGAGAGCAGTCCTGTGGAGAAGAGCTTGGGGCTACTGGTGGATGAAGAGCTGGACATGAGCTGACCATGTGCACTCACAGCCCAAAAGGCCAACCCTGTCCTGGGCTGCATCAAAAGAGTACGGCCAGCAGGTTGAGGGAGGTGATTCTGCCCCTTTGCTCTAGTGAGACCTCACCTGGAGTACAGCATCCAGCTCTGCAACCCTCAGCACAAGGACATTAACCTGTTGAAGCAGGTCCAGAGGCTGCCACAAAAACTGATCAGAGGGCTGGAGCACCTCTGCTATGAGGGCAGGCTAAGACAGTTGGGGTTGTTTAGCCTGGAGACGAGAAGGCTACGGGAAGACCTTATTGTAGCCTTTTGGTACTTAAAATGGGCCTATAAGAAAGATGGGGACTGTCTTTTTAGCAGAGCCTGTTGCAACAGAACAAGGTGTAATGGTTTTAAACAAAAAGAGGGGATATTAAGATGTATTAAGATAATAAGATGGAGATATTTATTGGTTTATATGCCTCCAACACAATTTCTAGCACTTGTATTGTATGTCTCACTGGAAGCCTAGTTGCTCCCCAAGGAAGGGGCACCCTCAACTGCATATTCAAATAAGACTTAAGATGACTGATTATAACTAATATGGTCTTCTACTGGATATGACAGAGACATTTTTGTCAGCATTTTTCAGTTCATTTACATTTTAAGAAGAAATACCGAGAGACTCAGGAATAGCAGCTTCAATTACATACGTGATCTACATGGGAAACACGAGTGCCCCTCACAGTTCCCTCACTTCACCTCCAAATACTTTCCTTACTGCCCTGGCATCTGCTCATTTTCTACCTCCTCTGTCCTCCTGCCCACCAAGATTACTCTCTCCTAGCTCTTCTCAAACCTCCCCTGCTACCAAGTTTCCCATTTTCTTTTCTAACTTTTCTTTCTAATCTCACAGGCCCAAACTTGAGTTCTCTCGGGTTTGGTTTTTTGTCCCCTATTACATACCTTCCTGCTACTGCCTCTGTTCACCACTTCTCATGGAAGTCATGGTGTTTCCTCAGAGCAGCTTCACAGTTTAATTTCAGGTTGCTGATGAAAGAGGTATGAGGTGTGGGAAAGCTCCTATTCACTTCTCACTTTCACTAAATTAAGTTAGCAACAAACCTCACTTGCAACAATGCAATTGCTAAGGAATGGAGGCGCTTAAATCTGTGCACCCTTTTATGAGCCAGTCAAATGCATCATTTGGCATCCCTGACAGTATGCTACATGTCCAAGTTTCAAATTCTTGCCCAGACATCTAAAGGCATCTGAAAGGCTGCTTGACAAGACAAAACCAAAACATTTATCTTCCCAGGAGTGAGTCACTTAATTTGAGGTTTCCTAAAAAAATACATTATCTGAAAAACATCTAGGTGAAAAAAATACAGTTTTAAGCCTAGCACACTTAGAAACAGCAGACAACCAAGGCTCATATGGGAAAGCATCAAGTATTAAGATGAAAGTGGTCAAACTCCATCACTCACAATAAGTCTTAGTTACATTTTTCTCATTTTACATGCCATCCATAAGCAAAGAAGAAATTAGAAACTGTATTTTAAAATGAGAATAGGCTTCATGAAGTACCATTCTGTCTTTATATTTAAAATATGGACTTGATTCTACATAAATTTTACAACTAAAACAAAAGGAATCAACATAGAGCTCACTAGAGTGAAGTTAAAACACACATACAGCCCCTAAGCTGACAAGCATACACAGAAAAGTATATTTTCTGTGACCCAGTGCTGCAAGGAACAGGATTCCTCGTATAGGAAGAGCTGAACTATTACAATTGATCAGACATCTGAGCTATTTAGTCCAACACCCTATGCACAAAAGTGTTCAATACTGAGGTTCCAAAAAAAGGTAAAAGGTACCCCTCCCCATCCACCACAGGAGACAGATCTAGGATAATCTAATGCTAGGCATAAGTGTCTTCATATTAGTTAAAACCAAAACTCATCTCCTTTATAATATTCCTTTTGTTGTAACTCTCAAGTTACTTTTCCAACCTTCTCCCTCTGATTACACATAATGCAAAAGAAAATTATAAAAATCAAAAATCATCATGATCAACTGTGTGTTCACAGAGAAAAATGTTACCTTTTATGTCACTGATTTAACATTACTGTTTAACTGTGCATCCTTTTATGTTGTTATTTAAGAAGAGTCTTCAGTTCCTTTCTTTTCTTTCTACCAGACTTCTTCCCTAATTCTTAACCCTCTGTACCTCTACCAATCCTAACCTTTTGGTTTTTTGAGCCATCACACATCTATTCTAGATCAGAATCTATCATCTATTTTTAATTTCAGTAGATGCTTCTTTATCTTATTTCTTATACTTTCCAATGTTTTTGTCTATCTTAGCGACAAGAAACTAACACACAGTCATAGTCTTCACCAAGTAAGTCTTTAAAAATATATTGATTTATGCTTGGCATGATGAAGTCACACAGACCTTTGGTACATTCCTAGTCAAGTTTTTTCGCCAAAGAAGCTGAACTTCACTTATCTCCTGTCCCTTTTCTTAAATTATGGTTTAGAAACAAGTTCTGTTACTTGGATTTTGAATAGTCAGGCCTTCAACTCAGCCTAGCTGAAAACAGCCCCAAATAGTGTTCCTTGGCCTTTGTACTGCCAGCAATAGGAATCCCAAGCCTTTAAAGGGCACACAACCCATATGGTTTAACTGCAAGGTCTACTAGTTACAAGAAAAAAATTAGCTGATGATGTGGGAGACAAGGCAATTTTCTGAAAAGAAGCCCAAGAATGCTTACAGATTACAGTGCCATCCACAGAATAAAATGGCAAAGATATAGAACATGTTTCATTTGGGGAAAAACTGACTAGGCAAGCTTAAGGTTCTTACCTGAATTGGATCTAGGGGGATATTTAAGATACTTGTTTTATTTTAAGTCAGCACAGCTGTTCACTAGGTGAAACTCAAATATGCTTAAGTAAATGTCTGAACAGAAGTGGGAAGGGGTCATCTGTTTTCTAATTATTTTAGTCACTAATACTAAAATAATTTCAAGACTGTTAGGAACAATGCAATTATTTGGAAGGAGTCATGTTTTGAAACTAACCTGTCAAGACTGAAAAAAAAAAAAGCAGCAAATATAAGGCAAGTTTGACTACATCTTAATAAGTACAACTCCTAATGATCTCTGGAAATTCTGCACACAGAACTACCAGAATCACATCTAGCACAAGGTTCTGAACCCACAAAGGGAACATTAAGTTATCTTTGGAACATTTTACCAGTCAATGTAGTACAAAAAGCCATATACATCTCTTGCCTTAGCTGTGATTGAAGCAGATTTTCTGTAGAAAATAAAAGCACATTTTTTCTTTAAGCTTCACAGCAAGACAGCCAAACAAGAAACAGTGAGTGCACTTCAGAAAATGGCTGGTCAATTGCTAAGAAGGTCTAGATACACGTAGGGTTTTCCACCATTGGAAGGACAAGCAAAAAGCCCAAAACTAAACCAAAAGTAGTCGGGCATCACTGATTACCTTATTTAAGGACAGTACAGTTTTTTAATCTCCTTTGCCTTATAAGCAAGAAGGCAGATGTAAACACAGTTGATAGTCTTCAGCTTTTAAAGCTGTTCCACTCTATGGAGTGACCAGAACTCATCACACTTCTTTACAAACCAGCCAGCTGTTCAAACAACTCAACTAAATCCTGTTGCTAGGAGAATAGCACCAAGCAGTGAAGACCTGAACAAACATTATGCTTCGAAACAAACCTTAATTCATCCTCACAACAGCAAGCAGATAAGAATCTGGTAGTCCAAATGAATACCAACAGCAAAGACAAATTATGGGATCTGCAAACAACTCTGTGAAAGAACTCAACTCTAATAAAGCAAAAAAGGTGTTTCTAAATCAAAATCAATTAACAGAATATAGGCCAAACTCATGTGAAAATGAAATTGTTTAAAGACACAGAAATCACTGCAACCTTGGGCTGTTCAGCTACTTGTAGAGTCTAATACTGTATAGACAATATTAGAAATTAACTGGCAAGGAAACTACATTCCATCATGCTGAATCAAACACACAGACAAGCTAAATTTTATAAGGTTAGTTTGACCTCACGTTCCCCAATTGTAAAAAAAGTTACTAGGGAGTAGTGACCCTTACTAAACCAGACAGCTACTGCCAGGAGCAAGCAGGACCATACACTGTGTATCTATTCAAGCTCACTCATGGAAAACTGGGCCCCCCAACTATATAAATCAAGTAAAGGCTTTTTAAATTTAACAAAATTGCACAAGTTTTCAATATTTGCTTCACTGCACAATTAATCCTGCAATTCTCTACAAGTACCAATTAAACTCAAAACCAAAAATAAAGCTGGTTTTGCACATAAGAGCAAAGATAATTTTTAGGATATAAGATAAGCTGACAAACTGAGACATCCAAGTAGCCATCTCATTACACAATTATAGCTTGATTCCATTTTATGTTAAGGCTGCAATCAAATAACAGCCCCCCTTTAGAAAACATTATAAACCCTTTAGAAAGTGAATGGTAGCTCTGTGCTTGTAATTACTTTGATTTAACACTTCAAATATCTTTATCCATCTTAAAGGTCACTCGGCTTTGCAGCAGGCCTCTTGATTTCATCTGCCAAAATAGCTATTCACTGCATCACTTATTCCTAATCACTTTTTGGTGGAAAGAGCTGAATATATCAAACAGGTTGATGCAAATTATGCTCATCAGGATTTTGTCATTTTCCAATTAACTACCAACATAGTCCCCACTCTGGATATTCACCTTGGCTGTGTAACCCAGCCTTGGATATCCTTGTAACTCCTGCCTCACATCCACGTTTTTCTTAAGATCATAATAGTCAAGTCAGAAAAATGAACTGACTCTGTAGATGGATTTTTAAGATCAAACCAAGTATGAAGTACAATTTTGCTTCAATATAAGTACGAGACTACGGTGATGGATCAAAGACACTGCAGCACCTAAAAGCAGACACAGTTTGAACCGAATGGAGATTTTTCAACAGAAAGTATATCACAATTCCCGTGATGCTATAACGTTGTAAGAGATTCTTCATCAAGTTATACTGTTCATGCTAGACAGAATAAAAATTTAACTTCCACACTCTATCTGCAATCTAGGACTGAAAAAGCTGTTGCAGTAACAGAAAATGAGTAAGTCACAACTTTGATATTCCCTGCAACATTAAAGGTCACAGTTAGGACCAAAGCAACAGTTCTGCATCCCCCAGGCAGCTCCAATCTCTACAAAAAAATGACTCTATCAAAAATAAAAGAATGCCTAGAAAACAAACACTTGGCTGTGCCTAAGACAACGCTCACACTAAGAACACACACTGAAACTTCCGATGGGACAACACAGCTCATTTGCTACTGCAGATGCCATAATAAGAAGGGAACTCCCCTACGACACCCACTAATTTTGCAAGATCTTTTGAGTGCAAAAAGGAACTGCAGCAGAAAACCCTACTAAGGCTGTTAAGTAGTACACATGCTTTGTATTTGTCTTTTGCAGTTTTCCTTCAAACTAGTTATCCAAAAATCTTACCTAAACACCTCAGTAAGCAATACAAAATCTCATCAGTTTTCTCTTTGAGCAGCTGTGCAATTTTAATCTTCAGATTAAATATATTTATTCTTTCCAAAGGCAGGCTTATATACACCCCGACTGTACAGACAGCTCTGTTCAGCTGTAAATTTGACTGCTACATGGTCTTTGTTCTTTGCAACAACGTACATTGAGTCATGCATTGAAATCCTGCTTTGTTTTGCAAAGTCAACTCATTTTTGTTCAGTTCCAAGATGTGTAGAAGTTTTTTCTTGAGGAACCAGAGTCTACAGAGTAAAATTTGCTGTAACCTGTATATAAGTAAGGGTACTTGAGAAATTTGTTTTTCAACGTTACAGATTACTCAAGACTGGAATACACACAATGGATTGTTTTTTCCTTTCCATAAGTGCACTCTTAAAAATTAAAAGGAAGCAGATTAACAAAACTTAAAAGCTTTTGATAATGTACCTTCCATTTCTAAACACTGTGAATTAAAGCTTCATACCTGAAAGGAGTTTAATACAGACAGCTTACCTGACGGCTGCCATAACCAAAGGGAGTACTTGATAAATTGGTGGTAACACTGTGTAGGATAATTTCACCACTCAAAGATCCAGAAGCAATGTAGCAATCATTCCAATTATATGTAACACATGTGACTTCGTCTTTATGATCCTGTGGGGGAAGGAGGTTAGAGGTAGAGGGTTCAAGACATTCATAATAACCATACTCCTTCCTAATACATGCTTCAGCAGAAAAACTTCAGCTTGATGGCTTTTTTCTGACCACCTGTAACATTTAAAAAGGTTATTTAAGAGTTATTATGAAATATCCCTGAAAACAGCAGTAGAACATACTGAAGATCAGGCATTGTATTTTAACCACTGTCTGGCTGTTTTCAGAAGATTGTTTCAGCAAATTAGTAAAGATGATACTGTAATGGGATACAGTATTTTAATAAGACGACCGTGGATATTTACCACAGCTGTCATTAATGTTATTTTAAAAGTAAAGCCTTCCAGAAACCAGTGATATTTGAATACTCTTTCTGTTAATTTGATGTGCTACTGGCAACTTTCCCTTCTGTCACTTAGTATTTACACATGTATTTACCAAAAAGCTTTTCAGTATACTCATTTGCAATTATGATAATGTGTTTACTGAACATATAGGGGAAAAGACATTCAAGTACTTCTAGCCCCAAAAGGAGAAAAAGATTTAAAGTATTGTATTAGCTACTTAGTAGTTTTGTTTCAAACTGTACAAGTCCAAGAAAAAGGAATAAATTAAAGCTTTATAGCCTCTTTAACAGCAGTCCTAGATGAGGGCAAATCATCTACTGGAGGCACCATGGAAACATACTCGACCATCCAAAGCTTGGGGATCATAACAAGGTTTTAGAGCATTCATATTGGATGACTCAGAAGACAACCATGTCCTAGTTCTGCATAACATTGGTTCTACTAGAGTATTCTACAAATACAAAAGTGTTTTCTTATTTGTTGTATCAGAAACGGCAATTATCTGAAATGCTGTCCTTGGAAAAAACCCCCGTGAGAGAATATCAATACAAATTCACAAAATAGGAAGTCTATTCTGGGAATTTAAACATACATTATCATAGAGTTGTACTCTGAAGACATCAAGTTAAGTATGCTGCTAAATTAAATTTGCAACACAAACTTAACAAGACACACATGGATTGGTAGCTCCTACCTGTGAACTTGATCCTAGAGCTAATACATATATACTTTTTTTTTTTCAATTTTTTTTTTTACGGTGGGAAACAAAACCTGGAAGTCATAAAAGCTACAGTTCTTCCTCAGCCAAACTTACCTTAAGGCTACGGTAAAGCCTTCTGGATTTCAGATCCCAGATATTAACTGTGTTATCAAGGCCTCCACTCACAATATATGGAGAACTAGAATTCAAGCTCACACATGTCTGTTTTGCCTGATGGAGAAGGGAAAAAAAAAAAGTATGTTAAAAGGTAATTAATGGATTTATTCAAATCTACTTAAAAGCATATTGATGTGTGTTTTCATCTTCATCAACACAAGTAGCCTCACTGACTGATGGAACTATCAGTACACTATAGTCATTTCCCATCAAAAGGCATTTAAAATCCAGTCAAGTTTGGACATATGTTTAATAACTTTAAGATCTAGATTAATTAATAAACTCTCAAATGCTCACATTTTCCCATTCCATTTCAATTTTTTTTAGCACCTTTTCCTTTGATATGCATTTTCCCTTTAAATCATAGCTCCCTAAAGCAGAACCATAGATTTCTATTCAGGTGCTGAATTTTAAGAAGAAAATGATAAGTTTAGAAAAAAACTCCTTAAAAGAAAATCAAAAAGTTGTCTAAGTCATGTATTTCACATTCCCTAAACATTACAAAGAATATTATAGCAGCAAACCTCATAATTTGGTAAAGTGATTCTTTTTAAAATAATCACTGAAGTACCAGCTTTTGGAAAAAAATGTCAATCTTAATGATAGACCGACATTGAGGACAAATTATTATTCGGCTCTATCATGTTGAAAATTCACTTTTAAGTTCCCATGATTTGAATTATGAAAAAACAAGTCCATCTAATTACTGACATGGTAAAACTGGAAATGATTGCATTACTTATAGCTCAGGTTTAGTGAGATCTCCAGGACAAACACTCCACCCTGGAAAATGTTTGCTTCAACAACCTGAAAGCCCTGTTTAAATACTTTTTCAGAAAATTTCCAGCCCAAATTAGCATTAAAACAGCTAACTAAGGAGAGTAATCAGAATGGTTTAAAACACTAACAAGTCATTCAAGTAACCATGTCAAGAGATGCTTCTAAAACTAAGCCCAGCTTTCTGAAGAGTTTATAGTGCCATGCTTCCATTTACCCTAAGCACAACAGAAGTTCTATTTCATGTATTTCCAGGAGCTAGCCCATGGGTACCCCAAGAACAGACTTTGACTTCTATGTTTTTCAGTGTACAATTAACAGGCATGCATAATACTGGCAATTCAAGTTGGAAAATGAATCAAGTTTGAACCACTGATTGCCTTGGGCAACCACACTGAGTCTCCCCCAGCAGAAAGCCATCAGCATCAGATGCTAGCATAACCACATTTGTATTTTCTTACTGGTAGAACTATTTTAGAAGGGCTATCCACAGAATCATAGGACGGTTTGGGTTGGAAGGGTCTTCGAAGATCATCTAGTTTCAATTCCCCTGCCATGGGCAGGGACACCTCCCAGGCAGGGACGCCACCCAGGACCTGATCCAACCTGGTCCTGAACACCTCCAGGGATGGAGCATCCACAGCCTCGCTGGGCTGCCTGTTCCAGCGTCTCACCACGCTCTGAGTAAAGAATTTCCTCCCAATTACCAGTCTAAATCTACCCTCTTCCAGTTTGAACCCATTAGCCCTTGTTCTATCACTATAGGCCTTTGTAAAAAGTCCCTCCTCAACCTTCTTGTAGGCCCCCTTCAGATACTGGAAGGCTGCAATAAACTTTTTATATGTATTTAACTATACATAAGGAAATGTTTTTACACGCATGTAATAACTCTAACAATACTGAAATTAAATTGATCCTAATAGAATAGATGTGACACACACAGTGCATAAGTTGAAGGAAAAAAATAGCGAGCAGCATTACTCATACTTACTCCTTCAGCTGTTTCAAAGATTGGAACAGGTTTGTTTTTACAGCTTGAAACAACTATTTTATCACCAGCAGCAGAAGCAGTGGCCAGGTATCTATCTTAGTCACAAGTTATGGACCATAATAGTATTACAGTGGTGATTAATAAAAGCAAGTTTCCTTTACTGAACAAAAGACAGATTAGCTTAACAGTCTAAAGTACCATACCTTGAAGGAAACTAGAAATAGAAACATAAGACTATTTTCCAAGCTTTCATTAAGAAGCTCTTGCGTTAACTACAGCCCTCACTTCCCAATACAAGGCAGAGAAATTTTTTTTCAGAGGAGAAATATCTGGCAGATATTATTTAAGAGGTTTTTACCACTAAGACAGCTTATCTGGTCTACAATTTTGCTTCCCCACTATCCCCAAGTAAGAGTCTCATCTATCACTAGAGTTCAAAGTAATGTCTGTTGCTGTTAGCAGACTATGGATTTAAAGAAGAGTCCTGTTCGTGACAAACATTGAACTACTTCACCATATAGTTTCTAGAGTCCAATGAGTACTTGCTATTTTGTCTCCCTCTTATATAATATCTACACTTCAATTCCTCTGCCAGCTCCATAGCTAAAACATTCATTTATGCTCCAATTGTTTCAAATTTTTCCTCATATATCCACTTATTTACAGACTTAAAGAGGACAGACACTTAGAACCTGCAGGACCTAATTGTTAAGTGCCAGCATCTTGTCCTTCTTTTACATCAAGGTCAGGTATCCACCTAACACATGGCACCTCACACCGTTATCCTGTAACAGCCTTTCATGACAGCGGTGAGAGGTCTAAAAAGGTCAGATCCATAGGACTGTGGTGATTTATGTGTGAGAATGGATGTTTTCCTACACACATACGACACGTTTGTGCTTCCTCTGTAAATGCTACAAGCAGTGTAAAGACAACCAGTGCCTACCGAGCAAGAGGTATGTGGACACTAGCAAAGACTATCAATGAGAAATAATGACAAGCTGTTCACGGAAAACAAACAAAAATCTTTCATTACAATCTTCCTCTCTATGCTATGTATAGAATTTTACCACAATAGCAATTGCTTTATTCAACCTTGTCAATAAGTTAAGTTGAATATTGTAATCAACTGTTGAGGAACAAAGGAGTAAGCTTTACAGCTTACAGGTAGGCAATTCCAGCACATCATAATCATTAAAATAGTGTTAGCCTCCTAAAGGAAGAGAAACTGCTTCAGGAGCATTTTGCTGCATAGTTTATTTTGTAAAACACTTCAACACAGAGAACCACAAAATCTTCTTCACAATATATACCAATCTTCTTACTTCAAAGCTGCATCAGACCCATGAAATACAGGCAGTTTAATTAAAAAAATAAAAAATCACTGAAGTTTTGCAGAACACCCACAAAACCATGGCTGAAACTGTAAAGGATACTATTGCTGGCCCAACATAGTGAGCTGACTAGATGTGTAGGTGTATGTGGGTTGAACTGCTCCACCACAGTTAGTGATGAGGAATCCCATATTTTAATGTCATCTCCTGATGAAGCAAAAAGTGTGCTTTCTTGCATGGCTGCACCTGTTTTTGCAAAAATAAATTAAAAAATGAAAATAAAACATACATAAAATGTAAAAATATACAACAGGCAACTTCCCAAGTCAAAAATAACTTCATCTATACCACTTAATACTGTTTTCTTCATAACCGGGACATTTATTTAGAGTTACACAATTAGTATTGTTCAGCTGGATATACTACTGGAAGCATCTGACACTCCAAACTTTCCTTACTTGAACTCTTCCAGGAAATGTATACCTTCGACAAAGGAAAAGCCATCCCCTCTACAGTATCAAGAAACTAAAATGTTGCCTATATCTCCTGAGTTTACAGCTGCCTAACGTGACGCCGTGAGCATTCAAAGCCTGATTTCCCACCAGTAGATGGAGATATACAAGCTAGAATCAGACTCTTGCAGGGAAAGCCTGGAAGTTTGGACCTAAAGGGCTCACTTCAGCGTTCACCTCACCACTCTAAAGGAGACATCCGAGAATCCTTTAAACTAAACCTTTAACAGTAGAATACGAGCGAAAATAAGTCGCTTTTCTAACGGGTCTTACACAACATTAAAAACCAAAAAGACCATCGCCATCAATGTGCTACTATTTGTTTTGACTGACATCATTTTAAGATAAAGCCAGGCTAACCGATTCCAGATTGGGAAGTTTATTCTCAGGTTTTTACTCCGGGTAATTTTAAACCAGCCACAAACAAGGACTCAAAACGTTAATCTTTCCTTCACCTGAACGCACAACCACCCTATAGCCAAAAGTTTCCCGGACGATTCTGCACAACTTTAGGCCACAAATTCTCACTGCCGAGAGTGTTTGAGAACTGCATCATGCTGACAAAAGCAGGCAGGAAACTCAAGGTCCACAACCGCCTCACCCGGCCGCTGCCTCAGGCATCACCCCACCGGGCTGCTCCCCCCTTACTCGCTCCTCCTCCCCCCCTCGGACGGAGCCCCTCTCCCCGCTCCCCACCTCCCCGCCCCCAGGCCGCGGGACGAGCCGTTCCCCGCACCCGCTCCCCACGGCCCCACTCTCGCCAAGGCGGGGCCCCGCTGCGAGCCGTCCCAGCGTTCCGCGTCCCTACCTCCTCCCATCCCCCCACCCCACCGTTGCCCACCTGGCCGGGCGGGCACCGGGCCGAGCCCAAACCACAACCCCTTCCCCTCCCGTCCCGGCGCCTCCTCAGGGCCCGCCCCGATTGGCTCCGGCGCTCCTGCTCCCGGTTCCCTACGGGGTCCGCACGCACCCTCGGCCAATGGGCGCCGCCCGCCCTCCCTCACAGGCCGACTTCCCGCGCCGCGTCCAACTTAACAGCCTGTCCCAACAACCCCCGCGCGCTTCTGCGTCCCCCGCTGACTACGGTGGCCCGGAGGGGGTGAAGCGGAGCTGAGGCGGGCGGGAGGGCTCGCGTCGCTCGGGCCGTGCCCTGCGGTGGGAGGTGTCGCGCGGGCCCAAACGGCACCGCGGGACGCGGGCACACGCCCGTCCCGGGGCCGGGCCGGGCCCTGTGGAGGCCTTGCCTTGTCGGGACACCCGAGCGGGCCGGGCTGAGGCTGGCCCGAGCCTGGGTGCCCGAGAGGGCCCGTAGTGCCGGGCCGCGGCGGGGCTGGAGGCTTCGCAGGTCACCGTAACCGGGCGGAGGAGCCGCCCGATTGGGGCCTCTAGGGAGACGGTGCCGTTTCGACATGGTACCGGGTCACTGACCCGCGACAGCACGGAGCCTTTCCCTGGGAACTGCTGAAGGGAGCTGTCGCCAGCAACGTGATACGAAGTAATTGAGGGTGATGAGACACTGGAACAGGCTGCCTGGGGAGGTTGTGGATGATGCATCCCTGGAGGTGCTCAGGATCAAGTTGGATGGGGCCTTGAGGAACCTGCTCTAGGTGGTGGCGTCCCTGCCGTGGCAGGGGGGTTGGATCTGGGTAATCTTTAAGGTCCCTTCCAACCCAAACTATTCCATGGTCCTGTAAATGCTGCTGTCTGCAGTAGGTTCTTTTTGAGTGGCACAAGATCTGGTATCTGTGACATTTTAAATTGTAGACTTGGAGGAAGGGTAGTGTTTTCACTACTGAGGAAAAGACACCCAGCACAGCCAGCTCAGTACTTATTCTTCACTGGAACACCATGGGGACAGATCGTAATATATAATAGTAATAAATACATTCCAGACGGAAAAGTTCTGATCTGAACCTGTCAAATCGGTATTTAATTCCATAGCTGTTTGTAACATATTCTATTAGGCCCTTAGTGTTTACTTCAAATAATGTGAAGAACCAAGAGTTGTTGCATCTGTATCCTGATTTTGAATATAGCTATTATATTACTGGCTATCACCAGTTATTCTGGTGATGCTGAATTTTATAGAAGGAAGGACTTTTAAATTCCTGTGGTAAAATGTAATATGTATTTTCACTGTCTCTACTTTCTAAACCTAAGTAGTAAAATACTGTCATTAAAGGACTACTAGACATGAAAACTGTAGCAAAACAAAGAGTTTCTGTAGAGATCTGATCTCAAATGAGTCTTTTATCTAGGGTACCCTCAGGATCGTTAGATCTGAAGTGCCCTGTTCACTTTCCTTTGCCGCTGGTGTTTTGATTTTCAAAGTTCATTTAATTTCTACTCTGTACAAGTGAACTCAGAGTCAGGAAAGAAACTCATATCACTGTTACACAAAATGCCGTTATTATTTCTCTACAACAGAGAGGATCATGTCTTTATTGCATCTATTCATCCTCATTAACCAATCATTAGTCCTATTTTGTACCATCTGTCATTGGCCTTCCCAGATATATGAGTGAAAAGTGATCTAGCACATTCCCACAAGTCTCCTACCCCCACACCACTTCATTCTCCTAATTTGCTTTTAAACCAGTCGTGTTTCACTTCTAAGGGTGATATTCATTATTCCATCATCAATACTTAGAAGCAAAAGCTTTTTCTTTCCCCTAATGATATCCTCTGGCTTCTTTGCTTTGTCTCCTCTTGTGTTCACAGACAGGCAGTCTCACTACCGTGAGTACCTGCCTTCCAAGCCCTGAAGCCTCAAAGTTAAGCAATTAGAACTTTTTGATTTTTTAAG
This sequence comes from Brachypteracias leptosomus, assembly GCA_013401335.1. Taxonomy (NCBI): domain Eukaryota; kingdom Metazoa; phylum Chordata; class Aves; order Coraciiformes; family Brachypteraciidae; genus Brachypteracias; species Brachypteracias leptosomus. The sequence continues at coordinate 143,317 of VYZX01005699.1, forward strand.
TAAACATGACCAGTGTTTTTTTGCCTCTTTCTGTGACAACCCCTGAAATCAATTTTTCCTGCTGCTTGGATCTTTGTTGGCATTTTTTTATGCCAGTTACTGTGCCATTTCTTCTTGGTATTTAAAGAAACCACCAGGGCATCTTGGTATATCATGTTTGGGGAGGAATGGCAGCAGGAAGCCCAAAGCAGAGCGGTGCTGTCGCTGGAAAGGATGAAGGCCTTCTGTGCATGGCAGGGCAACCCAAGCACCTCATGGAGGCACTTATAACCCACATGTCAGCAGCTACCCAAAATGTGGATTTATTGTAAGCAAAATTACTTGGCGCTCCTTCTGTCATAATTAAATTACAAGTTCAGATGTCAGTTGGGAATTTACTACTACACAACTAATTCCTAAGCTTTAAGGAATGTTCTTTCTAGAAAGATGAACCAAAGTGTTTGCACACTCACTCATAAAGGGAAAACCTCCCACACAAGGGTACCCAAAAGGGGTCTTTCACCCAACAGGGACAAGGGCTCACTCAAGGATATATCCAAAAGAAATACTCACAAAAGGGGAGAGGAGGAGTGAGGCTCACTCAATCTGCAGAAGTATCCTTGGATGGTGTTTCTGATCCAAGTCCTTGCTCTGAGGGAACCAACTCAAAATCCTCTCTCTGGTGGGGCTTCATTTATATGCCAGTCGAGTTTGCACTGTGGTCACTTAATTGGTTGGGGTCAGGCCCATGACAAAGGCAGGCTAAGGGCCTGGACTCTGAGACGCTGGTTACTCACCATGAGGTGCTGATAATTGCCATGAGGAACCATTAAACAGCTGTGAGGTGCTGAACTGATCTTCACCAGGTCTCTAGCAAGACCTGTGGCCTGATTTTTGTCAGGGCAGCTCCACCTGCCACAAAGCAATTGTGCAAGGCTGTAAAAGAGACTCCCCAAGAAAGTTCTCTCACACCTAAGACAGATCAATCTGGTTTGGAGGGATTCCAATCAATTTCCTACCACTGAGAAGAAAATAAGATGGCAGTTGCATGACAACTAACATAATGAGGCAGAGCAGAGAAATGCAGTCTGGGTGGGCCAGCAAAGGCCTTGAGAAGTGGAGGCTCAGGACACAGCAGAGGAAAACAGGCATGGGATGAGAAAGAACAGGGCACGTCCCTGGTGCTGGAGACCCCACAGCTACAAATGACTCACTGTCAGTTAAAGACTCACAGACCTCGTGCTGGACAAAAACAGTTTCCATGGGTAACAAACAGAACTAAAACCAAATACCTAAAATATGTAAAACACCATATATATTGAATTTGAATGTAACATGGGACTGCAAGCCCATGAAGAAATAGCAAGGTGTAAAAGTGTATTAAACATATAAAAATTACTCCAAATTGATCCTAGAGTGAGGGAGAAGGAGATATCAACATCATATTCTTCCTGGCCTCCGACTCCAGATGTGGTGACTTGCTCTAACACGAAACCACTTCAGACTCAGGGGAGGTATGAGCATTACATGAGTGAAGAGGGATAAAAGTAGCAACAATATATAGGAATCTTAACTGTACTGGAAGTATTCTTTCCTTTCCCACAATGATTAGACCGGGATTAATGATGATTCTTGTATTAGGAAAAGTTTTCTATTGTACTAATAAATCTTTGGCCTTAAACATACATTGGTTTCCTCTTTGCTCATAAACAAGGTTCGCAATGTAGTAGCAGTGCTCCATTGACAGACACTAGGTTCTGAATGATGGGCCACAGAGCTCCTGGGGGATAAAACCACTTGAGATGCTGGGGAAAAAACAACTAGGATTTCCTCACAGTTATGATAGTTCTTTAATGCAGTTTTGAAATGGTGTTATTTCACTTGGTAGTGGAATGGTAAGAACATAACAGAGCTCATTAATACACTGCACATCATATGGTAATAAAATGTATACACTAGTTTTGTAAGATAAACAGAATCACAGAATGTTAGGGATTGGAAGGGACCTCGAAAGATCATCTAGTCCAATCCACCCCTCCGAAGCAGGATCACCTAGACCAAGTTGCACAGGAACACATCCAGGTGGGTTTTAGATGTCTCCAAAGAAGGAGACTCCACAACCTCCCTGGGCAGCCTGTTCCAGTGCTCTGTCACCCTCACTGGGATGAAGTTTCTTCTCATATTTATGTGGAACCTCCTATGTTCCAGCTTACACCCATTGCTCCTTATCCTATCATTGGGTGTCCCTGAGAAGAGCCTGGCTCCGTCCTCCTGACACTCTCCCTTTACATATTTATAAATATTAATAAGGTCACCCCTCAGTCTCCTTTCTTCCAAGCTAAAGAGACCCATCTCCTTCAGCCTTTCCTTATGAGGGAGATGTTCCACTCCCTAAATCATCTTAGTGGCTCTGCGCTGGACTCTCTCCAGAAGTTCCCTGTCCTTGAACTGAGGGGCCCAGAACTGACACAGTATTCCAGATGTGGTCTCACCAGGGCAGAGGGGGAGGAGAACCTCTCTCGACCTACTAACTACACCCCTTCTAATACACCCCAGGATGCCATTGGCCTTCTTGGCCACAAGGGCACATTGCTGGCTCATGGTCATCCTGCTGTCCACCAGAACACCCATGTCCCTTTCCCCTACGCTGCTCTCCAACAGGTCAGTTCCCAGCCTATACTGGTACCTGGGGTTGTTCTTGCCCAGATGCAAGACTCTACACTTGTCCTTGTTGTATTTCATTAAATTTCTCCCCTCCCAACTCTCCAGCCTGTCCAGGTCTCGCTGGATGGCAGCACAGCCCTCTGGTGTGTCAGCCACTCCTCCCAGCTTGGTGTCATCAGCANACTTTGTCCTGACTTCCTCTGGGGCCTCAAGGGTCTGTGGCTCCTCAGGACAGCCTCCAGCAGGATAGACAGAGGCAAAGAAGGCATTCAGTAACTCCGCCTTCTCTGTGTCCTCTGTCACCAGGGCACCCACCTCATTCAGCAGTGGGCCCACATTGCCTCTAGTGTTATTTTTATCTGCAATGTATTTGAAGAAGCCCTTTCTGTTGTCCTTGACCTCTCTTGCAAGGTTGAATTCCAAGGAGGCCTTGGCTTTCCTAGTTGCCTCCCTACATTCTCTGACTACAGTCTTATAATCATCCCAAGTGCCCATCCCTTCTTCCATGATTTATAGACTTTCTTCTTCTTCTTGAGTTTGCCCAGCAGTTCCCTGTTTAACCATGCAGGTCTTCTGGCTCCCTTTCTTGACTTCCTACCTTATAGGATGCTCTGATCTTCAGCTTGGAAGAAGTGGTCGTTGAATGCTAACCAACTGTCTTGGGCCCCTTTACCTTCTAGTACCCTGTCCCCATCTATAACCCTCTCCCTTGAGCTTTACCTCTAGCTCTGCCATATTCTAGCTGTACAATGCCCCTATCCATGAAGAACGGAGCAAGGTACGAAGCATGAAGCACAGACCTCATTTTGCTCCTGTGCTGCAGGGCAACCACGAGAGCAACCAGGCACTTGCAGTGCTCACATTTGGAAAATTCACCATAGAGACTCCTATACCAACCTCCCCAGCCTCAGTGGGGATAACACATGACTGACAAAAAGTGAGGACCTTTGCCTAAAACATTATTTTTTGGTGGCTGCAGAAATGTTCTTTTCAATTCTGGATGTCTGGCCAGGAGCTAAATCAGACCTGAAGGTGCACTGACTTGACGGAGCTTCTCACTGTCCACCCAGTTGTCCTGAGAACAGCCCAGGTAAACTATAGAGATGCATCCATCACCTTGTGATGATTTCTTATGTAGCATATTCTGGTTTTCCACTGTGTGGCACTAAGATTTTTGGTGTAATTTGCTTCAACACATACTTCTTTTCTTTGCACGTTGAGTAGAATCCTAAATCATACTGACATGGGAGACAAATGAGAATAATTCTAATTATCTCTGGGGTTTCAAAGTGGAAATTTAAATTGCAGTGGTAAATATTTGACCTCAGCACTTGCCTCTGGACCTTTTCACCCTCTCCATTTCAAAGATTAACCTATGCTTCATATTTTCACTTCTCTCATTTGATGATGTACTCAGTATCTTTAACTCAAAGAAAATCTTTGGCAAACATAAATGGAAGTCTTTGCTGGCTTAATTAGTTCAGCATATTAGCCTGTAATTCCAACAATTAATTCTAGTTCCATCATTATTCTTTTTAAAAATCTTTCTTCTTGGATTTCACTGAAAAATGGATTTGGAAACAAATGACTATCTCTTTTACATTGTGTCTCAATTGAATAATAACTGAAATTTCCTTCCTCTTTCATCCAAGGTTCTAAAAATATTTTCCAAATGTTTACGCAGAAAACTTCAAATCCCTCACTGATGAGGGGATTACTGTTACCTCCAGATAAAGAAACTGAGGCATAGTAAGGCTAATTACTAGGATTATTTTGTTAGACTGATGCCGTCCAAAAATTGGATAAATACTTAGGACAATAAAAAGAAGCATGAATTGGTGCTGTAGTGGAATTTGAAAACCAGTCACATACAATTGAACAAATCTGTGTGAAATTACTAATTTCCACATCATAAAATTAATTTAAGCAGAAATAATTTCAGGTTGCTATATATTTGTAGGCATGAGAGAAATCCTGTGAATGCCTTGAATGTACAACTCTCTATCAAGGCAGCAATACAAATTAAAACTATATTGAAACAGTATTTGAAAAATGAAGTATACTAAACCCATTCAGACCTGTCAATGTTAAGCTCTCTGTTCAATTTCAATGTGAATGTTAGCACATTCTCGATGACGTAGGTTTTAATTACAGGACCAGAAGCTGTTTTTGTTCTCAGGACACTTAATTCAGTTCACAGATCAGACAATACCAAAAGAATTGAAAAAACAAACAAGCACCTCTTTTTACTGTTCTTTTGTTCCCTGTAGGATCCTTCTTGTCCCTCACCCAGGGGATACACTGAAGATAAAATGTCATTCATTTCAGAATCCTTTCAGTTTGTCCCTGCAGTGCTCTCTCTCTTTCTCTCTTTTTCCTTGCCCTGTCCCACAACTTACCAGATAGGGAAACACTATCCATTCCTTTCACAGATATGAAATGGAAGAATAATTCAGTTAAAATTTGAAAAGAATTGGTAAACATGCTAGAGGTTCAAAGCTGTCAAGGCAGTAAGTAGCCCTTCAGTGGTGTTGTGTGGGGCAGGCCGGAGAACAGACCTTCACATAGCAGGAGGGGCCCTCCTTACACGTCAGACTGTGAAATCAAAGAAGGTGTCTTTCTCCTCTTCCTTTTTAATTTTGGAGACAGTGACACAGGCAAGTATTTTACAGAAATTTAATTGAGCACGGTGCTGACACAGATTTATTCTAGTCTCACATATTGAAAGCTTTAGTTTGCATTCATTGTTAAGGAAAAACCCACCCAAACTACTATAATACATAGAACAAGAAGCAATTTACTTTGCAATTAGCTTTTTTTTTTTTTTCTGTGCAATTACTGGAGACATTTAGATATGAGCTTCCTTCCCTACAATCAGATTTTAACTAAAGAGTTTAATTATATGCTAGAAGAAAAATGTTTTCTCCAATGTTTTCTTCTGAAACATGCATTGAATACTTAATCCTGTGTTTATGAGAGTAAAATATGCTGCTATGGATACAGTGAGGTCAACATTTCAACTTTATTATTTTACTGTGCTGTTAAGGGAAATCAGGATAATATTTTTGTTTCAACAAAAATATCTCAGAAACTGTAATGTATTTTCAATACATATGTAAAGCACTTTATTTAATATTTTTCTTTCAAGTATAGGAATGATAACAAGGTCCAGACTGGCAGCACTGAAGAAACACTTTGTTTGTAACAGAACCTTACTTCCATTTTCAGCTGATGCTATAAAGAACTTTACAAATATTAATTAAGCTGCACAAAAGTCCTATGACAATCCTCAAGGTGACCCCAAAAGGAAAAAGAAAGCTTTAAAATTTTTACAAGGGGCAAGGAAAGACTGAATAGCTTTTCCCAAAATAAGCTGCAATTTTCTACTTGTTCCTTGTGAAAGAAAAATGAGTAATGTCAATTTTTATCTTTCCTGCTTTTTGAAGAACTGCAGAACAATAAATTCTTTTAATTGAAAGAATAGTGCTAAGAAATATCCTCTCCAAACTGGCTGTTAGGTAGTTGAGTTAAATAACCATTCTAACTCAGTTTTTAAATTCTCTTGCAAAAATACCTTCTCTATCAACTACTCAGCTTTTACTTTCTTTTTGTCATTGTGTTATAATCCTTCTAATTTTCCTGCTTCTATGGCATTCTAGAAAAGACTACACAAAATAAAAATAGCACAACTTTTAAAAAGCTACACATAACACAAACACATTCACTCTTCTTTCTTTTTTAGGAATACAGGAAAACAACAGAAAACCTTACCCCATTTTTTCCTGTTACTGATCACACTGAAGATACTCATTATGCTGAATGTTTTACCTCTCTCCCGCTCTCTGCTTCCATAAAAAACTTCAGTCAATCAGGTAACATTTCTCTGAAAAGTGCAAGCCAAGGTAAATCTGCAATTTCCAAATAGGTCAAAATATTTCATCATTTTATCACTGGGCTACAGCACAGGGAGAGCCTGACTGAAATGAAAGGGCCTGGCATTTCAAACCAATTGGGTATTTTTCGTAGAAACTGAACCTAGGAGTGGTAACTATTAGCCCTGCATTTTCATGGCTACACAGAGCATAGCTAGTGATAGGACAAGTCTCACAGGGCTCCTGCCCGTATGTCCTGGGTTTTTCGCTGTTTGTTGCAAACTAATTATTGTAATTAGTGAGGAAGCACCCGGCCTGGTGATGTGAGCAAAACCAAAGGGCTGTGAGCACTCTCTTGTGCAGCCTTGTTCGACTAACACTTCTTCATGTCAGACTCCCCATTTCTAACGCTGGATGAGCGCAGTGCCTCAGATGGCTCTTGTTAGGGCTCATTAGGGCTTCTTCAGCACTTTAAAATAACAGTTACAACATTGACAACATAAATAGAGGTTTTGTTAGCATTTTAGAACAATGTCCAAAAATGTTCTACGTAGTGCTATTTTATTTTTTAAACTGGCTATTTTATTTTTTTTTTTTAGAAAAATGCATTGAAATTATGGAGACATCTGAACCATCATTTTCACCCTCAACAACCTGAGATGTGTTTTTCTTTAACAAATGATAGAAAAGCCTGAAATGCTCATTTCCAAATAGACGTGTAAATGAACAAACCCAGTGATGACTTTAGGCCAAAAAAAAAGGAAAAAAAAATTTCTCGACCTCAGAAATAAACCCAACTTTTGATAACTGCAAAAGCAATTAAAAAATTGCTGATGAGAATAAAACTTCAGAGAAAAAGCAGTATGTACCAGCAGATGCTAGAAGGTTACAAGGTTACAAGCCTATTCAGCTTTTCTAAACAATAAGAAACTATTGAAAAGCAAGAAACATTTTTAATCCTCTTACTAAGAAACTACTTTTAATATACTTAATTTCTAAAAAATGCATTTTAATTTTGAAAACTATTAATTTAAAAATAATTATAAATAAATAAGCTAAAAATTAAAATTATAAACCACATTAGAAGCCAAATCCTGGTGTGATTAATGAGGTTGTTTCATTAAAACCAGAACTTAGGTCTAAATCTATAGCACTCAGCAACTAAGTTATTGCAAAACTAGAATTTAGTGAAACAGAGAAATGATCCAATTGAAAAGACTTTCTTCAGTTATTGTACATCCATTGGCAGGATCAAACATATCTTCCAAACTTGCTATTGACTGCAAAGTAACATCAAATGGGATCTGAAAAAAAAAGAGGGAAAAAAAAAAACAGGTACATAAATTTATTAAGCTTATAGGTACCAAAAAGTGCCTATGAAAATGGCACCATATTAAAGCCAGATTTCTGACCTACAACCAATGAATAATGAGTTAGAAACACTCGTTACGTCAATATAATTTGTGTTTAATGACATCTCTTGCAAGAAACTAGTAAAACAGGAATAAGGGGAGGAAATTTCTATGAACAGTCTTGCTCACAAAGTTTATCCTGATCATCTGTAGGTAAAATGAAGATAACAGACAAGAGCAGCAAGAACGATTAGTAATTTGGAAGGCTTTTCCTAAGATAAGAAGCTGAAAGCATTGAGCTAACTGTAAAATGTGAAACAGAGGGCAATGATAAACTGGTTTGTATGTCCATTGGACATGGAGAAAAACTACTTATCTGATTTGAATATTAAGAAAAAGCAACTAAAGGAAGAGAAGTTTGGAACAGGCTATCTAGGAAGATTAATTTTTAATGTAATTATTTAATTCATAAATTTACATTTAACATTTAAAATTGGAACTCCCAAACCCTGTGCTTTATTAAGCTGTGTTCTCCCTCAAGAACACAGCTTTTCATTACATAGCTTAAAAAACAAGCTGGCTGATCAATTTTTATTCGTAAAACATGAACCGCCAAATAATTTTAAATGAATAATTCAATAAAAATGCACTTTTTCCACCTAGAAATATAATTCAGTGCTTAATCAAAAGCACTGTAAGACACATGAACAGAAAAAAGGGAATCAAATAAGAGATGCTGTAAACATGATAGGAGTTTAAGTGGGACAGCTTGGAGAGTGAGAAAACAAATACCACAAATTAGAACTGACTTTGTCCAATTAATTCACAAGATGAGCAACAAGAAAGTGTGTGGTGGAGGAAAAAAACAATATAAAACTATATATAAGCAATGTATCTGCTGCCTTCTCCTGCATGCTTGGAAACAAAGGGAATGTAATACCCTATGGTCCCACTCTGAGCTTTCCACCTCTAGCGAAGAAGACTAGGTAATGCACACACATAACTTATTTCAAAGTTTGCAAATATTACTTAGAAATATGCTATGCATAATGAAGTTCTGAATACTCTACAAGTTCTGTTGGCTTCAGAGAAGAATGAAGGTACTCTGCATCTTGAAGGTCTAGGCTTCATTTGCTCAACTAAACCTGCTATATCTCATATGAGCTTAGTGTGAAGTCTCTATCTGAATTTGTGATGAAAAGTCCATTGATCCAACTGTTGAAACATTTTAGTTTGTTGTGTTATTTAGCCAGAATAAAACAGATCCGTTAACATCATATTCTTTCTGGATGGACACCAGTAAATCTGCTTCCTCACTTTCATTGTAGGCCCACAAATAGAAGCAGGCAAAATGAAAAGGGATTCATGAGAATGTAAAACAGGTCCAGGAAGTCCACATGATTCTATGAAAGCTTGGCTGTACTTTTCCCTGGGTATCTGTCAAGTCTCTACTGTGGAAGATATTTCAGTGGGACTGTGAAAAGTATACCTTCGCAGAATGAGTATTTATGTATTCTGATGCCTCAATAAAACCAGATTGAGTGATATGAAGGTCTGAGTCTCATTTAAGAGAGATGTCCTGGACGGATAGCAAGGGGTGGCAAGAATGGTGCAATATGTGTAAAAGAGAAGTAGTGCCCCTAAGTACCAGACTGCAGGATGCACAGGACAGCATTACAGATTCTCTCTTCTATAGTAGGCCACTAGCCAAACTGTTCCCAAATAAAACGTGGGATCCTCCTCTGATAGGAAGAGCTACATGACTGGAAAAGAAGAGTACAGTGGATGCCTTATCCATTATCATTCCATTTTGAACAATTACAGGCAAGATATTTGAAGATTAGTAGATATGTTACAGTGGATTCCAAAATCTTCCTTGGAGCTCCTTGAGCTCTGGCAACCATGTTACTGTCCTGATCCTCCTAGGGTGGCTGAGAACACTGAACACCACTGCTGCCCACTATGGGCCAGTTCCTCTTCTGGGATACTGACTACAATGGAATAGCAAGATCAATACAACAGTATGGGAAAAAAAATGGCCCACTCTCTCTCAGGACACATCCTGGCCATGGCAGAGAAAGCTACAGAAAGTAGAAAGGAAGCCTGAATAACTGTAAAAACGTAGGGATGGAAGGAAATTGCATTTGGCAATTGCAAATGGAAATTTACTGGAGTCTGCATAAACAATGATCAGAGAATGGTAGATAACCTAGATGATCCCATTGTGAATGAAATTCATTTTTAATACATTCTTGTAAAAAGGCAGTTCTAATGAACAGTGAAGATATTCACAGTTTGTAATAATGCATATTTGTATTTCATTTGCAAAGATGAAAAAATAAAACCCAAACAGAAAGCCCAACAATATGTAAGAAAAAACTGGGAAGATTACTTAGTGGTATAATCCATGTTTCAGTTTAACTGAACAATGGCTTTATTTTAGAAAACAGATTTTTACTATTAATATGAACAGCATACCTCAGTTAAAGGCAAGGACTGGGTTGGAACAACCGACAGCAGCGCTTTGACTTCAGATAAACACCTTTTAGCCATTTCCTAATGGTATAAAACAAGAAAAAACTAATGCTGTACTGTCAGTCTCCTCTGATAAACTAATAGATGACTTAGCTCTACAAAATTTTTCAGAACAATCAAGTTTTAGGTTATTCTGATTGAATTTGCAGAAAACTAAACCTTAGCTGATGAATATAAATTTTCTGCAACACAAATAAGTGTGTTTCCTGCAGAAACACAAATGCTCAAACCTTGCAGTTTCTACTGAGGCAAAATTGCCCCTGGCTCAGGTATTAAACCCAGTGAGTGAGCATACTTTTGCTACATGTTTACTGAAGACATTATAAACAAACACTCTGACACGAGGATATTTATACATGTATCATGCATAGCGTGTTAATCATATTAGTATTCTAAACACTGTTCTTCCAATTACTGAAATATATTAATGAAGGTTTGAGCAAAACCCTTCGGGTAATCAGAAACACCCACTGAAGGACAGCTCTGGGTGCCCTCCTGAAAACACTGTGATTGGCCAAAACATCATCTGTTCCTCAAGATGGTCAAACTACAGCCTTGTAATAATGGCACAGTGCACAATTGTCACTGTTTCACAGCATCCATCAGACAAAATGACAGCCTCTACATCATTAATCATTTCATATAATAGATATAAAGAGAATCCTGTCACATGATAAATGTCTCCCACTTGGAAAATAAACGTCTGTTTTGCCTTGGCATTTATCAGGCAGCAGTTATGCTGTGGCAACCTTCTATTCCAATGACATTATCTCAAACAGACCACATGGAAAATTCTGAAATTACCTCTTTTGTGTGTGTATGTGGGGGGTGGGGGTTATTTGGTTGAGGCCCATATTCCGCCTTGCTAATAAAAAGAAAAGAGGAAGGTGGTGTAGAGAAAATGGAAATAAATTCACTGCCAGTTTTTGTCCTCTCTCAACAATGTTATTAGAAGGTTCTTATTTCAGAAACCATTGCAGCCAATTTTGCATTGAAGATATGTAACAGGTAAAAAGCACTTTGGGGTTCATTGCCATGTTAATTTAACACTTCACCAAGCATTTTCAGATGCAGGTTATTATAAATTAGGCATCAATTTCCAAATCTTTGTACATGAAGATGTAACCTTTATTTTCAAGTGGAAGTTTGAAGATGTCTGATTTTTTGGTAGTTACAAGCAATATATAAGGAAAAGAAAAAGTTAAATATTGAATAAAAAGTGAAAATATTTGAAAATTTCTTGAAAGGGGTGAGGGAAGTTGAATCTTTTATGTCTGCCTTCCAAGTTACCTGTCATCTATTTCTCCAAAACAGACAACTTAAAGTCAGACATATTTAAGGGCAGAAATGTTTTCTTACTTCTGTTTTTTCATCAAGATGCACTTTTGCAACATTCATTTTGGGTTTTTTTGAAGGAATTCTTTTCAAACTTTCACATTGTTCAGGAAAACTTGTAGGTTCTGAAGTGGAAGACAAGCTTTTAGAACTTCGCATCAACATTTCAACTTGCTGCTTCAGATTAGATAATTTCTCCCGTAAAGAAATAATTCTGAAAGAAGACAAGATTTTTCATTATTGCTGTTATGAAACAACAATATTTGTTGTTTCCAGGCTATAATTAAACTGACCTAGCTCTTATTATGTATTGATTAGGTTCTACAATGTCTTTCATTTCAAGACTGATCCCATAATTTTACAAAAAAGTTTTCCATTAAAGAAAGTGGAAATACAGAATGCATGACCTTTTTGGATTAAAAATTATAAGAAGTATTTTAAGCCTCTCTAAGAAAAGATTTTCTCATCCAACCAGCACAAGGCTGGCAGGGGATGCAGCTCTTGGCTTGTTATTGCTTCCTCTCCACCTGCTCAGCAGTTCCAAAAATTCTGAGGCTAGATGAACGACAAGGAAGTAATGAAAAACGTCATAGGATTTAAACTGGAGGGATGAGTCTGGGGCTACAATTGAGAAAAACTCTTGCATTCTCAGAGTTGTAATATGGGATGGAGGAAGTAGCTGATCCAGTGAGAGAATAGGAATAATTGATGGGACTGCTTCATAGATTTGCTATCATTTTCTTATGTTGCTAGGCCAGTATCATAAAATTAGCATGTGTTACTCAGTTCTTTAAGAACCAAAACTAAAATGCTAATGTAGTGAAAAGGTGTATGCTGGGATGAGTTTAATACTGTGTACATCTTACATTTTTTGTAGTGAAAAATCTCTGAAAAGCAAAAATGAATGCTTTTAAAGACTTACAGCTCTTTATTATTTTGTACTTTATCTTCTCTCATCCTAAATGCTTGACTGATCTTTAATACAGCATGAAATAACAAGATAAAGTCAGTGATTATTTACCTAGCCAATGGAATCCACAAGTGGCCTGAAAACATAGACATTGAGCTGTGAATCTTGATGTTGCTAATCTTGACAGGTTTTGTGTTATAAGCATAAAGCATCAAAACCTGTAAAAGAGATGGAATGGGTAAGTTGTAACACAGTATGGTATAGTAGACCTGAGCTATTTCAGTGATACAAGATTAGAGTAACTATAAAATACAGTGTACTGATGAAGACTTAGATAATTGACTTTCAAAAAAGGTGGGGAGTGTGGCCTCATAGGAATTTGTATTATAGTGAGTTTTAATAGGTTTTAATTCAATTTACTTATGGATATAATTTATATGGGTTTGAAAATTAATTATACCCTACAGAGGCACCATCAAAATCCCAGTGTTGTCCTGATCCTGGTTAATCAATCCCACTTATGCTCATGTACAAAGTTCCAACTTCAGGTAGGCTGAACAGAGAGCTTTTACAAAATTTCCAAAAGCCCTATGTAATTAGTTAAATTTGCTAGAGGGCCTCGTGTGTGGCTGCCATCATACTAGGTTTAAATCCATGAAATGCACATAACTCACCAATCTAATAAAGCTGTATCAATGTAAGAGCACAAGAAAATGAAACAGAATACTCTCATCTTCCACTGAAATAATTTGCTATTATGTTGGAAAATATACTTCCTAGTGCTAGCTGAATATTTTGACTATGTGGAGAATGTCAAGAATATGAATTCACATATTAGTTGTTTTCAAGAGTTGTTTCTGGATCCCTAATTATCCCTAAGGTCATGCTAAAGTAACCTGCAACACTATATTGAAAAGTACATTATTTCCACTAGCTTCACAGGGCTTCTAGATTAGCTTACTAATAAAGATGAAAAGTGTCTAGTAGAAAATTTGACACTGGTCTGCTATGCCAAAATGTTTCAAGATCATGAATTCTTATTGCAGTATCAGAAATTTTACCTACATGCTGTTCCCTTGTCTAAAAATAGAACAAATTCCATATTCTAGTCTCTTGATTTCCTGCAACCCTCCAATCTCTGTTTCATGTTTACTCTACTTTCTTAGGGAACCGAGGTTTATAAAATCCCATATTCCCTGTATATATGTATCTTTGCTTTCCAACAGCCTCCCACTAAACAGTATATTTTGAATGTATTGGTCAGCTCTAACCAAACTTAACAGAGTAGAGGTCTTAAAGACATCAAGGACCTGCAAAAGGCATGAATGCAACATGGTCTGGAAGCTCTATGGTCAACAAAGTATTTCTTTGGCCTGCCACAAAAAAACTGTCGGGCATTCTGTTTGTCCTGCATAGCAGGTTTGTGACAGTGTACATATACAGCTCCCTGCTGTCCAGCTTGCCAATCAGCATATGTATAATTCAATTAAAAAGCTGAGCAGTCATAACACAAATATAGGTAACAAGAATTAATTTGTTCCAATATCTAAGGTATAGTTATACCTTAATCTCTGTATTGTTTGATGGCTTTGCCAGGGAAGGAAAGTGCCATTGAATGTTAATTTCCTTATTGGAAGCATTTGCTGCCCTACTTGCCATGTGACTTTCTGCTTTTGTGATGACAGAATCTGAAGAAGCGATGCTCACGCGTGACGTCTTTGATGTAATTCCAGTAACTTCAAGAGGCATCTGAAACACAGAAGAAAATTTTAAATTGCTTTTTTTTTCTAGTGTAGCATGCAAAATCTGTTATAACCTAGTGTCAGTATGACTTTCATTCCTGCAAAACAGAATCTTTTTTTAGATAAATGGGTTATTTTAAAAGCTGTACACTTTATCAAGTTCAAAGTTCATATGATGAGACATTTCTAAAGGTAATAAAAAGGGCCTCTGGGCTGACTTAGGGACACCTACAGTAACAATGATTGTTACCTTTGACTTATCTTCCTCATGGCATTATATTTTTGGCTAAAAGATATTATTTGACATGCTGACCATACAAAATCTAGCACTGAAAAAGTCACTTGTTAGCAGGACATATTGATAATTAAAATAGTAATCTGAATGTTAGACTAGTGCTTTATTTATGTTTACCTATTTGTTTTTGATACCTGCTGAATATTCAGTCTCTTAATTGGTAAGGATTTGTCATATGTCGTATGTACTAAAACATATATGGAAAACGAGCAGACCGTTCTTCAAACAGTTACTCTTTGGCTGTCATTTCTCAGGAAGTAATGGAGGAATACTGTCAAACAACATTCATTCACGAATAAAAGCTTTTTTTAAAACTGTAAAATATTTTATTTAAAGGCTGAACAGCACCATAGCATTTCTAATTTTTAAAGTGTTATACAGATCTGCGAAGAACAGAGGCAGCCAAACAGTGACATTTTAAGGGGATGAGGAAGTTACTTGAAAAGGTTGTTAGTGTCTCCATCATTGATTCCAAAATGTGGACACTGAAACCAGCTGCCTGAGGAGTTAGTTCTTTTTTAATTTTGAATGCTCATTACTGAAAAAAAATGGAGACTTTTACTCACATTTTATTTTCAGAAAATACAGGTCATGACTGATACAGGGCAGTAAATCCAGGTGAGCAGAAGATGAATTTTTCACAGTGACACAATCTTACTTCATAAAGCCAGTTCCCATCCCGCATCAAAATATAGTAGAAGTGAAGATAAAGATAAGTCATGCATTTGAGCATATGGATATGCCTTCAGTATGGCATATTACAGTTAACTGGGGATGATCCATGCCACATAGACTCTGAACACTGAGACAGTGATAACAATGGCCATAATCCATGGTATGCTGAAGTGCTGGGGCCTGGGCTGTGGGCCCTGAGCTGGGATTGACCTATGGCTGAGTCACAACCCAGCAACATGTTTTGTTCCCCAAGGCCCCAGAGGCAGACCCTGGCCCACCTGTGTGAGGCCCTGCCTTCCCCCAGGTGATTGTCTTTGAGGTGGTGGGCAAGGCTAGAGATATATCAACCAGGAACCAGATCAGTCTGAGAGGAAGTAAGAACTGAAGTAGTTGGAGAGAAGCAACAGAAGAGAAAAGAAGGAACAAAGAGCTGATCAGTTTGAAAAGAGTTCCTGTTGGGACCAGTTGGAGGAGCTCCTTGTTGGGGGCAGCTTGCTGAGCACTCTCTCAGTAGCGTGTTCCCCTTTGCCTGACTTGAGATGGAGAAGAGCAAACAGATGAAGAATAAAGGATTAAGGTATGCTGTGGGAATGTTGCTGAGTTTGGTGTTGGCCTAAGGAAGAAGAGAGCTAGGAGCACAAAGGCCACAAAGTGTGTGCGTGGATCATCCACTTGCTAGAAGGATCTTCTACATTCAGGGTCTCTAGTTCGGCATTGAATCACTCACTACTCTGCTAGAATGGAGTGTGAACAAAATTCTGGGAAAACACATATATGGAGATGGGAGCAACCTAATTTGTGCAGTGGCCCTCAACTAAAGCTCTTAAAAGTCCATTTTACAATATATATTTCTTTCTAAAATGTGTGGTATGTTTGCTTTTTCACTAAACTGCAGCTTTTGTTATTTACATCATATTGAATCTTTTTGAGAAAGGATATGACAACTGCTCTTGTCAAACTGGAGGGCTACTGAATTACATACATAAATATTTATCTATTCAACTTTCTCAAAAGCTTGAAAACAACAAACTGGCTCAGTTAAGTGATTCCAGTCCTACACACTGTCATGGAGTGGATTAAAATAGAAGCATGCAAAATGTAACAGAGCACACAATTTTAATTATAGACTCCTTAATGTAATTTGGATTCTTTGTTCAGCAGAGCTGAAAAAAACCTCAAAAGTAGAATTACAAAGACAAATGTAAGCAAAACAACCTTGCACATAAAAATAATTCTTTCAAAAACTGTATCTATTTGTACTGTTAAAAAACCCAGTATCAAATTGCAGTAACATTTTTAAAATAACTTATACAGCCTTCTGAATAGTTAAAGCTTCTAAAAATGTTGTGATAAAAATCAATGAAGCTTAGAATTAAAAAAAGTAAGAGCTTTAGGCTTGTTAGCTGTCTACAACAGTGAAGCTAACACATGATTATTTGGCTTGCACCTGTCACGAACATGACAGTAAGCTCTGAAGCTTATTATTCTAGGACAGTGTAATACTAATTATGTCAAAAAAAGAGCAGACAGAGTAAAATATTTTTTGATATATGATGGCTGTTATAAATGTCACATACCATATATTTACAATTTATTCAGTGGCACAGTCAGCTCTTTGTTGGGAAATGAGTAATGATATGCTGTCCAACACTGCAGAAAGTTCTCCAACTCCAGAAGAGCTACTTTCACAAAGAAGCTCTTTTTTTTAAAAAATTCATTTTAATAAGATAATTTTAATTTATTTTTATAAGATAACATTCTCACTCCTTAAGGCTCCCCTGTCTCCATCTCATAGTGAACATAATAGGCAAAAAATAAACCACAGAGAGTAACCTGTCATTTTAATTTTTTTAGTATTAGGATAATTATTAATGTGAGAAATGGGATGTAGAAACATTGAAGACAATTACTTTTACATTGAATCTTCAAAGACTTTTACCATTCAATATTGAATACATATGCTGTGGTCAGCATAGACTCTAGAATTCCAATTTAAGATTTCACTGAGTAATACTGTCTGAGCTGTCTAAATTTGAAAGCTCAAACAGGATGCTCACAAGCCAGACATCTGAAAATATTCATTTTCTAGCTAGCTGATAATTAGTGAAAAAAATCGGCACACAAGGCCTTCAACAAATTTTGAGAAAATATAACTATTTGTTTCTTTCTTATTATAGACCAAATTAACAATATAGATGCTTGTACATTAAAATTACAAAGCAAACATCAGGACATTTTTGGTATGAAACATGGATATCTACAAGATTAAAAAGCCTCGGTCTTACCAAATAACATAACCAACCTAATTAACTAATAATAAAGTCTTCTTAAATATAATTCTGCTTAATCTTCTATGGTCTAAATACATTGGGCATGGGATAGAGATCATTTTTGTAGGAATGAATAGCACAAGGATATTTGCATTTGTTAACTTTGTGCTTCACTGCATGCACAGGATTTTGGCTTTGCACTGATCCCCTGCATTATGAATTTTATTCTTCTATAATGCTCTTAGAAATATTGTCATTAGAACTAGCAAGAATCTGAGCAAAATGCAAGTATAATAGGTATTTTTGAAACACCAGAAAGAAAATAAGTACCTTTGGATAATCAGTTGGCCTACCAAGTGGCAGTTCTACATCATGTAGCTCTTCTGCGAAAGTCTCAAGACAGCACACTGAATATTCAAACAAATGTTTTTTAAGAAAGGAATGCATTTCTGCTATGCGTAGAACAATCCCTGTGTCAAAAACAGAACTAAGGTGTCCATCTCTTGCAGAAAATGATCCAAGTCCTGAGTTAGGGGCAGCTTTGAAAAGAGATTTTTATTACATCATCATTTGCCATTAAAAAGTTAAGTTTCTACAGCTATTCAATATTCATACATTTTGAAAAGATAGTAAAATATGTAAATCAATATCAAATAAATGCATTTCCAACAATTATACTGATTGTCTTTAAATATTATTAGACTATGTTATTTGTATTGCAGTTTTTCAATGGAGAGCTGATAATTAAAAAAGTTCTGTCTAGACATCATGAAGTAGCATAAAATGGAAGATGCAGTTTTGAGGTTTAGGTACTTAAAATTTAGATGTGTAAGGATCAGTATGTTCACTAGACATCGAAGCACCCACTAGAATAAACACGTATTTATTCAACACAGTGAAAAGAATCTCTAAGAGCTCTTAAAACTAATTTAGACAGTGAGTGGCTGATCAGCTGACTCTCTCCTTAGGCTCCATCACTGGTAACTACAGCTGAGACATTTTGACACATAATTGTAGATACTTTACTGTCCTAATAGTTACTATCCTTTCATTTGGTGCTGTAATTAAAAAAATGAACCCTCTCTGAAATTATTCTTTTCAGAGTTGTTAGGTTTCTCTCTGGGCAGCACCTCTATGGACAATCTAGTTCTGTTCTCACGTATCGTATCATAACTTTATCTGGCTATATCATATCGTATCATATCATAACTGTATATCCAGCAGCTGGCCATCAGATGTAGATGCATATTATTATGGCCCTGAAATTAATGGATTCTTACTCTGTTTGAAAGGTCCTATCTATTACCATCTTTGTTTACAGTGAAATAAACCAAGTATGCACATAACATCTGGGGTTTTAGTCAAAACACATTCAATAATGCTCAGACTTCCCCTTTACACTACACTCAGTTCTCACAAACAAGCCCTAAAACTGAACAGTTTTATTCCTGATATGATTTAAGTTTGATGTATCCAGAACTAAAAATATAGATTACAAATTTGTAAAAAATGCTTCAGATATAGTAATAGTAATTAAGTTTTGAGGGATGCTTTTCCTGATTTCATGAAGGCTTATGAATAAATATGAAAAAAGGTAATAATCTTCACTTATATCACTTGTAAACTGACATAAATCTTGATTTCAGTGAAGATTTTTTTGGCATTTATACAATTTAAAGGAACTCAAAATAGGACTATCTCAGATGATGGCCTTTGAATCTAACACTGTTGGCCCCCAAGAACAGTATCTCACCTATGGCAGTTTTCTAGAAGGAAGAAAAAAAATTCATACCGAAAAGAAGATTTGTGTTATAAAGTCTTTTTAAGTAACCATGGTAGCGAATTA
>VYZX01005699.1:164031-178371 GCA_013401335.1 Brachypteracias leptosomus
AATAGTAATTAAGTTTTGAGGGATGCTTTTCCTGATTTCATGAAGGCTTATGAATAAATATGAAAAAAGGTAATAATCTTCACTTATATCACTTGTAAACTGACATAAATCTTGATTTCAGTGAAGATTTTTTTGGCATTTATACAATTTAAAGGAACTCAAAATAGGACTATCTCAGATGATGGCCTTTGAATCTAACACTGTTGGCCCCCAAGAACAGTATCTCACCTATGGCAGTTTTCTAGAAGGAAGAAAAAAAATTCATACCGAAAAGAAGATTTGTGTTATAAAGTCTTTTTAAGTAACCATGGTAGCGAATTAAGTGAACCCAAGTTATCATCTCTTTTTTCTGGCTGGCCTTGGTGGCCAGACTTTCTGTTTCTTCACTTTGGCTCAGCTCGTCCTGTGTCATTTGTTTGTTTTCAGCAGCAGATGCTTTTTGACCTTCAGAGACAACATTGTATCCATCTGTAAATCCAGTAACAGTTCAACAATACATATTTAGTGAATGCTTGCAATTCAAAAGCTATTTCTGCATAGTGTCAGAATTGACTAATCTGTAACTAAAAATGTCACTTGTGAACCCAGTTGTTTTACATAAGAGAAAAATTCTTTCTGTTCTGGTTTAATATCAGTTGAACTAGTAAAGAAATTACTTTGCAGATCATGCTCCATTCCTGGAAGTGTTCAAGACCAGGTTGGATGGGGCCTTGTGCAACTTGGTCTAGTGGGAGTTGTCCCTGCCCATGGCAGGGGTCTTGGAACTAGATGATCTTTGAGGTCCCTTCCAACTCAAACCATTCTATGATTCTATGATCATGGGCAGGAATCTGACTGGTCCTTGCAAGGAAGCTAAAAGGGGTAGAGAGCAAGGTGCACTCTCTCTCTTTAAATATAAACCCATTATTTCTGTATGTTGTTGAATAGCAGATATTTACTAAATGGAAACAATAGTAGGAGTCATAACTACAGTAGTTGAACTTCCCAGTTATATTGACTTGAACTCAGAAATTCTGAGTTAAGTACTCTGAAATGTTTATTGTCAGCTTCAATCCAGTTCCCTTTTCAAGTTCCTTCCCAGGCTTGGCCAACNTGTTCCTTGCTATGAACTAATTTTTTTTTTTCTTGTACTACCTAAAAGTTACACTTATGTAAAATAGGAAAACCAGTATCAGTATATTTACCACTATATCACTGCTTATACTCTGCAATTTTTTCACTGTATTAGGACACAGCGCTCTCAGAAGCCTACACAATTCTGCTCTTTCTCATTCCAAATTGAACAAACATTATGTTACAGTAATTCCTAATATTAAACTTCCAGAAAATAATTGTGTGCTTCTACAAAATCTGTATGTCTCCATTATTCCTGATATTTCACTGTCAATTGTAAAAAAATAATTTAGTTTAAATGGCCATATTGTTTATAGATGAAACTTAAACAATGTGTTTCACTAATGGTTTTACAGAAAATATTTAGCATGCTGTGCTGATCATTTCCATTTCAATTTACCTTTATATATTTTGACCTACTATTGGTTTTCTACATTTTCTGTTCTTCTTTGTATGGCCTAACAGAACTATCAGGAGAAACACCTGCTGCATTTACTAAAAGAAAAAATGATATCTAATTATAAGCAAATGGAGCTAGTACAAAACAATCAGATTGATGAAAAGTCTCAGCATACAACATTTGTTTTCATAAACCAATCAAAACACATATGTTTAAATACTGTACAGTAAGAAGATATTGCTCAGCTTTGCCAGCAACTATCAGGCAGAGCAATTCAATCTTTGTCAGTCACTTGGGATAATTGAAATTAAGTCACTGAATCAAAATTTTATCACTAAATTAATGGTTCCCAGTGTTTACATATTAGTTATTTTGCCTTAGTGTTTATATAATGTCTGTCAACCATTATCTCAGAATTCCTAGTTTCACTGATTTTATTTTTACATCAAAACTTCCATTTCACCAACTCCATTAGCTGTAAATTAAATGCAAAGTTGGAAATAAACCAAGCAAAATTCTACCAAGCTAAAGGAAGCACCTCTAAATTATAATCCGTTGGACTGGAAAGACAGTGAAATTTTTTTATTATACAGACTTTGACTTTGAGAATATAGTACCCAGGCAGATAACTTTGACAGAATTTGGGTTTGTTGGTTTTGATGTTTGGTTGGCTTTTGGTTTGTTTTGGTTCTTCTGGGGGCTGGGGAGGGTGTGGGGGTGGGCAGGGAGAGCCAAGCTATTCAACACAAACATGTCCTTGTAAAATCCAAAGAAAAACTGAAAATCTTGAAGGAAAAGCTAATATACCTATGAAAAAAATATATTCTAAATCAGTGTTTGAAAAAAAAGCAGTGATGACTGATAGGGGGGCCAAGACCTACTCTAAAAGTCTGGGGAAGTCCTGTAACTAATGCCCATTTGTTTTTCTAAAAGTAAGGCAGAATATGCACACTGTCTTTCTGAGCCACAGTAGACAAACAATGCTGTTTTTCTGAACCTACTGAACATATGCATGGGCTGATATTTAAAGACCCATTAGGTATACTCAATATTTTGTATTGCTATGCAAGAAAAGGATTTTGGATTTACTTTCCAAATGTGATTCATAATTTTTCATAAATCAAAACTAGATATTAAATGTATTACTAGATTACATGGCATATATCATTTATTAGTTAATTAATGTTCTAATATTACTAGGTATAAAGGAATACCAGATAAGAAATCTCTATATGAAGCAAGAAGATCCATGGAAGCAAATTCTGGGATTTTCTGTTGCACTTCCTCCTTCATGCCGCATTCTTTAACGCTCTTCATTCCAATTAATTGCTGAGAAGCAAGCACAGCTTCACTGACCTAAAAATATTTATTTTATTCACAGCCAGTTCACTAAAATATTTATATAGATTTTAAAATCTGAGAGTAGCAAGATGATGACAAAAAGTTAATTACTCAACATACGATAATTTTAGAAGTCAGGAAAGAATTCTATTTCTCTCTGACATATGGTACATACTATACTTAAATAAGTCATTACTGCTGACAGCTTAATTACTACATAAGTGATTTCAAATCAGATATCCTCACCTGGATGTCACTGATGTCTACCCACATGTCAAATGCATGTGCACACATATTAGGCAGTGCACTGGTTTATTTGCACTAAATCAAAGTTGAGGTAAGCAAAGTAAGATCTGCCCGAGAGAGATTAAATGCACTATTCAGACAGTGTCCTTTTTAATTTCCTCAAATAAGACTCATGCCATAAATTTCAGGAAACCCTAATTCTTGTCTTGTTTGCTTGTGTAAGTGCATAAGATGAAATTTTAAAAACTAAACAATTGTGTTTTCAGAATGTAATCTACCAACCTGTGTAGCTGCTCTTATTGCAATCCATGCTTGTATTTTGTAGCCTTCTGATTTCAGAGCCTCCTCAGAAAAGAGTTCTCCGGAAGAGATCTAAATTATACACCAGGTCATCATTAGGATTCTAAATATATTATGGTACAATAAATTTTAAATATAGAAAAAAGTCCTCCTCCTTACAGAATTATTGTTTTATTTGCAAGTTGTAAAAATCAGCATTGATTGTAAATCCATGGATTAGTAGCTAAAACTCAAAAAAATTGTCCAGAGCATACTAATTGGCTGCTCCTGTAAAAGTTTTCTCAGAGCAGGTCATGCTACGGTCACTGCTGTATACAGTTCTGCTATAATTTCCCATTTTCTGGAATTTTAATTACCTCTTTTCTCTTATGTTACACATTACACTTTGAATCTATGGCTTCTAAATACTTTAATGTGGTTAAAGCCTTCTATATTTCTTATGCTCTCACTCATATTTGTACTGAAGAATTTAAATCTGGTAAAATATAAATATTAGCACTTAAAAGCCAGGTTTAAATGTTATGTTTTCTTTGCAAGGTACAAATTAATTAGTATATATTCAGAAATTAAAATAACTGTTGGTTCTCTTTCTTCCTATTTTATACAGAAAAATATTTTAAATATTATCATTCAATGCAATAAACATGAGAAATAACATCAAACAAAATAAAATTCTACTGCTTTACTATAGAATTTCTTTGTGTGATTCTTCTAGAAGGATTCTCAATATCAGTATCTTTTATAAGTCACTGTAAGTAATAGTCTGGCAAGGTACACAATGTTCTAACAGAAATATATTTCCTGCTTTTAAGAGGCCACTACCCAAAAGAGAGAAAACATACGTTTGATTCGGAAGGCACCATCTTATCTGTCTGTGACACATCCTCACTATTTGTGGCAAAATGCAAATATAAAAGTGCTATTTCAAGGTATGATTTTCTTATTAACCTATAAGAAACAACAAGCAGATCAATCAGTGTTACGATCTAAGTAGGCATTACAATGACACAGTTTGACTCCTGCATAAGACTAGCCAGATAGCCTCACCAAATATATCATTCATCCAGCCCTCATCATCTACTTAAAGTGCATCTTCTTTCAGAGAGCCATGTGATCCTGCTTTAAAACCTTTGCAGGTCTAAAACATCCCTATGGTATGCTTAACAAATAACACATTGATTTAAGAATATGCCAAATATAATTTGCATTATATGCAACAAATATTCCATAAATAAATTGCAAACATTTAGTAAGAAAACTGTGTAATTTTGCAGGAGAAATGATCTTCCTGTACAGAATCCATATGGGTTCCTCTTCCTTCCTCAAGTTAAGGCATATATCCATTGTCCTGGTTTCCCTGAAACATGGGTGGCTGAATTTGGATATGGGTCTTCAGTCTAACTCTTCCAAGAATTAGCAAAAATATCCACAGTGACCAAAACAATCTTTTCTTTCTTCATTGGACTCAGCTGAGGAACATTCTCAGTTCTGAGTTCTGCACCAGAATACTCTACATCTTCAGACATACTGTGCTTAACAATTCCTGCTCTCCTCCTATAGTTCCTTCTCTTTTCAGTTATTTTTACAGTTGCATCATAAACCAGGCAAAAATTATCATAGAATCATAGAATGTTTTGGCTGGAAGGGACCTTTAAAGGTCACCTAGTTCAACTCTCCTGCAACGAGCAGGGACATCTTCAACTAGATCAGGTTGCTCAGAGCCCTGTCCAGCCTGACCTTAAATGCCCCAGGGATGGGGCATCTACAACCTCTCCGGGCAACTTATTCCAGTGTTTCATCACCTTCATTGTAAAAAATATCTTTCTTATATCTAGTCTGAATCTACATTTTTCTAGTTTAAAACCATTACCCCTTGATCCTACCTCCTCAAGCCATATTAAAGAAAAGCCCCATCTTTCTTATAAGCCCCCTTTAAGTATTGAAAGGCCACAATAAGGTCTCCCTAGAGCCTCCTCTCTTCTTCAAGCTAAAGAATTGCAACTCTCTCAGCCTGTCCTCACAGGAGTGGTGCTCCAGCCCCCTGATCATTTCTGTGGCCCTCCTCTGGACCTACTCCAATAGGTCCGTATCTGTCTTGTGCTGAGTACTGCAGAGCTCCATACAGTACTCCAGGTGGGGGTCTCACCACAGCAGAGTAAAGAGGCAGAATTATTTCCCTCAAACTGATGAAAATCACTATATCTAAAGATCTTCAACAACATTTCTATTCCCTAGAGGTTTATAACAGGCCTTTTATGCAGGTTCTTCCTCTGTAGATCTCTTCAGATCTCCCCTATGAACTAGCTTTCCTAAGCATAGCAACAAGCTGCTGCTCATGGAGTTACTATTCTGGACAGAGTCATATTGCACAGAGCTGACTATATACTACAATAAATTCCAGCTTTGGTATGATTTGTGTAAAGCAAATTACAGAAGTCAAAGTCACTTACAGTTTAAGACAGGACAAACTAAGTGGGAAGATGTCAAGTTCTACGCTTAGCTGGTGACAATTTAATTAACTTTCTAGTCTTGCTAACAAAAAAGGATTTGAGACCCCAAGAAACAACTTTAATTAATCTAATAAATATCAGAGTGCTTGTGTAAAGGTGATCAGGATGTTTAGTTCTCCAAAATGGAACAGCCAAGGTCCATTGATGTTGCTGTACATTCTTTTAGAAAGATGCTAGCAAATTAAGTGTAGCAAATTGAACTTGCAAAACATCACCACAGCCCATTTCTGTACTGTCTTCCATCATGCTGACTGCCTATAGAGGTTTATTACTATGCTACTGCTTCTGTGTTCAGAGTTCTGGTTGATTAACTAAAGTAACAGAATACCCAAACAAGCAAGGTAAATTGCTGCCTTTACACTGTCTCTAACCAGACATGGCGCTTTATTCATTAAGAGTGGTCAAGAAACTAAAAATAACTAAACTCCAATGTATCAGAGCTGTTTGACAGAATTTATTGGCTGGCTTGGCTCAGCTCTTCAGGCATCTTCTATGCTGATAACTAATGCCAAAGTCACTGTCCTGGTATCTGTTACAAACATATTTCCTATGCTTCTTCTGCCTCTGTTCTGACTATTCCTGGCTGCTAACATTTTAAGGCTGGATTTCTATTATCTGGAAGGGGGCGGACCACAGCTCATCTTCTGAAATATGAATAAAACTCCTGTTTAATTGATAGCTCTGTTCCAGGTGTTGACAGAGAGGGAACAAATTTGGAAATAGAACAGAAAGATGTAACTTTGTATACCCTAAAGTATGCTTTTAAATGGTCTCAGCATTTCTTTTAAACAGGAGAGTAAATACACAGTCGCTCTTCTATACTGCAATAGAAGAAAACTCTCCAAAACATAAAAGATAATTCGTAATAGGGGTCCCACATCAAATGCCAGAAAACTGTCAGAAAGACTATATTCATCTGTGATTAAAATTATTTTGAAAGTTATACAGCTGGTTTCTTACTCAAGTTTTTGATCATGTTCCTGGCTGAGTTTTATAGCTTCCAACAGGGTTTCAACAGCTTGAGATGACTTGTTATTGCCTGCTTCGGTTGTCTGGCGTTCTACCTTACCTATGAAAGAAACACAGAAAGCAGAGTTGCAAGATTTTTAGGGTTTTTTTTCTGTAAGACCCAACTTGGTTCTCTCTCCAGGAAAGCTGAACATCATATTGAATTATCTATTCTCTTTCTGATAAAAATTTCTAAGCAAAATCTTTTCCAATTTGTTTAAAATGTAATGCACAATGCTTGTATAGTAAATCACTTCACAGAGCAGCTAAAATAATCAAGCTTTGGAATCATAATGACTCCTAATGTGCAACGATCTTCACTAGATGACCTTTGTACATGGAGGAGTTACTGCACTGGCACATGCCTGTTCTGTGCTGTGCCATGCTGCTGCACACAGCGTGGCCTTCAGGCCCACGTTGTGCTCTGCACATTCCTTAGCCACAGGACAAATGCAGCCAGCCAAGCTGTAACAGAAGAGCCTGTTGGCAGCATCTTCTCAGTACCAGTGACTACACCATCTGCCCTTTCTGTAAAAGTGTAGCAAGAAGTTCTTATGTGAATGTGCTTTTTGTTTGACAGTAAAAATGATGAATAGAATTGTTCTCTTTTAAGAAAATCAAAAGGTGAAAATGAGGCACCCTTCCCACAGCCAGGATCTGCATGCTGTACTACACTCTCATCAGAAGAACATTCAATACTGCACAACTTGGGGTTCTCAGCACCTGAACAGACGTAAGATTATTTACACTATCCTCTTTTTCTTCATACTGTTAAGTTCAATAAATGGGATTTTAAGAGATATTTTACAGAGTTTTGAGTGCCTTTCTGCTGGGATCCTAACAAATCCTAAAAAAACATAAGGATGCCACTAAAATCCAAATGCATGCAAACATTGTGTAATTCACCAGCTCTGTTAAATCATTTAGAAATACTTTCTGAGCCTCTTGTCTTCTTTAGATCAGATTGATGTAAAGAAGCTAATTAGCTTTCTACAGTGTCCTTAATGTCATGGGCTACAACCTTTGATCTCTGATAGTATACAGGTGGGAGAAATTCTACTGCAGTTTTGAAATTATTTGTTGCATAATGCATCCTGAACTATGCTGCTGTGATACTAAACAGAGGAGAGGGAGCCACAGCTAGATGGGGTGAGAAATACCCAAATGGGTTCTATTTTTACAGGAAAACTTCTCCATTTTAAGAGAGGCCACATGCATAACATTGCCAAAGAAGGCAATCATGATGTACAAACAGGGTTTTATTTACCTATCTGAAAAAGAAGTTCAGCTTCCATATCTACTTTTTTCATTGCAGATGCTCTGCAAAGCTTCAATGCTGATTCTAAATGTTTGAGGGCACGTAGCCATTGCAGTGGATCTCCTCTTGCAGATGTACAACATACTTTTTCAGCTAATATGCGTCCTAAGGGAAAAAAAGAAAAAGAGACAGTTCTTGTTAAATTATTTGGTAGAAAACCCATTTATGCAAAAAGCAGCAACTTCTTAGAACAAACGCTGTTATGTTTTTACTGTTACAATCCAATTCTCAAAAATCAGAGTGATTAAAGGACATAATACAGAACTATAATGTTATTTCACTACTTTACGATTCCACTGAGTTTTACCTAGGCCATCCAAAAGAATCTTAGGCTACACAAATCAACCCTTTCTCAAACTATTTGGAAAGCCTTGCAGTAAGCCATTTCATAACTTTATTTCACCTAGCAGTTGTAGGCAAGACCTAAGCCTCTCTGAGCAGTTCCAGATTCCCAAATAATAACCAGTTTCTAGAGGCTTCTTTGATGTATTGCATACCTTTTATACTGTACTCCCCAAATGCCATCTATATTCATCAGCTTTTCATTAAAATGTGGATTCAGCAACAGGAACTGGTCAAACATGGCCATTACTATGAGTAATGCCACTGCACTGACAAGCAGTAAAGCACAATAAGAGTGTATCTCTAGAGCAAACCAGCTGGTGTTGAAGGCCTGACAGCCACAGCAGATGCATTTCAGAGTGTTTACTTTGGACTACCTCTATTCCAGTCCCAAGGGCTGAATACAAAGTAGTGGTTGGGGTGCATTGATGGGCTCCTGTGGAGCATATCCTTTGAAAAAGAATCCAGGAGCTGCTCCGCAATGTGAACCAAAGTGCAGTAAGTGATTTCTAGATTTTCTGGTCCATTATAAGTCAGACATACACTAAATTAAGTTTAGCAGAAGGAACGTGGAGACAAAATCCCTTTCCCTATATTTGCTATGCAGCAACAAATCTCCAACAGATCTTAAAGGTCATTTTCTGTCACTAGTAAACATATTTCCAAGTTTCTATATAAATAAAAGTAATCAAGAAAACTTGTTAAAGGTTGACAACAATAACAGACACTATTTATTTTATTGGGATGGAGAATTATCACTATTATTCTGTATGATTTGATATTATTACTTAGTTCCCATATAAATGCTTCCAGAGAGATGGAACAAATACAGGAAGTTTTAACAGAATGAAAGCTTTGTACAGATGTTGGAAAAGTATTGCTAACTTCCACTTAAAAAACCTGAAGTTCCCATTAGTTTCATTAAGCTGCAACATTAATATTTAAGCCTTTGTTGATTATAGTTCTGTTAAAAATTGTACCTTGCTTATACACGCTGCATGGAGCCAAACAGGGATCTACTGTTGGTTTTCAAAATATTTTATTTGTATAATGAAAACAATTTATTTACTACATTCACTTCTGATGCATCAGTTTGTCTACTGTTGCATAAAATATGAATGTAAGCCAATGAAAAATTTAACATCACAATGACTTTCATTTTTCTTACCAATTCTCATTTTCACTTGGGCTAGCAAGTTGATATGTGGCAAGTAGATATTTTTTGTAGGTAGGACTGGGCAAGTCAGCGTACTGTCTTCTATTTGCTGCTCAATGGGTTCTCCACAAACAAAAATCTATGAAAAGAGTATGCTTTGTAAAATCAAGTTGCAGATAGCAAATTAAATAGCAGTCTGAAAAAGTAAGTTAGGTATTGTAAAATCCAAGAATTCAAATGTGTCTTACAAAAGAGCAATAGGAAAGGGCTTGATACTCCCAAACTCCTTTACTACAGTTTGTACTTGTCTTTTTTTGCAGAGGAGTTTGGTAGCAAATGAACAATTTCAATGAATTCTTGATCAAATTTATTTGGCTTTGGTTTCTAAAAGCAAACTCCCTCAAATCTGTCTTTAAGAAATATATCTCCAAGTAAGCTGAGCCCTAGAAAAAACCTGTCATTTCTATAAAGAAATCTGACAAAGGCCAGAAAAGAAAATAAAAAGAAAATAACATCTATGGACCAGTCAAATTTTTCTTTCATGGAAATAAGGCAATGGGGACAAGCCATAAAGTGTTAAGTCTCTCAAAGGCTAGCAAGTCTCACAAGTGGACGTCTGAGTCTGAAATGATTCATAAAATTCTTTATTACTTTATTACAAATATTTCAATGGACTAAAATTCTGTGTTAGGAAATATGAGGAAAGAATTTGACCCAAAAGCTTTTCTTTATAAACTGTACCAAGTAAGGGTAGAGACTGCAGAAGTGCATATCTATTTTTGGGTCACCAAATAGGTAAATGGGTCATTACTATACATTCCTCTCACAAATTTCATGTCCTTATTTTTTTTTTTTTCATTGCATATTTAGATTTTTACATGGAAATTACTTCTTCTTACTGATTGTAACATCTGTCAATCTAAAACACCATAAACAATATAGTACTTTATATAGATTTTCTAATTAAAATTATTCTAAGTTAAGATACAAAGCTAAATTCTTAAACTTGCATGCTCAAGAGTTAGGAATTTTATGAGATATGCATCCTCCCTTAGGTGCTGAGTATGAACATATTTTTCATTTCAAATGGGAACAGAGAGTGTTCTGCACCTCTTTAAAAGTCAAACTGCCTATTCCAGTTTTAACGTATGGATGTACATTTTGCAAGCATTCAATATTTTTAAACTGTATGAAAATACCAGACTACATACATAAGTATGTCTGATGAGTATCCATAAACACATTTGGTAAGATGATTTACTTTCTTTACACTATGTAATCTAGGGAAAATCAAAGTGATCAGTTAATAGGAATAGACCTCTTTAATAAATCATTAAAATAGCTTCCAGAATAGATAATTAAGATTGTTGGAAGGATTTGCAAATGCTGTGTAAACCACTGACATATACTCACTGCTTTAATGGTAAGTTCATGTGCCAAAATTAGTAAGTTTAATGGTTCCATTGTAGAAGAGCAATGTTCTGTATCCTCTACTGTTTGCAGTGTTAGTATGTCTGCCAGAAGAAGCATACTTTTCACAAGAGTCAAAGAAGCTGGAGGGGAAATAAATTTATCTTCTTGGAGTAAACTGATGATATTCTGTTTGGACATAGACAACATAAACCAAAGTAGTTACTACTTTTGCTGTCTATTTATGAGGACAAATCACACAAAGTGAAAAAAAATCTAATTTAGAGGCAGTATTTCAAGCTTATTTAATGCTGGCATCAGCTGTTCTGACTACATAAAAAATGCATCAAAGAAAAGCGAACAGTTTCTCCTTTGTTCTCAAACCTGCAAAAGAAGTTTAATGCCTGCCACAGGACGTTTTTCTTGTAGGTCAAGAACAGCAGCTTGCACCATCATTTCAGCCTGAGATTCAATATCACCAAAGGCTTCTGCCTCTAGTATTACTTCTTTTATCACACTTCTGCATTCAGTCACATCATTTTCTAAAAGAAGAAAATGTATCAATAGTAAAAATACAATAGAAAATACAGTATCTTCTAGCATTCTTAAGAATGTAACTAAAAAGTTACAGGAAATCTGACATTATAGATTCCACATTTACCATTTCATCGATTCTGTGTCAAATTTACTTTAAAAAGAAAGAAAAACTACTTAGTTCTTATACTGTACTTGGTTTAAGTTCATCCAAATACATTCTTTATATGTAAGCCACCATTAATTTTGTAGATCACATGTCATTCTCACCCATAAAACATATTCTACATATTGAAAAATCTGATCTTGGTTATCATTCAAAAATAATAACAGCCTTCACAGGAATTATACAGAAAAGATTAAGTAAGAGTCTGGCTACAGACTAAGACTGTGATTTTGATACTTATGTAAGCATCAGAGTTTATACTAAGTTCACAGAACTAAGGAATGGAAACCATTTTATTCATAATTAAACAGCAACAAATGTATTTTGCAGTATCTGACTTAAATTCTTGTTTTAAAAAAAAGAATCTGTAACATTTTTAGGAGATATATAGGAACATTTCATTTGCTGGAGATATAAAAGCTTTTTAAAACCAGCATACTCAATTACACTAAAACATTTGAAACTGTCACACACAAGTGATTTATCAAAAGATAATGATCACTAAATGAAATTTAATATAATGTTTTGTGTTCTAGGGAGAAATTGTGATCAGAAATATATTTTCCTTACTGCATTGGATGAATTTAATACAAATAATTGCTCAGTGATAATACAGCTCCAGAATTAATGTTAGTATTTTTTTATTTATGAATAAGAACTGTGTCTGAATAGATTCTCTTGCCCATTATAATCCAAAAGCCTATACCAAAAATGGTAATACCTTCCATAACTCCAATGCCATGTATCTGTGTTACTAGTGCAGCCACTAACGTTGTACGACACCTTAGCCACAGATGTGCATTCATATGATCTTGTGCTGCTTTACTGTGAGGCAGTTGAACATCTTCAACATAAAAGTCCTAATAATTTCCAAAAGCAAGAGAGTAACTACTTTACTACAACTCAACTACTTTACTACAAACAAAGCAAAAGGGTAGTGTCAGTCTAAAATAAATCAAATTAATACAAATATATTACAAATAACATAACCAGAAGTTTATTTGAAGGGTGTATATATATATTTTTAATAACAGAAAGCCATTTATTATTTAATGTTTCATCTATAGAAAAAAAAAAAGAACTGTAACAAATGAAAATTAAGCCAGTTTTTATGGGAGAGTCCATAAATATATCCATATCATATACGTGTCATGGAGAATAATTCTAACAGTTGGGACTTTATTCATCTGAAACAGGAACATTACACAAAACTCTAAGCACACAGAAGTCTAATTATAGAGCAGGATCAACAGCAATTTCTGGTACCTGACTTGTTATTAGAAAGAAATTTTTAATTTTTTACTTGCACTTTTTAGTGTTCCTGGTGATTAGAAACAAATACTAATGTAACATAGTACTGGAAGTGGTTGGGAGAATTCTCAGCTCAACTCCCTGTGCCATCTTCATGTATTATAAACAGAGTTTCTATTACTAAAATTCTACAGTCCACATTCTAAAGATTTGTTCCAGCAAGCAATAAATGGACACTGCACCACCTGTGTTTTACTTATGCAAAAAATCATCATGAATGACTTGTACTGATGCAAATGAGGAAACAATTATCCATAACTCAATTACTGGGTAGAGAGCAGTACTAAGAAAATGTAAGAGAAAGTGCAGAAAGACAAAAGACCCCAGTATCCAACACAGACACTGTATGAAGGAAAGTCCAGTCCAGTTATGTGTGTTACGAGGCCTGGCCTCACTGCTCAGTGCCCGTGTGAGTCAGTTTGAGTCCCTGTGTGCTCGAGAGGGAATGTGTGATGTATTAGCAATTGGCTTTCCAGAGCATAGGTCAGTGTCCCTGTGTGTTAGACAACAGAAGTCAGCTGAAATCTTGCTAAATTTGGAATACAGCAATGTTTTTGAACTGGTCAGTCTGGCTCTTTGAAAGAGGACACTCCGAAGTAGGTTCTCCATCAAATAACCTAAAATACCTCAACTGAATAATACAAGATTTTCACCTGATAGCTATTTTTCCCACTTTCTCTTTGTTTGTGTTTTTTTAAACAAAAGATTTTCAATGCTTCCATTTGAGAATATACAAATAAACCCTGTAATTCCTAACCACATCCTAATTAAAGTGATGACTATAGACATCTTAAATTTACTATAGGCAAGTAGGTATCTGAAGCATGTCATACATCATTTTCCCTGAGGTTAATGGTAACCGTGTAATACAGATGACTGCTATGTTCTGAAAATTACTCAACACTTAATACAAGACTTCATACAGAAACAATAGTTTTAAAAAAATATCCACATACCAAACACTCCCCTTCATTCTTTTCTTCTTGAAAATGCATTACCTCCATCCTCAAAATTTTTGCATCTTGGAGAAGTCGAATTGCAGAGAAAGCCAAAGCAACACTGTGACACAAAACAATATTATTGTTAATTTATGTCCAGTTCTGGGCCCCCCAGTTCAAGAGAGACAAGGAACTACTGGAGAGAGTCCACTGGAGGACTATGAGGGCTAAGGGACTGGAACATCTC
>VYZX01005699.1:180161-246366 GCA_013401335.1 Brachypteracias leptosomus
AACTGCTGATATATTCACACAAACAGACAAGCACATATTTGGGTAATTAGAAAGCTCACATACTTAGTGGGGGCACCATGCAAGTACTCTCCTCGAGCTCAATTGAATTAGTCCTATACATAAACTTATTCTGAGGGGTAAAGTTTTTGCAAAACAGAAGCTGTAATGTAGAAGGCCTCTCTTGATGAAATTTTTGTGACCCTCTTCTGCTGTCAGCAAGAGTGATGTGTCTATATATTTTCCTTGACAAAATNGAATATACTATTTTTGAGAAGTTCTAGATTAATTGTTGTAAAGGCCACATCCTTTTATCAACCAAATCAGAAAGTGACAAGATGATCAAAATAGGAAAGTACAGCTGACTAGAACAATTTCACCACTAAGTCATTTCGCCAAAGGAAAAAAATGATGAATTTCCGTAATATCATGCAAAGTTTGATTTCTAGGCTGGCAGGGAGGAAACATTCAGCTGTCTGAAGGAATGTTTCATTTGTATCCGAGGCAGATATATCAGCAGTTTCCATGGATGGCAGTGCAATAAAATTGTAAAATAGGTTAAAAAAACCCTATCCCCTTGCTTTGTTTGTNATTTTTTTATTGCTAAAAAGAAATAGTACTATTTAAAGGAGGTTTGCTTGTTCACCTAAGACTGCTGGAAGAGGGAAAATAGTTTACTTTTGAGATAGAAGAAAACATTTATTCTTTGTTAAATGGGTAAAAAGGAAAAAAATACAACATTGNTCACTGCTGTCTGACCACTATCAATATATAAGATTCATTAAACACTCGTCAAAAATTTGAGAGTCCCAAAAAATGATCCTTAAAATTCTTGACATTCATTGGAACCCTTGATACTCTAAAAAAGTTTCTTCAATCTGAGACAAGTTATAAACCAAGAGAGAAACTACACTCTGGGATATAACTGCATGTTAAAAAGAAGCATCCTGAAATGAAAATGGCTTGCAAACTGAAACCAGTTTAGCAGGGTGAGAAAGTTTGCATTAGAACTCTACTAATACAGGTTTTACCAAACCTAGTATCAAGCTACACTGGGTATTTCATTAGTCTGTATAGTGGTCCTTAGTTGCTAATGTGATAATTTTATAAAATCCACATGGCACCCAAAAGCACCGTGAGGTCACTATCCAATGATTTGGTTTTTTCGACAAATTTATGGTAAATTAATCTAATTCAAAAGGCACTGAAATAGATTAATATTACATGATGAGAAATGTCCACAAATAGGTAAGTTCTTACTTCACGGCTTCACTAATAACATTACTACTAAACTATTACAGTCCTAACATCTGAACTTTTGGGAAACTTGTATCTTTAACATTAACAAAACCTGGGTGAAGAACCATGCTGCAGAACTCTTACTGTTTTCAGTTCAGCAGTTTATACAACAGTATGAAGTTCCTGTCCTTGTTAATTTTATTTTTTTATTGCTAAAAAGAAATAGTACTATTTAAAGGAGGTTTGCTTGTTCACCTAAGACTGCTGGAAGAGGGAAAATAGTTTACTTTTGAGATAGAAGAAAACATTTATTCTTTGTTAAATGGGTAAAAAGGAAAAAAATACAACATTGAGATTAGTTTAGCTGTTGGCCTGCTGAATCACTTACTGCTTCATCAGTAAGAGTGTTATAGCAATCTTCACCAGTATTCCAACAATTGAAAAATGTTCATTTTGATTTTTGCTTAGTGCTTACTATAATGTAAGGTATAGTGTAATTATTTTTGTGTGCTTCGTCAGATTAGACCTAGCAAAAGTTATAAATACTGACTACATTCTACCTAATCTCACTAGAGTCTGGCAAGTGACAGTTCTGCCCCTCTATAGGCTGCATCTCAAGTGAACAATTTGTACCTTCAAAGATTGTTCAACCTAATAAAAAAATAGATAAAAAGAACTTGACACTGATAAAGATTACATATTGTTAAACTATTATCCTTCTTATACAAATTAATTTAAAATTACAGGTATGCTAAATAGAAGAATCCTCCTAGCTACAAGATCAAAACAATGTTTGGAGAAAATATCTGGCAGATCATGTAAATGCAACAGTATTTTACATGATCACTGACAATATAATTAATGCCTGATAAAATCTATTCTAATATGCTAAAGATTACATCAATGCTTTTTAATCAAATTAATTTTAAAAATATAATTTTAACATTTTAATTTGACACCAGTAAGTACATCACAAGGAAATGTTCTTTTAGGACAGTAACATGGGGCATTCTAGAACAAAGTAGAATTGAGAAGTTCAGAAATAACATTAGTGCTCTGCCATATGTTTTAAAATTGTAAAAGACTCATGACCTAACCTATCCAGACTTTAACAAAACCAGTGAACGTTGCAGCTTTTTCTTTGTTTTTGTATAACACTGTATCACAAAAATACCTCACAGAGAAATCACAGACCAATAACTGGTGATCTTTAAAAAAAGTAAAATGAAGCAATAATAAAACATTCAATGCCAGTGTAACTTATATTTGTAGATATACTACTGGGGTTCTTATGGCTGGTTACTAAGATTTAGAATATTAATGTAGACATAAAGGACTCAAAGAAAAAAATTCTGGATATTTTTTTTAATCTTGTGAAAACAAGGCTGTGCAACATAAGGTTGTTCATAATATTACTTACCTGAAAGCTGCTTTATGTCTTTGCTGATTAATAGCAGCAAGCTGAAGTTTCGCCTCAATAAGAGTCTCTAAATCTTCAGCAGAACACTGAGATATCTCCTCCTCATATTTCTCCTGTATGTTCTGCACAAGATGGCTAAGACTTTCTTCAGCTTCTATCAACAAAATCCCCTAAAGATGAACATAGCATTGTATGATATAAAAAAATAATGAAAAAAATTAAAAAATGTCTTTAAAAGTATTTTATTCTGTTATAGCCTACTATCACTGCACCCCAAAACAAATCAACTAGAATACAACATACCTTTCCCATAAATAGCAGGGAGGGGTAATTTTGTTTTTTACAGATTCAATGTGTTGAAAGTAGCAACATCTTAACTGTGCCTGAACCGTTGAAACTTAAGCTTTGCTATAGATTTTAAGGCTTAGCAATACTACTCAATAATTTTTCATTCTTATCTTTATCTTATAGCCATACTTGATAACTTTATACTATACTTCTTACAATGCTTATTATTTTTAAAGAATAGAACACAGTATTAAAATACAATATTAAAGACATTGCAGGAAGTATTACACTTTTTACTTTGACAGATCCCTGAGGACAGTATCTATCCTGAAAGTTCAAATGTAATTTACTGTCTTTTTGGCAAACAAAGCTGCAAGAAGCTGTGAAACCAAATCTAAAAGACAGTGAATTTTAAATAAAATCTCAATCATGGAGCTTTCAACAGAATTAAAAAATAATTCAGAGGTCTGTATTATCCAATATCTTTCTTTGACCAGTTTCCTCAATGAATTCAGAGCTCTACTTAAAATAATAATAAAAAAAGAATAGGATGGTTAAAGAGAAATCAGAACGGTAAGAAATATACTGTGAGTCTCAAATAAGCTCCATTCAAGTTAATCTAAAATTTCTATTTTAGTTATTTTCAAGATGCTGCTTTCAAGTTCTCTTCAAGTTATACTAAAACTTTCAAGTTTTTAGTGTATGGCATATACCAACTTCCATACAAAATCATCCTCCATTTCTCCAGATATATTTTGTACATTACTTTGTTTGCAACAGTGGCCAAAAGTAGATACCTTCAAAGTGGAAGATCCCTCTGAAAGAAGAATATGTCAGCCCTGAATTTTGGTCTTTTTGTGATGTGGAACTGCCAAGCATGAAGTTTAAAATTAAACAAAACAAAACAAAAGCTAAAACCAAAACCAATAAACCAAACAATCCCCCTTCAAACAAAGAAGCCAATAAGCTCTGATATGTTTTCTCCAAAATAAAGTATCAGAAAGAGGAACAGGAAAAATTGGAAACATTTCACACATGGTAAAGAATGGTTTTCCATTTATTTGTAGACCATACTTCCCCCACAAAGAGTCTCTGACACATTCTACAGGTGCAATACTCTGAAAGGAGATTATTTTATCCTTGAAATCCTTGAATTCAGTCTTTACCGTTGTTGCTGAAACAGTCTGATCTGATTGTGGCAATATTTCCCATGGAGACCATTTGAAAAACTGCACCATCCACCAAGATTTCATTTATGGCTAGTGAGATTGCAATCATATTAGAAACGGAAATTTCTAGTTCCCCTATTCATGCCATTCTCCCATCATAATTTCTGTTAAATTGAAAGCATTAACAATGTTTTTGAAACAACCTGCAGTTTCTTAAGCTTTTTGTCCTAAAAACCAAAATTACCTTCAGCATGGCCATATTTAATTCATCTTTACAGTCAACAAGCTGCACCATTGTGCCTCTTTGTTCCTGTTGTCTTGGATTCTTATCAGCATCATCTGTCAAATACATTTCAAATAAATTTCAGAGGTTAATAGTTGGACCTGATGATATTAAAGGTCTTTTCCAACCTAAACAATTCTATGATAACAGATGCAGAACCAAAGCATTCTCAGTAATTTGAAGAATATGTCCCTTTTTTCTCTCCACATAATTGGGACTTTCAATATCCAAATAAGTGACGAATACAGCTCTAAAAATATTACAGACATTAGCTAAAAAATCCTTGAAAAATCTTAATGCTTATTTCAATAATGACTGATTTTTCCAGCAACATTTAATATGAATATTGTTTATAATATGACATGTCAATGAATATGTCATTAAAAGTGGAAAAACTATGCTTGAAACAAGTTGCAGAATAAATGAACTTTTCCGCCAACCTTATAATTACCTTTTACATTTGATGCTGCAATTCTGCCTGACTCCTTCAAGCTGTTGTTATCAGCAGAATAGACGTGTTTTTCCACTTTTTCAGGTATATTATTTATTGTGGCAGAAAGGCAAATGATGAAATGCATTTTGGTTAAGGTTAATTTGTTCATAATTTGTTGATTGCACAGTGGCACCATTGTTAAAGACAGACTCCAATTAAAAATGTCTTCCAGTACCTACAGGAAAGTTAACAATGGGGACTATTTGAAATGACACATTTTACTTTTTTTTTTGTTCAAGGCATATTCTGCTTCTATTAATAATTATGTTTATCAACAATTAACACAAATAATATTAGTAATAAGCTCTTAGTCATTACGGATGAGTTGCTGTTTTCCTTTCCAAACTTAATTCACCCCTTAGTAGCACTTGCTACTAACTGATCAGTTTTCCAGTAGAAGGTGCATCTATGAAGTTACAGCTATTACTCCACGTGAGTTCTAGTTTTGTGCATTGTTCATAGCATTCTTTGAGATAAGGTGGTCACAAAAATATGTAGGTAAACCTGCAGCTCAGAAATTGCAACTCAAATAAAAGTCTGTTGTTACAATTCACCCTAACTAGAAAGATTAATCAAGGAAAACAATTCTTTTATCAGATCATTCTAGCATATTTTATAGAATCTTCTTGTTATTCATTATAGAATGATGTTTTATCTTGAGCTTAATATTCTCACTTTAGATTAATAAATTTAGAAGTTGAAAGTCTACACAGCTCTGCAATATCATAAGGAGACCAACAAGAGCCCCATATAGACTGTGAAGTCTTCAAATCAAAAGCTGAAGATAAAGCACAACTTCAAAATAGGTCTGAAACTAGTGAGATCAAAAGCTATCAAGATAGACATCTCATTTCTGTCTTCTAATATCGATTGTTGTAGAAGACACACAAGCTTACTGTAAACAAATGAGAGATAAGTAGAGGAAAAAAGTAGGTGTTTTCTACTTTATCAATTTTTTTTTTATGTAATAGCTTCTTTTCCATATTCTGCTAACATTTACCCCTACTGGCTCAATGAATCTGTGACAAAGCAAATGAAAGAAAATTATTAAAACTGAAAACAAAACAAAAAAGTCATTGATGAATATGTGATTTTAATTAAAACAAGAAATGACTCCATTAATTGATTTATGGACTTATCTAAATTAGGACAAATCTATGAAGACAGCTCTGATTGATAGAAACTATAAGGCTAGATGGCTGACATTTTTGGTAAGTTAGCAGGATAAACACCAGACCCTACATATCATGACAAAACCTGACTAATTCTGTTAGTATGCTTTGCACAGACAAGTCACAGATTTGTACATATTAGGGCTCCCACCTGCAAAATGGTGATAATGGTACTTGCCTCTCCCTTGAGAGATAGCCATAAAATTTAAAATTCAGGAAATTATAAACTGTTGAGGAGAGATTTTTTCTATTTACTGTTTTTTACTAATAACAAGTATATTTTCTGAATCAAATAATCTCTAACAGATGCCAGAGAAATAAATA
Organism: Brachypteracias leptosomus; assembly: GCA_013401335.1. Classification (NCBI taxonomy): domain Eukaryota; kingdom Metazoa; phylum Chordata; class Aves; order Coraciiformes; family Brachypteraciidae; genus Brachypteracias; species Brachypteracias leptosomus. The sequence continues at coordinate 186,547 of VYZX01005699.1, forward strand.
CTTAGATCTAGCATAAAATTTTTAGCTCTTTCAGGTTTTTTTTACCTGTAAGTTTGTAACAGTCAGGAGAGATTTTGAGGAGTCAAAATTCTGTAAGGCCTGTAAAATGGACAAAAACAAAAACAAGTAATGTGTTACAACATGTGTATAAAATAAGTGAGTTGACAGAGCAGCAGACAAGCGCAGTGCATTTCTGAATATACTTTGAGGGCTTTGAAAATACCAACAATTACTTGACTTCTACAGACTTTACATTTCTGAACTATAACCTGAGACCCAAAATTATCCCTACACCTTCTATGTCATTTACCATGATTCTTCAACTTGAAGAAAGGGAAGAAAAAGGCATAAACCAACAAAAATCCTTTTCTAGGAGCTCTGTAGACACCAACCATCAATTGCCTTTATGTTCTTTACATTTCTGAATTCCAAACCTAATTCCAGGTTTAGCATATTCCTCCTCCGCTACTCACCAGAGCACAGATCTGGGAATAGAATGAAAACAAGAGCTACAAGTCAAGATGAACTGGAGACCTCAGCCTTCTTGAGGGCTCTTAAAAAAACTATTTTTTGACCTACATGTGATTCAGTTTTCTGAACCCTAACCCGAATTCTAGTCCTTCCTTAAAAACCCCTTTACCTTTTCACCAGAATATAAATCAGTCTACTGGGGGGAAGGAAAAGGCAGAGGTAAAGATAATTTCCAGCCAGTCATAATTGAGAGTTCTACACATGACTATCACTTGGCTTCTACGTGGCTTTTATTGTCTTTTATTAATTTTGTACTTCAGATATAGCACTACCATTTCTGTTATTCCTTGACACATGGGTTCTTCTTATTCCAAGAGCTACGCAAAAGTCCAGCAAGCACTTAGCTTCTACATGCATCACACCCTAACAAGAGACCTAATGCTGAACCACCTCTGCTGTTCACCCAAACACTCACCTGTGAACCCAGTTAGAAAAAGACAAGTACAAATCAACCAGATCTCATCCTAAGTGTGTAAGCTTTTCCAACAATATATAAATTAAGGAAAGGGCTCAAAGATGCATTTTAACCTGACTAGCATCAGTAAGGAGTAGCCACAAATAGGGAAGCTTTACAGAATCAGCTCCAGTGAGGATGTTGATAACTCTTTATGGCTCAACCTAGTAAGAAGGTAACGTAGTTTATGCTCTAAGGAAAATCACTAGGTTTCAGTTTCTTATCTTCCTATGCAGTTAGTATGAAAGTGTCATTGGCAAATTTAAAAGGTCATCTTTTTTGATAAATATTTTAATTTTACTTTTTACTAAGGCTAATGTTTAATTTAAAACCTAGTACCACTGAAGGTTATTCTAGGACAAGTGCTTGGCCACATTTCCGGTTTTTTAAATGTAAATATTTGACATCCTATCATAAATGTAATTGTAATTATTCCTTTATTAATTAGCTTAGACATTCCCCTATTAATTAGCTTATTGCCAAAAAAAGATACTGCTGGTTATAGCTATTGTGAGGCTCCAATGTAAGGATAATCAAGCCATGGATCAGCTGGAAACTCCCTCTCAGGGTCTAGTGAGGTGACGCAGGGGGAAAAAATTTCATTTCAAATCATCTCATCACTCTTACATCCCACATTCAGCCCAGCTCCCTAGTGCTGGCACACATACTTTGTCATGGGGTGACGCTTATCCAAAAGCACTGCTCAGATAAGGGAGAACTAGATTACATCCATCCAACAATAACTCAATAGATTGTTTTGGTATGTGCTTGGAAAACAAGAAAAGGCTACATAATTGTTATGGGGGAGGTTTGCCCAATAGCTCTGGACTGTACCTGCCTGCACAGCTCTTAACAGCTTCATAACTTTGTAGCACATAGTGATCAAGGTAAGATCACCACTTGCCTTCAGATATGGAGAAAATCAAAGAGATTGACCTGGGATGATGTGACTGTCAAGGCTCTGAAGACACCAATAGCTATTACTGCCCAGCATCTCCTGGGGATCTCCCCACCCTGCCCACAGCCCATGGCCTTGTGTCAGCCCCCTGGGGCCACCAGTCCCTGCCCCACCAATGCCACAGCAAGGGCCAGTCTCCAGTTCCCTCTTAGCCCTGCCCATGGGCCCAGACCCCAACCCAGCATCAGGCAGGACCCATGGCCCAGCGTGGCCATTCCAGGTCTTTGTCTGAACTCAGTTCTCCCCACCATGCCTGACCCCCATCACCTGCAGGGTGACGTCCCAGCCCAGCCTCAGCCTCGCAAGGGTGGTCAATACCCTGGGCTGGGGACTGTCCCAGTTGCCCTGTTCCTGGTTGGGGCAATGGGAATTTTGCCATGAATGGGGCAAGAACCCTGTCCATATTTTTTATGTCTACCTATGAATTCAGACATTTTCAACAGTTATCTGCATTACTCCCTGTATAAAATAGCAAGTATGTTTCAAAATTTATTTTTGTTCTTGCTGTTCAGTAAGAGAAATTGATGTCATCCAATGCCTACTATTTGACTAGCTTACTGAAAGAAATTTAGGAATATTTTGGAATGTGTGATAACTTGCAGCTGTGGAGTCAGTGCAGTTTCATGAAAAGAATTGAGTGTTACAGTTTGATATTATACTTTACTGGTATTTACCTTCATTTGTTCAATTTTTCTGTATCCTGCAGGTATTTTCAATGGAATTCTTTCCCCACAGTTAAGCAAAGACAGTTCATGAAAGGCCTCCATAAAAAATCCTATATCTGTCAGTACTTTAATCTGTGAAAAAATAACAAAGCCTTTGAGTTGAATAATTTTCAATTATTCTTCTCGCTCAAAGTATTCAAAGGTAATTTTCAAGTAGTTTTGGCTACTGGAAAGAGTACATTGAAGAAAGCTTTTAGATTTTATAGTAAATATGTGAAATATCAAAGATGGATGTTTCATTTTTAAAAACAAAAATCAAAACAAAACATATTCTTCAGGAACTTGCTGCTAACAAAGGAAAAGAACTTAATCCATCTGGCTAGAGCTTTGAGTATCAATCCAAGATCAACTCCTTATCAAAATCTGTTTTATAGATTTTATTCATCTTATACTTACAGTACTCAGCTACTCTCCCTAGCACACATCAGTATCAGCCTCTAAAACCAATAACACTTCTACTCTTACTGCAAGTTAGATTCCTTAAAAAAGGGGGGGGGGGGGGGGTAGAAAAACCAAACCAAAACCAACAAGCAGTGACTGACAAAAGTCTGTTCTCAGAAGTCCAGCAACAAACTGGTTACAACATGCTACTGATAAAAAATCCAGAAATGAACATTGCAAATAAAAAATCACTTATGTTTTGTATTTAAGAAAAATTTAAAAGAAAAATGGAACAAAATAAAAAATGCCAAGTAAAAAGTTTGGATCTAAAAGGGAAAATCTCATTACCCTATCTTTCAGGAGAATGCTTGTCAAATGGAGAGAAGAAAGAAATGATGGAAGTACTTAACAGCCTCTTTTGGACATTAGTGGTAAAACTGTATAAATAACTCTACATCCTACTAACACTCAGAATATAAATAATAATTGCATTTAGAAAGTAGTCCTACCATCTGTTGTGCTAAGAAACACTAAGCAGCAGCTGCACTTTAAAGCACTACTTTTCAAAGTAGTGATATATAAAGAAGTATTGAATTGATGACATTTAACAAAGAAATGAAAAGTTTGTTTGAAATACAAAGTCCTATGAAAAAAAAGAAAGTTTGTTTGATTACCTTGAAGATTCTTCCTTCAATACATTTAACTGTGTCCTTACAAATCTCAGAAACAATGTATTGGTATAATGTGAACAATGGCAAAATCTGTAGGAAAATATTAGGTCATCTTGTTATAAATGTCACAAAGGGTATAATTATAGAAATGTACATTGTAATTATATGTCACAAATATATAGATAATATAGGAGTAGTGCTTTCACTGCCACATACCACCACTACCTCTCTCTTATGCTCTATGAAGCATGAATGTGTTAAAAAGTTCTTCACCTAGCTAAAGCTAACCCCTTGCACTGTCTTATATGTGACTCACAACATACAAAGAGAAGTTTCCCCAAATTATTCTCTGTGTTCAAGGTGGGTTTTTTTACTGTGTTCAAGGTTGGGTTTTTTACTATACCATTACTGAGTAAACCTACTGGAAAGATGTCTGCATTTTGATGCCCCAATTTTTTCAGTATAAGTAACAGAATAATAGAATTCTGTAAGCTTTATAAAATAAACCTAATTGAGTCCTGCAACTAAGTGAAATGATACCAATTTTAAAATAGACTGGATGGTGATGAGGCTTATTGCCAAAATTATTTGCATTCATTTCAAATTGAGTTTCTGCAGGGGCAACAAGAAAAAAAATTTAAAAATTAGTTCTAGTGAAGTATACAAACACTGTACATTTCATTATATTATATTTCAGAAAAAGAAGATGCTTACCTAACAGATGTATTCATTTATTGAAAATGAAAGAACTTCCAATATTTAATTACTGTTCAGCTTTAACATTTTCTTCACTTTAAAATAACCCCAAACTTGGAAAATGCTAGCACCATTGTTATGTTTTGTCCAATGCACTTTTAGATTTCATAAAGTAGATTAATACCTCTGGATTTGGAATAAAAATGCTTGAGGCAAATGTTTTAATTGTAGCCATACAGTTTCTGACTGATACTTGAAGTAGTTTAACAAAACTAGTTTTTGAAGTCTTATTTTAATACAACTTGAATCTTGATGTATTTTGATTTAAGTGTCAAATCAACTTAGTGCCCACCATCCAAAACATTCCCACACATTAAGCATTCAGTGGAAATGAAGCTCTCATCCTGCTGAAACTGCAATTGCTTTGACCACGATCTATGACTTGGATCTATATTCTGCTAGTACAAGTGCAGAAAGAATCAAAAATGTGCATGGCCATGTGAAGCAAGCAGTCAAATTAAGTGTCCCTGCCTCCAGGTAACTAACCGTCTGCTCGTTGATCTCACTTGACCTCCCATAGTGAGGGCAGTTACACAAAGCTTAATAACAAAGTGAACTCCAGTAAAGCAGGATGGGAAGAAGCAGCAACAGGAGGCAAGACAGACACTTAGCCTGAAGTTCCAGAAAAAATCAATCCAACAAATTGCTTTCTGACAAAAAAGGGGTAACATCTTGCTGCCCCTTCCTCTCTAACTCCTCTTCCATCTCTACCCCCTAACCTTTTCTTACTCCCCTGCCACCAGCCACACATCTTTCCCCCTCCCTTGAACTGGCTCTGCCACTTGCAGAACCTTGCTATAAGTGGATTCAACTCATTAAAGCAGGAGCACACTATCTACTTTTTCTGCTGGGGAGTTTTCTGTCATGCTGAGAGTTGATTTATAGAGGTGCACAATAATCACTGGACATGAAAATCTGTTAGAGCATACAGAACCGAACGGGAACAGAGGTATAATTGCACCTCTTTCAGTACTAGTAACCAATTTGATCTATTTATTCCAATATACAGCACTGCACCTTGGAAAGAAGTTGGATTAAAATGGAAGTGGTCAGTCATTAAATGGAGGAAATAAGCACATGATTAACATAAGAAGGAAGCTGTAAAAACACTCCATACAGAGAAATGACAGAACATGAGGAGAAAGGCAAAAGGGACTTTTATTTACTGAATGTGAAAGTGAAATTATTTAAAGCATTCTGCACATATTGCATTTAAAGTAATTCTCAGTACAGTGTATTTCAAACAGGAAATTTCCTCTAAAATGCCCAAGCTAAGTGTACCATGTATTATCATCTTCCTGAATAAACAAGTATTCTGTACATTCTAAAAACTGTAGGCAGCAAGTTATACCTTGCCTCCGTCACAGTGCCCCAGAACCTAACCATACAGGTTTTTTGCTAGAGCTTCTGAGGTACCTCATAAGCACACCCACAGTAAAAAATAAGATTTGATGTCTTAAAATTAATTTATAAATTTATAAAAATAATACTTACTATTAAATTTTGTTTTGCACAATGTAGTTCAAACATAATGAAATTCAGACTTGCAACTACAGTAGAGACATCAGCTCTGTAGTGATCAGAGAACAAGTTGATACCAGGAATAAGCATATTTGTTTCATACTGTGCAAAGTCACAGTCAGATGTCGGATGTGGAAGAGAAGCTCTAAACAGGGTCTGAAAGTTATAATAATGAACTATTTGTGAAAAGATGTATAGGCATTAATGAAACACTATAAAACCCCAACCCTTGAGACTCATAAATGACTTCATAAATGAAGTTCAGTCAGTGTGTTAAGTATCCAGTTGCTTCCAGAGAAAACCATGAAAAATCTTTTGTGAAAAAATGCTTTACGTGTGAACTTGACAAAAAAAAAAGCAAGGACAGAACAAGCAAAAGGGAAAAATTAATCTAGGTGTAGAAAAACAACCATGAAAGATTCCTCAGCAAGTACTCTCCAGGTAATGAAAAATCTTCCTAAAGAGCCAGTGGCATTTCTCTCAGATTCCAAGACAAAGCATCCCATATAAATCTCTGCAAGCACTGGAAAATAAATCACTAGGGGTTCTCACAAAGGCTTCTTAGGATAAGCCTCTGATTAGCAGATTGAAAGGACTTAATAATTTATTCAAACATCTCCATAATTAAGGAAAATTAATAGGAAAAAGTTGTTGAGATTATTCTAGGGATGTGTTCAAATACATTTACCAGCCCAAAAATGTTTCAGAAAATGTCTTCCATCAGCTGAAAAATCTTTTTATTCTCCCCACAAGCTAAGAAAGCTAGTTTTTACTTAGTCTTAAGTCCTTGCCCCACTATCACCTAAGTTGTCATTTCTGGGAGAGTTGCTGACGTTATGGCCAGTTAAAAGTTAGTTCCACCTTTAGCTAGGTCAACTAGTGCAGCTTAAATCATGTAAGTTAAAACTGATGTCAACTTTAACGAAGTAACTTAAATGTCCCTTCTTTAAAAAGGGAGGAGTGCTAACGTCTCTGATGTTGGATATTCCTTACGAATTGTATTTATTTTGTTGTAATTAGCAATGATATGCTAGAGAAATATGTATTTACATACTCAGATCTAAGATATTAACAAGCCTAAAGCCTATACCAGAGGTGGAATTTAAATGAGATTATAAAAGCTTTTCAGATCAAGGCACAAATTATCAGCTTGAACTTCACAAGGTACAGTGACAGTAATTGATTATATTTTTCAAGATGCTCACCCTGCAAGCTACTCCTATCCCAATTAATATCAGACCCACTTCAGTCAAGCCACAATTATTTCTACCATTATACAACTGGAACAAATGCTTAGTACTATTTCTGTCAAAAGGAGGAATCAAAATCATTTAGCTTTGTACCACCAGCAATTACAGTGCTAGAAGCTAGTCAAAATTCTCCTTTACCTTTATTTCCCCAACTTGTTCTCCCTTTGCTAAACTTAATGAGGTTTTAAATGTGGCCTAGCACAGGTCATACAGTCACAACCACAGGTGGCACAAGATGTTAGAAAGTGGCACTGGTTTGTATTGGAAGAAGCCAACTACCTTCCTGATGCTGCACTGGGATGAGTGAGCACTGATCTCAGTGGAGTATGACTGGCAGAACACTTGTCTTCCTCTATCACTTTTGATACTAGTGTCTTAAAACTTCCTTTTAAAAGTAAACTGAAATCCTTTTTTCCTCTATCATTGATTTCTGAAATTTAATTTTATTGATCTTATTTTCTTTGTAAATGAAACCGAATCATTTTTACTATTCTCTATTTTTAGAGCAAACTTCTTATAGAGCTGAGATTTTATATTACAAACCAGTATCTTTCAATGCTAAAAAAGATTCAAAAAATTATTTTTCTACAGAGTCTGCTCTCCTGGTTGAAAATTTATGACAGCCTGTGAGGACTGTAGAGATCTGACAGAAAGCACTGCGCTATCACCGATGCCATCCTGCTCTTCCTGAACAGAACACTTCAAGAGAAGTAAAATATATTTGACTGCCAAATATTTTAGCTATCTTCACTTTTCATTACTTCATTATTTCTCTAAGACACTAGCCTCTTATTGAAGTGATAATTTTTAGGCTTTAATACAGGAATAATGTTAAAAAACAGCGAATAAAAGCATCTAATTTAATGTGCATAAATTGTCAACTATCTCTGATCTCCAGTTGTCCTTTACAATCAGGAAAACAGAGAAATACTTTAATAGAGGGTTATCGAGATTTAAATTTTAGAAGCAATTTGCCAACTTCATTAATTCCAACTGAAATTTTATTCTTACCTTAAAAAGTATAGCAGAAAAATAGCAGTATCTAGTTCTTACTCTCATCTTTGATGTTGTTATATGCCTAAAGTACAACAAATAACAGGAAATATGAATGTGCTCATCAATATAAATTATTCAAACTCTTTTATTTTACCTTGTATAATCATGATACCAACACAATCTAGATGTTTTCCATATCGGAAAACAGCTGCCTGTCTTATAGGTAGGTGCTCAGCCATGTCAAGCAAGAAAGAAACGTTTGACCAAAGTCATACCTAGATAAAGGTAGTTGTCTAGACTTTCTTTAAAGGAAACAGGCAATCTAAATGCAAAATTCATATCATAGAAATCTAGAAAGATAAAGAAAGTCAAGCAACTCACACCTTAAATTGCATTTCTTTCTATAAAGGAAGCCTAAGATAACTAGCACATGTGGACTTTCACATGGTAGGTCTCTAGCTAGATAAAATTAATCCCACACAGTACCTCATCAGAGTTTTAAACTGTCAACTTAAACTCACTCCTTTTCCTCTTGGGTGCTAATTCTGAGTTTGGCAATGCCATTTATTCTGAAATACTCATGCTAATACTTTCAAAGCTACCTTGGTTTAAAGATATTTTACAGTGCTATTAATATGGCCTGCCTCTCTGTACTTACTCTGTATGTACATACTTACATGAAGCATACACTCCTCTTACAGTTTACTCATATAAAGCTCTGGCCTTTCATGGGTATAATGCTTCTAAGGTCCTTTAGAGCTGTCTTAGATATTCCCAAATTTTATATTTTGTACATTTTCACATCTTACATTGAGGAATAGCTTGGAAGTATTTATTGATGGTAGACTTTAATACAGTAATTCAAATTTCATTTAGTTGTAATTCACCAGAAAATGAGTACTTTAGGCAGTAAATCTGCCCTCAAGATATATTAATATTTAATATGTGCAATGACTTGGGAGATGTGATATTTCAATTGAAAATCAATATGACTCTAAAATCCTTGTGCTTGTGACTTTTTATCATTTTGTTTTATATTATTGATCTCTCCATATAATATACAGCTGCAATTATGATCAGAGATGAGCACTCAAGAAAAAGAAACAACAATACTGTCCATAAGAGCGACTTTCCTCCTGAAAGGAAAAATTCCTCTGCTTTTGATGAGTCCTTTTTACAGCAACTTGTTAGTGTTTTTAAATTAATTTCAAGTTGCTTACTGTCCTGGATGAGCAATTTGTTTAAAATATGAAAGAAATACATAGATAGATAAAATACTTACTGAGCTATCTTAGCAACTAAGACTGCTGCATGTAAACATCCCCAAACTCCAGCCTGAGAAAGAAATTTCTGACTAATATCAGTCAATCTTCCAACTGCAAAGCAGTCTGTAGCTTTTTTTTGAAAACCTAACTTTTGCCAGTTGTTAAGAGCATCAGCAATGTTGAGTGTTTCATCAAGGGCTTGACACCAATATTTAAAGGCAGCTCTGTAACACATAAAAAATGTTCTCATCATATTGCTGACATTTTCCAAAGTGGATGATAAGACTCGTTTCATTTTGCCTTTATTGCCTGAGATATAACTAATTCTATTTAGGTCAAAAACTGAAATGCAGTTTCTACAGGACAAAAAGGTACCTTTTCTGGCCAACAAGCTTGCTGAGACTCATTAAAATTAAATTGTCAAGCAATAGATACTGCTTCTTAGAAATACATAGAGAGGCTTAATTAATTTGCTTAATTGTAATTCGTTAGCTAATGTGGTGTGTTTACCTTGGCTGGGCGCCAGGTAACCACCAAGCCCTTCTATCACTCCCCCCCACCACTTCCGTCAGCAGGGTAAGCAGGGAGAGAATAAGATGGGAAGAACCCGTGGGTTACAATAAAAGCAGTTTTAATGAACAGCAGAAAAAGAAAAGCAAGGCCGTGTGTATGGAGCAAAGCAAACAGAGATGTTGTTCTCTACTTCCCATCCGCAGGCAGTGTCAGGCCTGCCCCGGGGGAGGCAGGGCTCCAGAACACGTAGCGGTTGCTTGAGGACAAATGTCTTCCTGACGAATGTCCCCCTGTCCTCCTCCTGCCCTCTCTCCCTTTATAGTTGAGCTGACGTCATATGGTATGGAATATCCTATTGGTGAGCTCAGGTCAGCTGTCCGGGTTGTATCCCCTCCCAGATCTTGTCCCCCTCGGTCCCCCTCCCTCCCATCCCACTGCGGGGAATGTTGGAAAGGGCCTTGGTGCTGTGTGAGTGCTGCTGGTCACAACATGGGTGTGGTATCAACATCCTCTAGCTCCCAGTACTGCACCATGAGGGCTGCCATGGGGAAAATCAGCTCAGCCAGACCCACTACAGCTAAGAAAAATAAACAATTTCTAGAGAAAAGCCTCTCAAAATACAGCTAATAATGAGTTAAATGAAAGAAGTTATATGGACATGAGAACGGTACAAGAACTTAAAAGACAGTTAAAGGGTATATGAATTCTAATTTTAAAAAAATGAAACAATGCTCTTTTTTAATCCAATAACTATGTACCTTTTGTTTCCAGTATAAAAGTGAAGATTTCCAAGTTCATGTAAAGCCTGAACCTTGAGGTCTCTCTGGTTATTTACTTCTAGGATTTCTGTCATTTATTTTTTAATCAATTGGGGAAAAAAATTGACACATCATTAAATCAGTTACTTAATCTTGAACAAATTTTGCATGAGAAGTAGGCATGCATTCACATGTAATTCAATGCACGAATATTTTTTAAGGCTTGTATATTTTACCTTCAAATGTACAATTTCTTATTTCTGCTAACTTTAAAAACAAAAGTAGGATGCATTTATGGACCTGTTTACATAACCTTTTTTATTTTTGTTTTTTCAAACTTCTCAAATTTCTTCCTCTAACATTACAGCAGACTTTTAATTTGGGATTAGTAAGTATAACACCACTGAAATATTTTTGCATAAGATGAGGTAACTGTAGACATTTTGAACCAACTAGTGACTTGTTTAGGATCCAATGCAGATTTTCTGAATCAACAGAAAGAAGCTTGTATATTTCTGGAAACCATCTTTCAGACTGTTACAGCTGTCTGACAGAGGAAAATAATACTGGAATAAACATACATGAACACACATAAGCAGAATGATATTACATCTTAGCAGAAATTTATGGAAAAAAATTACCAATTGTTTGTTCATACGAAGAGATAATTACAGAAAGCTGTGACTGTGGTATTGGTTTACTCTCAACCATACTGGAGAAGTTAAAGTTTTCTTGAGAAAGGTCATGTGGTGTTGGTAGAAATATCAGTTCAGCTCCCACATTATATTTCAGCCTTCTATTTGAAGAGATATGACTGCTGATTGCTCTTCCAGCATTTTCTAGACCAGAAAAGTGATTTATATGATCAATTTGGAAAAGTTTTATACTATTTCCAACACCATGAATGTTTCCACACCACATTACTCAAACAAAAATGCAATTCCCGTGTACCGTATTCCTATCTGGTTTCCTACATTATGATTCTGTGTGTCTCATAATTAAACTCATTGGACATAACTCGTTGGTCAGAGCAACCAAAGGAAAATATGTGCTCTGTTAGAGAAAATAAACTTGGGAGGATCTGCCAGTCAGTCCTCTGACAGAGGTTTGCCTGCAGACAGACAAGTGACACCTGCATGAAAAAAAAATTATCATCCAACCATGGGACACAAACCATAGGTAATCAGGCTGAGAGCTTGTGCTTATAGAACTTCATCTATAACTTTATACTATATAAGTTGTTTTTATACAACAACAAAAAATTTAATTTAAAAAATTGATTCATTTCACTCTTTACTATTTTAACCGCATATAAACTTTACTAAGTCAGAAGCATTTCAATAAATAACTCACCTTGTGTGTATGCAAGAAATAATGAAAGTAGTTTTCTGCTGTGTCTCAGTGCTCTGCTGTGATATTTAGATCTTTGTAGAGTTTCTCTAAAACATTTCAGTGTGTCATTCACATCAAGAGGTACATAAACCAGGGCTTTTACTTGACTGTGATCTAAAAGGAATTAGTAATTATGGAGAATAACATCGCATTACATAAATATATAGTTAGTAAATCACCCTGCAAAATACATATTTAAACAACTCCACAACTTCAAAACTAAGATATATTAACGTATAATGTTTGCTTCCTGTTGGATTATGAACTTAAGGAAAAGTATTAACCACCGGGAACACTTCTGAGCATTTAGAACACTTTCAGTGGTTTTTTTTAAAGTGTTATATTTCAGTTGTCACATGACATCTATATTTCCTGAATTCCATCTGCCCTGGGCATGCTTCAGCTCAGCTCTCTGCTCTGAATTCTCGTGTCTGAAGTTGGGAAACAAATCTTTCACTGCAGCTGCTGATCCTGTTTACTACAATTACCGTAGTTTCTATGTACCAAACCTGTGTGTTGGCATGCTGTCTCTACTGAATGTATAATATTATCTACTCTTCTTATACACAGCATTATTTATCGTTTAGTGACTTTTCTCAGCAGAATTCCACACTGAATTTAGAAGTAAATTCAGCCTTGTGTGCAATGCATTGACATATCTGTGATATGAGGAACTATGCTCTATAAATTTCCATCAATGGCTAGAACATTTTAACCCAGACTGAAAAGAAAACTGTGGGTAAAAGAGGTGTTTTATCAACTTACAGTTCAGTTTTTCTATTGTTTCTATTGATAACAGTGCAGGTCCACATTAACTTAGAATCATAGAATTGTCAGGGTTGGAAAGGAACTTAAAGATCACCTAGTTCCATCCCTCTGCTGTGGGCAGGGACACCTCTCTCCCACTACATCAGGTTGCTCAGAGCCCCATCCACCCTGGCCTTAAAAACTTCCAGGGATGGGGCTTCCACCACCTCTCTGGGCAACCTGTGCCAGTGTCTCACCACCCTCATGGTGAAGAACTTCTTCCTAACGTCGAATCTGAATCTACCCACCTCTAGTTTTGACCCATTCCCCCTAGTCCTACCACTACCCAACATCCTAAAAAGTCCCTCACCAACTTCTAGGTATATTGCTGGATATCCAACAATACCAATGGAAAACTGGACCAAGAGCACCAAGATCACTCAACATACTGTAGGTCATCTGGCATCTGGAATACAAATGCTTTTCTCTGCTTTCAAATACAGTCTGAATATATTTGGAAAGGTCTTGACAACATTGCTATCCATCCAAAATATCAAGAATAATAATTTGAAGACAAAACTGAATTTATATTAAAAGAAACAGATTATAGAAGCAGGGGAAGATCTATGATAAGGAGGGAAACAACAAAAAAAATCCAGTATGAAAAAAAGGAAAGGGTTTGAGAGAAAAGTGAACTCATAATACTAAAATGTGCTCTGACCTGTAGAATCACTTTTCATCTCAGGATAGAAAAAACATCCAGGAAAAATCTGTTCACTATTGGAATGGGCAACAGGCAGCTGTAATTTCTGCCCTATGTAGTTTCTGCAATTCATCTGAAAAACATATTTCGTTTCATGGTAATTGGATAATATTCAGAAAAATCAATGTTTGGCGCTTAAAGTTAAGTATCTAAATACTCAGTCATATGACAAAATAAAAGAGGACTAATTTACAAAGACACCAGTGACCCATAACTAGAACCCTTGTCAGCAAGAGGTGAAACATTCACAACACCTAAATATTAGATATAACATATAAGTATTTAGATGTTAATGAATTTGTTAATGAATGAAGCTTGTATCTTATTTGGTATTTGCCATAATAATGAACAACTTGTTGATCTTTGGCTAATATCCCACCTTTCTTTGCCTGGATAAATGCATGCAGGCAAAGAAGCTGTCAGTATGCCTGTAAAGCACAATGTGATGCTGCATGGCAACATACAAAATAGCTCTAAGTCACAGAAGCAGTCTAACCCTGTCAGAGAAGCAAGCTTCCAGGCTTCTATAAAGGGTTATTCCAGAATATTTATTTTGTAATGTAGCTACATCACTTCAGAAGCAAAAGAACCAATTCAGAGCTAGTTCTAGACTCTCTGAATGGAAGTGCATGGTGAAATGTAGCCATGCACTTCAAATTTCTAAACTTGATGATGTCGTTTTTGAACAATCCTCATTATTATTAACTAACATTAGTCTTTATTCTGTAAATTGCCTTTCAGAACTAGGATTATTTATCAACATTGCTCAGATTACAGTGGTATGTGGTGGTTTGCCACACTGCCCTTTTTCTTAAAAAAAGGACTATGTTCTGAAAGGCAGGGCCTGAAAGACGTCAGCAGGAAACAGCCATACAGAGAGACAAGACACAACACCTCAGCTGCCCTTTGCAAGCCAGGAGAGCCTTCTGAGTTCCTGCAAGCCCTGGGCAGCAGTATGCTGTCTCTAGGCGAGGCAGTGGCTCCTGAACTCCATGCTCATGTTCAGAAGAAACATGTTTGGAATTCTAAACCCCACTTTCCCACCTCTCTTTTAAATCTTGAGTTTATATTAGTAATAGAAACATATTAAAAATATCAACCATGCAATTGACTTTAGCCAAACTTCTTGGAAATAAACCTTAGCTTAAAAAAAGGAAACCCCCAATTTTTAATAGCTGAAACTTTCAGAGTGGCAATGTCAGTTTACTAAATATATAAAGCCATGGCTTCTAATGAGAGGAACTTGCTGAACAGCTAAAGGTTTTTTTGGTGGTTATCTTCAAGTTTTTTATTAGTATTGTGAATGTTTGAGTTAACTTCATTTGATTAATTTTGGTCTTTAGAAGCAGTGTTCCAACACAGAAAAAAAAGCAATCTTTGTATTTAATTTTAACTAATCACAAGGATTGTGCAATATCCAAATAAATGTTTTCAGGGTAAAAGAGCAGCATCAAGAACTAACATTAAAATTAGATTTAGGTTCATAATATGGAATGGGTACATTATGCATGGGAAAAGTGTTTTCTGGGTCATCAAGTCAAGACCTCTGCTGCTGCTGGAATCATGTCACATAAGCCTTTCCATGCACTTCAATCAATTATGTTCATTAATTTATTATAATTTAGTATTTGTGAATATTACGAAAAACCCATATTAATCTAATCAGTGAAAGTACTTCTCCATATTTAGTTCACATTAAGAGTCAATGTCCAAAAAAAAAAAATCTGTGGTTCACCTTATTTGCATTATCAGACAGATATTTTATGAAATGAGATTCATGGCTCTCCAGGCCACTAAATAGCTGTATTCTTTCCAGCAGCTGCCTCTGAGCATACACCAGAAGTGGACTCACTTGTTCTGTGTATCTCTCACTGAAAAAAAGAGAAGTATAGTAATTAAGCAAAATAATGGTATATTTAATTATATAATGTTGCTTTTTAGAGTTGCTGCAACTTACTGTGTAAATACGTTAAATTGTACAGCTATGTGTACCAGTGCTTCCCACTTCTTCATCTGATATAACAATTCTATTGTTTTAAGAATCAGATTACATATCCATTTCAAGTCAACCACGTTCACATCATCCAGGGGAAACAGTAGATGAAGATTAGAACCACCATTCTCATCCATAACACCTCCTAAACAACTGGGAATGCAGAAGTCTCCTTCAGGTTCCACTATCTAAAGTGAAGAAACATTATTCTATATTACTTTCAAACTTTTTTTAGGACAAATCAAATTATAAAGATTAGGAAATACTGTAACACTCTCAAAACTTGTTACAGATAATAACTTATCTGGAGATACCAGAATATAAAGCAAGAGAAAGAAAACTATGTGTACTGAAGATGTTATAATAAAGACTATACTGTCTCAATAAAAATAATTTTTACCTTAAGAGACTTGCTTGCTTGTAGTTCAGTTATCATATCAATGATCATGTCTGATGCCAAATAAAATGGCAACCAGATGATGTTCCTAAGAAAACCCCTGGTAATGGGAAATGGATCCATATGGGAATATGAATAGTCAACAATAAGTTGTAATTCTTGAGTATAGTTCCAAAGTTCTCGACAAGCATTTTGAAGTAACGTCCAGTGGCCACCACGGTGAGCAAGAACCTATGCATATCATTCAAAATATGACTATATTTTGAAAACAAAGAAATTAAAAGCTTCATTCTTTTATCACAAAGCTTAGGTATAAATAATCTTTCAAACAGACAATCTATGGATCATCCTTAGTAACAGATCATTCAGTGTTTCAATTTATATAAACCATTCCCACTGAAGTCTTTTTGAAATTTCTGAAGTGTGAGGGTTTTAAACATATTAAGTAGTAAGTATTATAATGCAATGCTTAGAAGTAAATAAAATGCTTAATAAGAAAGCGTATCTCACCGCTGCTCTTCTTAAATGCAGAAAGATTTTTGTAAAATGCTCCAATAAAATGCTATTTGTCAGAAACTGGTTGTGTTCTTTGGGGGAATGAGAGAAGGATATTTCTGTATTGTTTGTTGTTTGAGTTTGAGGAGTATCTGTTCTACTCAGTTTAATGCTGTGCTCAGAAGACTTATCTGTATCTGAAGACAAAAAGTTCACTAGTTAAAAATGAGTTAAAGTTCCCAAAAAAATAAAAGAGAAAATATTATCAGCCAGCTAGGATTATCCTGTGGTAGCTAAATACTTAAATGTTAGGAAATGCCAATGTTAAGGTTATCATATTCATAAGGTTATGATATTTAAAAGATGCTTTTACTTAAGTGTTGGGAGAAGCAAGGACATAAAAAAGTTTGAGCAAAATAATAATGTGTACCAAACAGTTTACAACCTCAAAGCCAAAGCACAACCCTCATAGAAGTTAGGGAGAAATCACTGTGTGGCAAGCTCCCAAGAACCTTTCTGAAATTGAGGCCTCTTAAAAGGAGAAGTTAGGAAGAAGGGAAGAATCCTGAAAAAATCAGTAGTATGTGTAGAATTACTTCATTATTGTATTCAATACCATATATCCTCCAAGGGGAAACACAAAGGTTCATGGTAGTGGGATATATTAATATCTGAGCTATAGTTTCAGGCAGAAGCTAATTTCAAGCTAAACAGTATTTGAACTCTATGGCAAACTACATAATTCATGAAATTCTTTCATTCAGAATTGCTGCAAAGGCTAGGAGGCAGTAAACAGGATTTTCATTAGTTTTCAGCAACTTCCAGTGACTCGGTTCTCAGTGAATTTTAAGCATCAAGACAAAAGTAAGCTGTTGCAAAGAGAACCAGTGAATTCAACTGCTAGTTTTTGTCACACCTCCCTGGAAAAGGCAAAGAGGATGGTTGATTCCTACCTAAGGAAGTCCTACATTGAATGACAGGAGGATTTTGCTCTCTACAGTTGTGGCAAGAACATGTTTCCTGAAGAGCTACTGAAAAGACAAGGCTTGTGATTTCTTCTTGAACTTATGGTGGCTGGGCAGACTACTTTGTGTTGACTTGTTATCACCAACACCTGAGGTAATCAAAGTCCTATATTTCACAATTAACTACAAGCCTTTTGAGTCCTGTTGAAACCTCAAAGGATGTTATTGAAAATAGCTGGGATAATAGAACAGTCAAATGTGAAGGACAGAGAATTGAAATAAAAGTGGTAGAAGATAAAAAATTGATCCTGAGGTAGCCTCTGCCACAGGAAAACATTGGGGAGCAAGCAGTACAGAAGGAAATCTAAATTATGCTACTTAAAGTTTGAAAGATAATAATAAAATTTGGTCTATAATTTTAAGAATGATTTATAGAATGATCCATGAAATTATTGACCTGTTAGGAAATCTAAAGGAAACTACAGGACAATTAACAACTACAGAAACTGATAAAAACTATCACTACATTTAGAATAATCTGGAATGTTATTGATTTAATAGGTCCACGTAGCATGGTTTCTGCAAACCAAAAGCTATAATCACTAATTTTTTAGAATTTGTAAACTTGTTACTATAAAGAATAACCACTTGATTAAAAGTAGCATACTTGCCAATACAATAAGCAATGCTCAGAGTTATTATAAATGCTCCATTATTGACTATGACTTCTCATATACTAGGTATGCCAAAAAGAGAAAAACACTTTGGAAATCTAGAAACATTTTCTCTTCAAAATGGCATAAGTGCTTTTCCTAAGGTGGTGTAGAGAACTAATGATGGAGGTCAAGATAGAAATTAAGAGAAAGGAAAAGTTAAGTTGAAACTGATTCCAGTTGTGCACCCATTAAAAGTTCTTACAAGTTTGTTCATCGGTCATTCCTGACTTTTCAAGGACAGGAGGAGTTGGAGTTCTCATGTTATTCTCTACAGCTTCTCTCACCACTACAGTGCCAGAATTATATAATGAGAATATTTCAGGATCCAAAATATTGTAACTGCAGAATGGGAGAAAAAGAAGCACAAAACCCCCCGAGATATAATATAAAAAAGGATTTTCATATACATACACAAAATTCAGTTTCTCAAAAGTGAGTTTTGATTAATTTCCAGCAGAGTTAGGAATCAGAAATAATGAATGATAGCCAGAAGTTATAAGGAACTTCAAAACAGCACAGCATAGTATATTTCAAAACTTTTATCTGACCAGTCATGTGAGCAATCAAAAATCACAGCATCACAGAATGGTAGGGGTTGGACAGGACCTCTGGAGATCACCTAGTTCAACTCCTCTGACAAAGCAGGTTGGCCTAGATCAGGTGGGTTTTGAAAGTCTCCAGAGAAGGAGACTCCACAACCTTTCTGGGCCAATCACTTTACTGTGAGGGTGACAGAGCACTGGAACTGACTGCCCAGAGAGGTGGTGGAGAAAAAAAAAGTTTTTCCTTATGGAAAGTGGAACTTCCTGTGTTCTAGTTTGTGCCTGTTGCCGCTTGTCCTATCACTAGGCACCACTGAAAAGAGACTGGCCCCATCTTCTTGACATCCACCCTTTAGATATTTATAAGCATTGATAGGATCCCCTCTCAATCATCTCCAGGCTAAACAGCCCCAGGTCTCTCAGCCTTTCCTTGTAAGAGAGACGCTCTAGGTGCAAGACTCTACACTTGCCCTTGTTGAACTTCATTAGGTTCCTCTCTGCCCAACTCTCCAGCCTGTCCAGGTCTTGCTGAATGGCAGCACAGCCGTCTGGTGTGTCAGCCACTTCTCCTAGTTTTGTATCATCAGCAGACTTGCTGAAGGTCTACTCTGTCCCTTCATCCATGTCACTGATGAATATATTGAACAAGATTGGACCGAGTACTGATCCCTGGGGACACTGCTAGCTACAGGCCTCCAATTAGAATGTGCATGTCACTGGCCATATGATGGAAAGCAAAACTTGTTACACAGCAAATCAATTTGTATTTGGAAGCTTAACTGTTCACATGACAAACTGACTGATGATACTATAATTCAGATCTATTTGCATTAATGGCATTAACACAATAATCTACATTAATAGCAATCACTGATAATGCAGTAAGATATACCTGTCCAGATGCCATGAACCACAAATTCCAATGTTATACTGCTCTTTCAGTTTCTCTTTAAGTAAGTTGTAGTGTGCAACTGCCAGATAGATATTCATCTGAGACCTCCAGGGCATCTCTTCAAGACATATTTGATGAAACTTCCTTCGATTTAAGTAATTACTCACAATTGGTGCCAGCAGTAGAACTAAGGTATGATAAGCTACTTCCTTGCATTTCCTAAACCAAAATATATGAAGTAGGAAAACATGAACTTGTGTTTTCTTGAAGCTCTAGAAAACATAATCATGGTGAAGATACACAGAAGTATCCCATTACATACCCACAGACTTGGATTTACTCAAAAGCTTATGACATATTCCTAGAAAAAAGATTTTTGCTGCAGTCAAGAAGAGCAATTGTGCTTTCCCTCTTCAAATGCATTTAAAATATGCTAAATCCTATCTTATATTTTACCAGCTTCCATAAGATATTTCTCTTAGTACTTACATAAACTTTAGCTCTGTGTTTGAAGTTATTTGTTCCTGAATCATCCAAACAGATTATTATAGCAAATACAGTATGTTTCACACAGTTTGTTCAGGAGATGGAGGGTCTACTATTATACTATAAATTTAGATCATTCAATTTATTGCTGTGTTTTGGTAGCTAATCATCCTCAATGTGAAGAAAACATTGTATTTAAAATTTGGATGCCTGGCTTTAATCTCCAGCCACAGATTTTGTTTATGTTCCTCTGCCATATCAAAAAATTCTGTATTACCTGATGCACATACAATGCTGTAGTCAAATCAAATCTCATTTTTTCTCTTTTATAAACTGATCCCTTTAACAATCTAAATTATTTTTCTGCCTCTTTTCCACATTTAAAATGTGGGCAGAACAAGATATCATATGTAATGTTTATTATATTATACATATAGCAATATTATTATGTAAGATATTAAAGAGTAACTGAAAAAGCAAAAAGCCCAGGATAAGTTAAATATTCCCTCTTTCACTGAAAGCCATGAAAATCATGTTAAGTAAGGAAGGGTTTTTCTGTCAAGCAGGAAAAATGGATGTATAGGTAAACAGTTAGAAGATAGTACATGGAAGACTTTTTTGTGGTTCTTTATGTTATGTGATTGTTTATAGTCAGACATTTCCAGTTTTCTACTTGCTAACTGCTGAAAGTGTAAGTGAGCAAAGCACCAGGTAATGAATATTAAAAATTTTTTTAGGTCAGAAGGTACCTCTATTAGTGAGTTAACCAAGTATATACAATTATCTGCCAAAAGAGGTGAATCAATTTTTATTTGTTCCTATCATGAAACAGTTTTCTGAAAGCTACAGAAGAGATAATCCAAAGAAGACCAGCAAAAGGATGACAAAAATCACTGTGAAACTACCTTAACATCAGGAACAAATAAACATTCTTTATTAGATTTCTAACAGGTAAGCTCCCCGACACGGTTTGAAAAGCATTGTAGTATGCAGATTAACACAGCTTTCCCACCATGATGAATCAACATGCTCAAGCTAACACAACTGAAATACAATCTTTGATTATTAATACAAAGGCTTCAAAATCTTCAACAGTTCTTCTCAGAAACAGAAATGAGATAGATTTTGTTCTTGAGTGGAATGCAATTTTATACCAAACTGAAACAGAAAAGTGAGTGAACTGTACACAAATTCATCCCTTTGATATAAAAAAGTTTTAAAATACACAGTTGTAAACTAAATTTCAGTCAAAATATTTTGTTCTGTATATGAACCTGACAACTTATGTTAATTTACCTTTGTGTTTCTGGAGATTGCATTGTGTCTGGATATTTCATTAAATACTGTCTGAGAGTCTGTCTTTTTTGAACAGGACTCAAGGCTTCTTTTCTTGGTTTCTTCAAAGTTGATGCCTCTGGTTTTTTTAAAGGCGAGGTCTCCACCTTCTTTAAAAAAATCTTCCATGAAAATCTTAAATGTACTTCAAATACTTATTTATACCTACATTATCAATTACTTGAGGTGTGCAGCAGTTTGGCTTATCCAGGAACAGAAGAGAATAGAAAATAAATTCCAGAACTGTTTGTCAAAAGAAGACAGCAAAAGAAATATTTAATATTCCAGAAAGCTTTACAATTTTTCTGGAAGGTGTATGTCAAACGCCTGACACTAAGAAGCCAGACAGGTCCCAAAATATTTTGTTTCACATACTGGTGTTTTTAATTTCAAAACTAATGATAGTTCTTTTCCAATCATAAATAGTAAAACTTTGCCATTCAAAAACTGACAGAAAACCCTTTCCCTAATCTATCTCAGATGCTAGACGTATTACAGCATTACTCTAGGGTTATGAGGAAGAGAAGTCTTCCTCCAAAGTAATACAAATTCATTAAGATTATTCGTACCTTCCAATAAAAGCAAAAAAAAATATTTTAAAAGAATTGTGAACAAAAAGCCTTTATTGTGCAGTTAGAATACCTGCACAAGGAGCTAATCACGAACAACTACTCATGAAAAAGTGTAAGTACAACATATTGTACAGAAAGGCCTAAACTGACCTCCTTTTCTTAATGTGGTAGTACCCAAGGTATTTCCTATTAACATATTGGATTTTTTAAAGGGAGCTGAAAGACAAGTTTTCATTGATTTTGGAATGCATTACTCTGATTCATCTCAAATTCCTCATAGTATCTTCCAGATAAATCCCATGCCAACTTTTCTCCCTGGTTTTAAGAACGCAGAGGTGAGCTAAAGACTAGATTTTGTATCTCAAATTTTAGCAATTATGCATGTCTCTAGCTGAGAGCTGTGCTTACGGTATTGCTGCCCAGTAAAGACAGACATGGCTCATTAAAAACAAAACTCACTTTCTGTAACGCCCCAGCTCCTGTAGTGTATCTATCTGTGTCTTCTGGCAGAGTGGGAGAATTTGTTTCTTGTGTTGAAGTTCCACTGATACAGAGAAGATGGTCATTCCTCCTGACAAACAAATAATGTCAAAATCATCATTATCATCGTTAAACTCCTTACAAACATAAAGACTTATCCTTGGGAACAGGTAGAGTACATGCAATTTCATTGGGAACTTTAAATTCAGCAGGTTTTCTTTCCTTCTTTTCCTTTAGAAAATATGAAGTGCTCGCTTTCAAGGTTTACTAATGATGTATGGATTTATAGATAACAACTATCTTACCTTCCTAACTCTTGGTAAAGAAAAACAATTTGTTTCATTACCCAAATTCTACTATGGAATTCTCCAGGAACTTCTTCATGACCAATATTTTTGGCCTTTTGTAACAGCAATTCTCGTTCCCTGTGATATAATTGCCTTTCATTGATTATTTACCTTTCAAATTTTAGAAATACTGGTGTGCATTTTTAACACAGTTATAGTTACATTTCTTTGGAATCCCTTTATGTAAGTGTCTACAATTTGGTTCCATTAATCTTTTCAGGATAGATTTTTTTTTTTTTAGACACTACAGTAGGCCCTGATTAGTTTGCTTTTGATTTAACCCAGCATACTTTTCTAAGTTATCCCACTGCCTCATAAGAGTATAGCAAATGGCCATATTACCAAATGGTGCCTGTGAAAAGGAAAATCCTGGAAATTGCTGATGCTACAGTTTTGCACAGACACAGCCAAGGGAGAAGTCTTCATGTGTAATAAGGTCACAATACAGAATTTTCTGTAGCTATGTAACCCTCTGTGTTCATGGAACTTCTGCACACTAGGAGCCATGGAAATGGCTCCAGATGGGTCTCCTACCAGGTACAATTTACAGTTTCTGCTGTAATCATGACACTGGTGAACCTACATAGTAGTTTTTCCACTACTACTATAATAGAGATCTACCTTTGCAAGTAAACTTGCACATTGCCTGCCCATTCCAGAACGCATTGAAACTTCTCTTCATTCAGGACTTTTTGCAAAACTTGAACAAAGAACTCAAGAAAACGTGATTTATTCCTGAATTTCATCACTGCAACAAAGTAATAAATAATTAACAGTTTTTGTTATTTATGCTGTAACAAATTTCTGAATTCAGCTATAATTACAGGTATGAATGTCTCGAAGCACATATTTATGTAATGTTGCATGCTAACAAAGAAAAGGCATGCTGATTCTAAAATCAGATGGGTCATGATACACAACAGCAGTTGCTAAATACTTCTTGTGACCACGCATCCAGAATCAGAAGTTCAGTCTACTTGCATTCCTGGAACGACAAAGATTCTGAGGACTGAGGAAACAGGTTTGGAACTCTTTTTCTACCATGCAGTACATAGTGCAAAAATATTTTATAACAATATTCAACAGGTCTAATTGTATACATGTAAAAAAACCATGAAAAACAGTAAAGCAAGTATAAAAAAAAGCAATTGCATCCTATTCACTTAGGCTGCTCTTTGCAGTGACAGTCACATTAGCGTACAAGCATCACACAGTTCTCACCGCAGAAGTGGAGCAGTGTTGTCTAGATTTTAGGCAGCTTTTTAATTGCTTGCAAACTGCTTTCACTGTTTGTCTATCTTCATAATTTTTTGCCATCAAGAAATAAATAAGTATCTATCCTACCTGAAAGATATACTAATTTTACAGGCTAGCCTTCATTGTTATTTTGAACATCAGTATTAAGAAAAATAAGGCAGTGGCAAAGGTCACATACCAGAATCTTAAATCCTATTTCAAGTAGGCAAATCTTAAACCTTAAATTCCATTTCACACTATGCAAGTGTACTCAGACTTTCATTAATTCCTCTTTCAGCAACATAATTTGATGTGGAAATGGGGTGTATCAAGTTGAAAAAACAAACATTCCGCACAAACAGAATCATCGAAAACTTGAAGCAACTTTTTAAAAAAATAAGCTCATTTTAAGGTTATTATAAAATAAACATTATTGAAATTATTTAAAATATTAACATTTTATATACGTAACATCAACATCTAGAATAATTTTTTGCAAGTAATTCATACACTTCTAAATGTGACTATACTAAGAACTTCTTTTAAGCTATGTTTTACTTGATTTTGTGTATTTGAGAACGAAATGAAAAGAAAGTTTATAAGAGCTCATTCCAAACAAGAAGTAGATAGCTTTACTGTCAACTTTCTGAAGTAATGAAGCCTTTACAATTAAAATAAACACCAATTATCCTACCTTCTCGATAAGCACTGTTTGATGTCCAACATGAAATTACAGGGTGGAGGAACAAAGGATCTTCCTGTCCTGTAAGCTCTGATCCAAAAGCTACATCAATAACCAAATCAAATCCATTATGACAAGCAGTGATCTCTACCTGGAATCATAACTGAAGACTAGAAAAATCCTTCTTTAGAACAGATTTTGCTTTAAAATCTCTCATTGTCTTCCAGAGAGAAATTAAAAAGCTTGCTTTTCTAACATAGGTAGCAATGCCACTTAAATAATGAAGACCCTACGGATGTGACTGATGAACTTCCAGCTACTAGACTAATGATCAGGATGTCTGGAGTTCATCAGTGGTCTAGCAAACGTCCATACAAATCATCTGTGGAGGAGGAAGTGCAGTAAGGATACGTTCAAAAATGTATTTGAAGTTATACAGCATGAACTGAACACATGATGCCACCAGCGCTCACATATGTGCTTGGCGTATAGACAAGGAGGTAAAGGAATTTTTTCTTCTTTACCCAAATATTTGTATAAATATATGTATACAAATTCATTTCTACTCTATAAATAATATATTAGGTATCAGCATAAATGATACATACAATATATAATTATAAATATTATACATTATGTATATAGGCTAAAGATAACTTGAATTCAAGCTTCTGGGAGTTGAATACTGCTGTGTTACTGGCTGATGAGCACCAGAACAATGTTACATATGCTATTGCTATTTTGCCTTAATAAAGAAACATGACCTACAAATGTTGTGCTTAGGGAAGTTCTGTGCTTGACAAAGATCAATGCAGCTAGTCTCTGAAAAAAGCAAGGCTAAAAATGCACTTTGGAACAAGCAGTTGTGATAGTGGATCCATAGCTACACACTCCAGTGGTAGCAGTCTGTTGAATGCAAATAATGACCAACTAAATACAAGAATCAGCAGGACTAGCAGATTTTTTAAATTTTATTTTTAGGACATGTCACACCCTTTATAAGTACTCTCTCCTACTTGAGAATATCAAAAATATGTTGCTTCAAAATGAGCATTTTCACAAAGGATAATACTCCCAAAAAATTTTTAAGTGGGAAAACATTTGAAATTTCAGAATTTAAATGGTACTGTGTATGAAATATTTTGGGGTTTTCAGTTTCTTATGAAAGAGGCAGATTCAGCTCTTTTTCACTTTTCTCATAAGCTATCATCAGTGGAATGCTAAGTGTTGATCTACTTTTAAGGATTTCCTATGATAAGGGGTTTTTTTCAAAGTATTTTTAACAGCATTCCCTACAGGTGTCCACATTGTCCTGAACCACTTACACATATTTGTAAGGACAGCGGTATGCTTTGTTATTTGTTTTGCATGGCGTCAGTAAGACTCCTCCTCAACTTCTATCCTGAAACTTATTGACGAATATGCTATTCCAGCAACAGAGCCAACTTCAGCCATCAAGTATTTACCAATAACTGAAAATGTGTTCTTCTCTGATCAAGCCATTCATTTAATCTCTATTAAGTAAGAATGGAACCTCATTTCATCAAGTAATCAATATAATTTTAATTAACTTACAGAATTCTTTCATTCTACAACTTGTTCTACAGGAATGCAGGTATCGATGTCAGCAGCAAAAAATGAAGGATCAGTGCACAGATGAATAGAATTTTTTGCATCACTCTTTATCCTATTTATCACAGAAATGCTTTCTCTTCTAAGAAAAATGCATATACAGAGATGACGGATGATAACTAGAACATGAGTCAGCAGCATTCCCTTGCAGCAAAGACCAGTTGCATACTGGGGTGTATTAGAACAGCAGAGCCAGCAGGTCAAGGGAAGTGACTATTCCCCTCTAATTCAGCACTTCAGAGACCATATCTAGGTTACTGTGTGTGGTTTTGGACACTGTAGTACAGGACACTGACATACTGGAGTAAGTGCAGAGAAAGGCCACCAAGATGATAAGGAGCTAGAAGACATGATAAAGCAAGAAGAGGTTGAAAGAATTGGGTCTTAAGAATTCAGTTTTAAGAAGAGAAGGCAAAGAGCAATCTACACCTACTTAATATGAAGAATACAGAATGTGGAGACAGACTGATAGCACAAGAGGCAATAGACACAAGCTGGAAATCAGAAAATTCCAAATAGATATAAAGACAACCTTTTTAACCACAGGAGTGGTCAACTATTGAAACAGTTTGCCCATAAAGGTTGCAAAATATCTTTCTTCAGAGAGAATGAAGACTTGACTGGACAAGTCCCAGAGCAATGTGATCTAAATGTACCTATTTTGAGCTTTCCAGAAATGCCTTCCAACCTTAACTATTCTATGACTCTATTCAGGCCTCAAGGCATATAAGATGCCATGCAAATATAGTGGAAAATAAATCAGAAGTGTGATACATAGGATTAAGTTTGCTACATTTGCTACATAGCTCCGCATAAGCTACCTCAAATGTGCTGTACATTTTGTAATTTTCCCTTGCTTTGTGTTACTGCTCTACTGCTTTTGAGTAATTACCTATCAGAAAGTAGTGGAGAAAAGCTACAGAGATACTCCCTAAGAACAAAGGACCTCACCCCAAGGGGCCGGTTTGAACTAAATAGAAGTCTTGGTCCAAGACCAAATGGACCCCGGGCATGTGCAGTACACTGGGGTCAGAGAAAGTTCAGCAAGGAAGATGGCGCATCTTCATCCCTGAGCCCCCCAGCGACCCCCTGCGACCACCACCAGAAGGCACTGCGCAGACGCAGATGGGAGGAGCCTAATTAGCATGAGAAGCGGGGACAGGTCATGAATATGTATAGGTGTGTTTCGAAAGCTTGTGAATATGCACTAGTTGTTTGTATAAAAAGGAAGTCATTATTTGCATAGCTTGGCACACGTTTTTGGCGGCATTAGCCCCGTGTGCCCGGCGCCGAATAAAACATACCTACTTTACAATCTTTTCTGATTGGGGAGTTTAGTTCCGCACGTCAAGTGGCTCTGCGTTTTAAGTTCTAATCAAATTTCCTTTATAAGCCCTAGTTATTAATTAATCTAACTTTGGCAGAACTATTAGCCTGAAAGTTCTCATGCTTAACCCAGACTCTAAGATATTTTAAAGTTGATATATTCATTCCTGAGTTACAAAATAGTTAAATGCCAATAAAGGACAACTTCTGATAATTTTCTTCAGGAAGCCTTTTCTCCACTAAAATTTCCTGCAGTGGTCACTACTACTAGCACTGGTAGAATACCAAGATATGCTAGAAAAGGACAGTAGTCTTTGCCACTGCCTCTTCTGATTTAGGAAGATAAAGCAAGCCTAATAACATGGAACCCAATTTACACAGATTGGGAGAACATATACACTTGCAGAATAGAACAAAAAATGACCATTCCTTTCTAAGAAAGAATGAGTGTTTTGGTGGAAATTATGAGAAAGATGAATAGAAGTCATTATACACATCACTACCAAGTATATGTAAGATCACTGAAATTATCATTTTGATTGATATGTCATGAAAGATATAGGAAATAAAAGTACTTCTTAGGTAAATAATTTTTACAAATAAACCATAGAAATTTTCACAGAAAAAGTGTTTTAATAGTACACCCACCTGGTTTTGTCAGTCCGAGGAGATGTAATTCAAGAGCACTTAGATTTTCTGTTGCTTTTTCCATTGCAGCTAAATAGGATGTCTTTGCAGAAGTGGTCTGGAATATCCAATACTTAGTTATGAACAGTCACCTTTTGTCTAACTAAAGCCAGCAGGTCAATAGTGGAGTTTAGGTTAGATCCCACCTCTGCTAATTCTGTATTTGATAATTTAATCAATATTGGATTATTTTTCTTTTCAAGTGTAATAAAATTGATGTTAATAATTTTTTTAGTACAGCTTCAAAAACTTGGTCATTATTTATTCTTAATTGATCTCCAAGGGAGTGAGTGGAGCTGCTCTGCCACCAAGTAAATTTTTAGGGCAGTCCCACAGGCTGCTACAACAACATACTTGTACAGATTGTTTGACAAAATATGTTGCTTTCCAGTAAAACTATTCTCTTGTAGATTATTTACTGCCTACAGAAATTACAATCTTCCTCCAGACAGGAAGCGCTTTTTTTTTCCACTTTGGTGAAGCTGTCATTTTCAGTCAGCCCACTTGGGCTTCCTATGATCTTAGATTCCTTTTTCTCTTTTGGTATGAATCCAGAAGCAGCTGACACAAACTCAGCAATAAACAATGGAGAAAATTTTGTACTGGATCCTATCAGTGTCCTATGAATTTTCTTACAGAAATCTTTCTCTGTAAGCTGACTTTTTGTCCCTCTCTTTAAGGTATCTCAGTTTCATGCTCACACTGATTCCTTTCTTCCTCTCTCATTATTCGTACTTTCTTACCTCTTTTTCAATTCTCCTCTCCTGTAAAATCTAGTCCAAAATTATTTAAAGAAAAAAAAAGACAGAAAAGTATCAAGAACCAACACTTTACTCTGATTCTAAGTTATAGGAAATCCTCACAATTCCTAAGTTACTCTTTTATTATAACTCAATGTCAAGCAGCTGCTACATGAAACAAGAGGCTAAGTTTCTACATTATGTAGGATATTTTTGTTCTTCTTTACTTATACAATTCTTTAATTTTTTTTTCTGTCTAATAAAGCATTCCTGGAAACTATACCTGAAGATCAGTTAGGGATGCTTGTATAAATACCTGCAGGATTCTCATGGCTCTGAACTGTAATATTGCTACCCCCTCTCCAGTTCAACGAGACCCTCTACCCACTACAGTCTGCAACTGGTCTTAACAAAGATGGCTACAACCAAATAGCAGCCTCTCAGCTGTATTCTAGAAATTCTTATTTTACAGAGAACCTCTTATTCCACTTCTAAAACAAAAAGTGAGTAAATGTAGTCTTCAAAATAACACAATACAGTATTTAGAGAAAAGAAAAAGTAAATCAGAGCAATTACTTTAACTTCTTTGGTATTGTTTGTTTCTTGAGTTTTCATAGCTCCTGACAGGCAGAGTGAGGTTGTTGCTGAGGAATTCAACAATTTTTTCCCGTAGTTAACAATAATTACTGCTAGTTCATATTCTTTCCATGAACGTAGTACCTATTAAAGAATCATCTGTTATATATTTTTGTTTTGCATAACATGCAAAGTTTCATTATTGTCTACTTGTCTTAATTGTCAAAATGCATGAATATGATAAATGGAAATTAATTACTCAATACTTAAATTTCCTTTCATAAAAAATCCACAGGACTATAGAACTGTAAAATAACTGGAATTACAGATATGTATCTACGTGTTCTACTTCTGCTTAACCTATCCCTCAGAGAATAGAAAGATTTAACCAGAAGTATCTAGTGCTGTGATTGACATTCTCCCTGTTCTCAGGCAGTACTGCTATCAGGGAACATAAAGGGTAACTAAATGATCCTCATTTACCTCTCTGGTATCAAGTGCACATTTCAAAATCTCAACTGCATTCATGAAAGCAGTGGTGAAATTTGTTTTTTAAATTATGAAATTTATAAATGAACAGTGTAGGGAATGTTTTTAGATGGCTTTATCTTCTTTAAATAGAGCTCTAAAGGCCGAAGTGCTTCTACTATATGCAAGGCAACTTCATATTAGTAGGTTTGTCTTTGGGATACAAAATAAGTGTATAGATTACTTTAGGATAAATACAGTACATGGCCTGACTAACTCAACAGAAAACCATATACCATAGATTAATCAGAAGCATTTGCAATTCACTCATTCTGTATGCTATTCTGTTTAAATGCTCTCTCTAAGGAAAAAAAAAAAACCCAGCAGTACAAGCAGTCAGTCATTTAGCTGGAGAATCCAACAGCAAACACTATATCCAGGTTCCAAATAGGCTTTATTGGCCTTGATAGCCTCCACCTGGGCTCTCCCCGCATGGGGCCAGGAGCTCCTTTTCAGTTCAGGCCGGAGCCTACAGTCTCTGCCAGCTCCTTTGTAGCAGGAATGTCAATCTCCAGCATGCTCCACGCTGGAGCCTGAGCTTGGCAATGGATCCACTGGTCTGGACACTTGACACATGGACTGACTCCTCAGTTTGAGCTCATACTGCTACCAACATGATGGATTAGCCTGCTGGGCTGTGTCTGACCCTAGCCACCCTCACCAGACCCAATCATGACCCGCAGATTGATTTTCCAGCTTCACCTTGGACCTGCCTCATCACCACAAACTCACCCAATGCTCTGGACTCCTGGTTGAACCTGACTGCCAGGCGCTGCCCTGCCAGCTGTGGCACTGCCCTTGGCTTCTGACTCCCCAGCCCTTGCCATGCCCTGACACTGCCCTTACAGCCATGAAATATTTGATTAATATGAAGAAAATGACAACACTAAGGCTTAAAAAACTGATTTTTATAGAAAGAATGAAAACTGGGTCTTCTTGCAGTGCACTTTTAAGGATATTTGACACTGATAGGGTCTTGTGAGGTAAGCACAGAGATCCAGCTGTGATAAAAATGTGGGTGAAGGATCACCAACACAAAGGAATCTCTCACACAAGGCAATCCCTCAAAGCATCAGCCACAGCTCAGCTTCAGCATGAGCTCTTAGCTGAGGTGTACTCAAAACTAGAGGAAAGCTAACTTTTTCAGCATCATACATTTATCATGGCAGGTACTTTTAACTCTAGCATGTCTCTATACCTGAGGAAAAATTCCTACTGGTACCATATTTCTCCTTACATCACTAAATAGGTTGAGTATCTGAATCATAAATGTGATCTACAGATATGTATTATGCTTAAAAGTTAAGGTGTTTGTGTTCCTGCCAGCATGTGGGACTAAATAGACTCTTCTATCTAATTAGCAAATAAGCTAGATATGCTAACCTGATTAAAACTACAAATATGGCTTATTTGAAGTAAATAAACTTTTAAATCTATATACTACATAAGGGTCTAATTGAAAATAGTACTACCTTAAATGTAAAATTATTTTCTGAACAAATGAAAATTCTCAATTCTATTAGAAAGTCAAGCTACCATTATCATATAAAATACAGATACAAAGTTACTAATAAATATTTCTATATCTTTACTATTTAAGAGTGTCAGTTTTCTAAGATATCACTCTGATGGTCATCTTACTAAACCTTTTATTTCCCTAAATGACAAGAGCTGTATCTCAACTAAGCTGTAAGCATAATAATACACACCATACCTTTGCTGTATAAAATGAAGTACAAGCTATCATATGCTGAATACTCTCATAACATCCTGCTTGCCTCCTCTGCAAAGTAGCACTTGGAATTTCTTGAAGGACAGCCAAGCACTTAATGAGCATCTGTAAATACAAGGGTTAAAACAAAGTTTGGAGCTTTCAACACACTTACAAGCTTGAACCTCTGAATAGCCTTGTATTTGATGGTGAACTTTAAAAATACTTTGAAATCTAATGGAAAAGATTAAATGCNTGCAATTTCCTCAATTTTTATGCTTTTCTTTTTAAAATCCCTCCCCAAAGAAAAAAAAAAAACCCAGCAGTACAAGCAGTCAGTCATTTAGCTGGAGAATCCAACAGCAAACACTATATCCAGGTTCCAAATAGGCTTTATTGGCCTTGATAGCCTCCACCTGGGCTCTCCCCGCATGGGGCCAGGAGCTCCTTTTCAGTTCAGGCCGGAGCCTACAGTCTCTGCCAGCTCCTTTGTAGCAGGAATGTCAATCTCCAGCATGCTCCACGCTGGAGCCTGAGCTTGGCAATGGATCCACTGGTCTGGACACTTGACACATGGACTGACTCCTCAGTTTGAGCTCATACTGCTACCAACATGATGGATTAGCCTGCTGGGCTGTGTCTGACCCTAGCCACCCTCACCAGACCCAATCATGACCCGCAGATTGATTTTCCAGCTTCACCTTGGACCTGCCTCATCACCACAAACTCACCCAATGCTCTGGACTCCTGGTTGAACCTGACTGCCAGGCGCTGCCCTGCCAGCTGTGGCACTGCCCTTGGCTTCTGACTCCCCAGCCCTTGCCATGCCCTGACACTGCCCTTACAGCCATGAAATATTTGATTAATATGAAGAAAATGACAACACTAAGGCTTAAAAAACTGATTTTTATAGAAAGAATGAAAACTGGGTCTTCTTGCAGTGCACTTTTAAGGATATTTGACACTGATAGGGTCTTGTGAGGTAAGCACAGAGATCCAGCTGTGATAAAAATGTGGGTGAAGGATCACCAACACAAAGGAATCTCTCACACAAGGCAATCCCTCAAAGCATCAGCCACAGCTCAGCTTCAGCATGAGCTCTTAGCTGAGGTGTACTCAAAACTAGAGGAAAGCTAACTTTTTCAGCATCATACATTTATCATGGCAGGTACTTTTAACTCTAGCATGTCTCTATACCTGAGGAAAAATTCCTACTGGTACCATATTTCTCCTTACATCACTAAATAGGTTGAGTATCTGAATCATAAATGTGATCTACAGATATGTATTATGCTTAAAAGTTAAGGTGTTTGTGTTCCTGCCAGCATGTGGGACTAAATAGACTCTTCTATCTAATTAGCAAATAAGCTAGATATGCTAACCTGATTAAAACTACAAATATGGCTTATTTGAAGTAAATAAACTTTTAAATCTATATACTACATAAGGGTCTAATTGAAAATAGTACTACCTTAAATGTAAAATTATTTTCTGAACAAATGAAAATTCTCAATTCTATTAGAAAGTCAAGCTACCATTATCATATAAAATACAGATACAAAGTTACTAATAAATATTTCTATATCTTTACTATTTAAGAGTGTCAGTTTTCTAAGATATCACTCTGATGGTCATCTTACTAAACCTTTTATTTCCCTAAATGACAAGAGCTGTATCTCAACTAAGCTGTAAGCATAATAATACACACCATACCTTTGCTGTATAAAATGAAGTACAAGCTATCATATGCTGAATACTCTCATAACATCCTGCTTGCCTCCTCTGCAAAGTAGCACTTGGAATTTCTTGAAGGACAGCCAAGCACTTAATGAGCATCTGTAAATACAAGGGTTAAAACAAAGTTTGGAGCTTTCAACACACTTACAAGCTTGAACCTCTGAATAGCCTTGTATTTGATGGTGAACTTTAAAAATACTTTGAAATCTAATGGAAAAGATTAAATGCTAGCTCTACAGAAGCCAATAATAAAATTTTCATTGAATTAAAGGTGTCGAGATTTCACGCACAGCCCTTTGGAATAAATGATATATTCACATAAAATCACAGATATTAAATTAGAGGTACATGATGGATATTTTTACAGATTTGATTAACATGAAATCAAAGAATGCTTAATTCACTGAGATGACACTCCTTGCAGAGGACTGTTTAAAAATACGTTGAGCTGGTCAGAATTTTAAATGAAAGAAAAATGTTTCCAGTGTGCTCTAATAATAAAAGACTTATTTCCCCCCATTTTTGTCTACCAGACATGAAAAGAACATGTGACTAAATTATTTTTCCCTTTAATTAGGATATCTGAAACAAGAGCCACTTCCAGTGACTAGCTGTGCCTTTAGTAGGTCATCACAGCCAATGACTTTTTAAGCAAGAGAATATCCATGTAATAGATTTTTTTTTTCCCTAAACACTCCTAAAAACTACTCAGGGCCCTGAGTACCCCAGTAGTCATTTCCCAAGTAGCCTCACTTGGGCCTCTTCTCACACCTGCCAAGGAGCCCAGGAGTCCCAATTAAGCTCAGACACAAGCCTTCAGTCCCCGTTTGAACTATGGTATTGGTGTGCTGGTCTTTAGTTCTGCCTCCTGGATGGACCTTGAACTTGTGTTGTAGCCTTGCCTCCAGTCTCTGGTTCCAGCTTCTACAGCTCCTGACTTTTTCTCCTGGATGGACCTTGGGCCAGGCCAGTAACTTCACCTTCTCTGGACTCTCAGTGGATCCTCTTACCAATACCCTTTGTCTACCATGTTCAGATGCTGCTAGTCTGTGCCTTGCCTGCACTGTCATCACCTCATCCTTCCTCAGAGTGAACATGCTCTTACTGCTGCTCCCTGACAAAGCTACCTAATTACAAGGGGAAAACTGCACGTTTCTACTGTATCCTCGCTGAATCTAAAACTCACGTCTGCTGCTTCAGAAATGGCAGGAAAGGATTCAGCTAGTCTGTTTTCAAAGAGAAGGTGCTTGCTTCTGCAAAGGAACACACAGCTGAAAACTTGAAGACTGCATTATCAAAACATTAAACAGCCTTCATTTTTATAAGAAGAAAAGAAAACTGTATATGACGCAAACATCCTTTAAAAATCCATAGGTGAATGCTGCTTTTCTTTCCTCAAAATTGCCAGCTGTAAATATCATTCAGGTAGAAATTACATCATAGATTCTACTATAGTTTTAAAATCCCAACAAATCACCCTGCAGAATCAATATTCTGCAGTTATTTTAGCATATCTGAGAGAAGAATCTGTGCAACTTACACTGAATATATATGCATTTGGAACACATAAAACCATGAAAGGTTTTTCTTTCAGCATCTACAAAGAACTCAAAGCCTGGATATTTAGCTCTCCCACTGTACACTCCATTTTAAGTTTATTTTGAATCCTGTAACTGCAGGACTTGGATGCCAGCTGCTTTGTCTTAAAATGCTCTCACCTGAACTACTGGCACTGAAGAAATCTTGTGATAAATAATTGGAGCGAGGAGACCGTAACATTGTACAACAGACTGCAGGGTGTAACTTGCATCATTCAACCAATTGCTAAGTTCAATTGCTACAGTCATTCTTTCACATTCTGCTAATCTAGCAATCTGTAAAAGAAAAACATATTTTGATTCAAATATGAATTCTGTTGTTTTAAATTATTTGAGACTGAAAGAAGACAGATGTTATTGCAGTTTAAAAAGCAGTGTAAGCAGCAAGTAAGATAAAACTTTAAAAAATTTATTTATATTGACACCTTTTAGAAGTATATAAACAAAAGCAATATTATTCATGATTCTAAAGTAAATGATTGTTCTTGACCTAATTGTGCCCTCTGAATTTACTCATATAATTTACAAAGCCTGGTTAACAACCTCAACCTGAGTAGAGTGGAAATTTCACATGCTAACCTCTCACAGTAGGTAAAGGGAGGATAACAATTTCTTACTTTCCCTTCCAGTTATCTGCTGCAGACCTTACATGTGTGAGCAGATCCAGTAAAGTCATTAAGGAATCAACTGCTCATATTTTTACGAGACCTTCAGCAAAGAGACCTTCTTCAGCAAAGAAAGAGTAGAATAGGAATGTAATAACATAGGAGGCAAAGCTTGACTATCCAAATAAAAAAAATAAAGTTTTTTGTGTTATTAACATGCCACTACACTGTAAGAAAGTCTGAAATAAAAGAAGCTTAGTATATTAAAACAATGAAACTCAAGTTCAATGTTAATGAAAATACACATGTTAAATAGCAGAAATGTTTAAAATTAAAAATCCAAGATGAATCTTAGTAGGACAAATATAACAATTATTATAATTCTTTCTTAAATTATAGTTTATCACTACTGAAGTCAAGGAATCAGTGGGCTTTGTATTAGGCAATAACTGATTCAGAAACCATCTTTCCACTAGGATACAAAATAACCAACCGCTACTAAAATATTTCTGAAAGAAAGACCAGATAACTCACAGAAAAGGAAGTATTCTGTAAATAGGATTAGTACATTGCAACATTTATCTTGCAATGGTTAAATAGAGCTAATAAAAAAGTAAAATCAAATCCATTATATTATTTTCAAGCCACACATACTTGTTCCTTATAAAGTATCTCACTGGAACAGATGGAATCACAGAAAAGTGCTCCTTCCATGACATTAATGTCACAGACAGCAAATATATTCCTCAGGAAGAGATGCAAAGTAATAGGAGAAGTCTGAGACACAGCTTCAAAACATAACCTACAGAAAAAAAAAGCAAAAGAATTGTAAAAGCAAGTTAATGACGATTCAGATATTGCATGGCTGAAACTGCATTATATTAAAATGCAGTCATTAATTTTAAAATGACAGACAAAAATGATTACTGTAGCTTCTTCTGGAAATAAGATTTATACATAAAACTGTCAGAATTCCTTAAAATTTCTAATATAAAAAAAAAATAAATAAAAAGTATGAGTCCTTTCCAAATTGTTGTCCACCTTCTACTATACTATGATAGCTTTTCCTTAGTTGTTTCATCTAATCCAGTAAAACTTACTTTTAAACTTTCTTTGAAAACTTGGGATGCTACAGCTTATTTATTTTAACTGTCCCCTTTTAGATATTATTTTTCTGTATGTTGAGAATGACGCATGCAGCTCTGAAGTCCATTACTGTTAGTAATAGACTTCTTCTCATCACTGATGTCATGTATTATAATACATTTCTTCTCAAAAGAACCTCTTTTCTTCTGCCTGCTTATTTGTTGTTTGTTTTGTTGGGTTTTTTTCCCCTTTCCTGGGGATAGAGAGGCACTTGTCCTTGTTATATTTTTTAAAATATTTTTGTTAAATAAACCCCACCCAAAACTGTCCTTCTCTTTGATTGTATTTCCTAAAACAGACTGAAGCTCAAGAAGGAAGATCAAATAGACATATTCACATACTTGACATTACCAAAATATCAACAGGGCTTCCTGTTGGAAACAAGAAGTTTCCTTTCCTTCCAGCTCCCTCTACTGTCTTTTTAAGTCCTACGTACTTTAAAGCTAGTCCATCTAATTTGTTAGCTACCATCAGTAAAACTGAAACTGCCTTATTTCAGGTCTGATGCTGCAGCTTTGAGAATCTTCTGTATTAATTTTAAAAAAATAAATAGACATAACTGTCAGAAATGCAAAAGCCCTGAAATTGCTTTGCACAGTTATTTAAAATTTTCTTTCTTTGTTTGATTTGAAAGTAGCTTTATTCAAATGTTATCTCTAGAGCTGTATGCGTTAAAAAATCAAACAAACAACAACCCACCAAACAACAACAAAAAACACCACCAAAAAAAAAAGGAAAAACAAGTGAAGAAAATGCAAAATGACCAGACTGGTATTCCTGCTTCGTGGCCTAGGGGCCACCCCCACCTCCCTGCCTAGGGACAGATTTAAAACATCCACATAGTCACGAAATAGGATGTCTAGTGATTATCTGCCTGCATCAATGCAGTGCACAGGCTGCCTGTAAATCCCAAATGCTCTTTGAGAGCTCTTTGACCTTCGGTCAATTTTTATGCCTACTATCAGACACATGGTGGCACTTGAAGGATGGACAGGATACACATCAGTGGTCTGGCTGAGCCCCAGAGAAGTACACTTAGACACCACTTTCTCCTGTAACAGGATTCAAAGCACACACAAGTCTACATTATCTGCTTGCATCCAAACAGTATTACCATGAGAAAACCGTGGGCTGTGATGGATGCAAGTATATCAAAACAACATAGAGAAAGCACTAGCTACGTTATATGTCTCAGAATAGCTGACTACCTGTTACTCTGTAAAGTGGAAATTGTCAAAACTTTTAGGAAACCCCTCCGATATCTATTTCTTGAAACGAAGACTTTTATTTCTTCTTATTCTTGAAACATTCAAGAACTATTAACACACGTGCAATAAGGCTGCTACTTGCCATTATGGTTTCAAGACTAAGCCAGTGTGTTAAACTGAAATGGAGAAGCTGCAAAATATCTCCTCCAAAAGTTTGCCAAAACTTTCATAATGAAAGAATTAGTCTAAAAAGAATTCCACACAAGTGGAGATGATTATTTGTGTTCACTTAAACAGGATGTTAGTTCATTATCAAATTATAGGCAACTGACTAAGACTTAAAGTTTTTATTATAGTATTTCATGTCTATTATTTCATACAAGTCTCTTCCTTTTATCTAGTAATTAAGTTTTGATTTATTTTTTCATTTGGATCTCTTGAATTTCAGTGAACATAACTGCCAAATTTCTAGCTGGGCTTTGTCATCATGAAAAACCTGTAATATTGTGGTTGAACATTTGAAATCTATTTATAAAATAATTAATTTTAAATATCTCTTCTAAATCACTTCAGTATGCTCAGAGATTATTGGAAGATTTATATAACCACCTCAAAACAAAATTAACATTTTGGGTGGTGTTCTTGACAAAATTTTCATGATTTCTGAACTCTACTCCTCCTTTAATTGGAAAGTCAAGAACCCAGTGCATATCACAAGTTTTGCATATGAAAATGCATCACACAGAATTAACAGCCACTTTATAAATGTTTCCCAATTATCTTAAGAAAACAATCATCATAAAGAATTAGGTGTGTAAATGCCAGCGGTTCCACAAATAACAAAAATCCTCTGCTAATTATAAAACACTGTATTTTTATAATAAATTTCACACCTTTTTTCTCCAGAATGTTTTTCACATCACAAGTTTGAACAAAATTGCACAACCTGGTACTCTTTAAAATAAAATGTACACATTTATAATTAACCATTATTATTTGGTTTTGCCAGTTACCTCTTTTGACATATAGTCAAATTACTACTTGCAGAAATAACAGCTGCATTGGCAGGCAGTGGAGAAGAATTTGAAACAAAATAATCCCACACTGGTGAAAATGCTTCTCTCGCTAATGCATAGTTGCCAGTCTGATAGGCTGCCTATAAAAGAGACCAACATCAACAAAATTTAGCAAGTTTCCATGTTCATCAAATAATCAAGTCAAATATAATTACAGTATAAAGAAACGTTTTAAAATTCCCCTCAACATGTAAATTTCTGTAAGAATTTCCTCACCTATTTGAATAAAACACATGCAGTAACTATCTGATTCTATTAATATTACTTTGCCTTCAGAATTAGTATCAGAGAAGGCTAAGGAGTTTCTTGACTGTTAACCAAGGATCTAACAGCCCTCTGTGGAATACTTTACAGGGGTTGTGCAGCAGTTTTTGAAGGCATATTATTTCATTTAGGTTCATTTCACTTTTGTTAATACCGCAGAATGCCCTGTTGCTCTGGATAAAGGGATGTAAACGGATCCACACAAGTAGGCATAAATTCATGTGGATACCTCTTATATTCTGGAAGGTTTTAGGAAATCTAACTGTTCCCCATGATCTAATCTATAGTGCTAGAAAATTTCATTTTCTCCATACCACGATCTGTTTTAAATGTTCTTTACCAAGAATATAGAAAAGTATGATAAAAGTCTGTCAGAGCCTTTGTGGTCTTTCACAAGATGCCACAAAAATAATTACGATAAGAGAATAGTTGGATTTGATACCTGGTAAGTTCAATCACATTTTTCATCCCATACTGTAATGACTAATAAGATGACTTCTAGCACTTGGTCTTAATCACAAAAATGAAAAGAAAATTATAAAAAGGAAGTTAAATGCGGATTGAAAAACAGTAACGGGGAAAAAAACCTGAGAGATCTCTTTCCCCTTAAACTAGAGTTTCCAATAATTTTTAAGAATTCATTTACTCAAATATAGCATTTGTTATTTTAAAATTGTGATTCGTGTTTATCAAACTTTTAGCAAGAATGTCTTGAGTTTTTACCGGGAGAAATTTTAGAGCTACCAGTGAAAATGAGTAACTACAACCAAATAAAAGTATGTGCTTATTATCAGAGACTCCAACCTTACCTGAGTTAGATAGGTTCGAACAGTAGTAGCAGAAAGAGGTGGATAAGCAAGGATGGGCTTAGTCGTTTCCCCAATAGCATCTCCAATAAGTTTTCCATCAGAAGAATATGCTGCAACTGCAAATATGTATTTCTCATTGGCATCTAAGCCTTGTATTTCCAAGAGGCTCTTCCCATCAGCTGGTATCTATCAATACAATTTTTTTCTAGTTATACTCACTGCACATAACAAAAACAAATCTCAAATTCTAAACTTTTATTGTTAAATAACTTATTTAATCATCTTGGATACAATCAAAGTACAACCTAGATTAATAGATATGTCATGTTTCCTTTAGGTTCTTGAAGACAATGAGAAAACAATGAAATGAGAGGGGAGAAAAGCATCACTTTTCTCTAGAATGCAGTTGAGTATACAGAGTGCATAACCTAAGAGAACAGTTAAGTCCCAGGACCTGGAGTTTCTCTAAGACATTTTTGTCCATTTGCACATTCATGCTGTGAGTGTGCATGCTTGCAGTCACAGAGCTGGAAACATTCTAGCCCTGAGCTGTGCTTCCAGGTTCTCCTCCATACATGCCACAGGCATGTATTAGTTACGGGGAAAGGATGTCTGAGGCCCTCTCAGCACCATTAACAGCACTTTGGAGTCTGTGAAACAAACAACATATTTCCAAGCTCTTCCCTTCATTTTTCCTTCAAGTAATTGTTCACCTGCACTTTTAACATTGCAGCTCACTCCTAATAGCCTTTTCCACCATCCCCTCCATAATCAAGGCAACTTACACAAACAGAAGTTTTAGGATCTTGAAACAACAAACAACTGATATAGTGACTGAAGCACAACATGAGAAATGAGTTCATCACAATGTAGCATCAATACAGTGCTCTTATTCAAATACTGTCTGGCCTTCACAACCCCATGCAGCACTACAGGCATGGGGAAGAGTGCCTGGAGAGCTGCCCAGCAGAAAAGGACCTGGGGGTGTTGGCTGACAGCTGGCTGAATATGAGCCAGCAGTGTGCCTCCTGTACTTGGCACTGGAGAGACCACACGTTGAATAGTATTCAGTTTTGGGCCTTTTACTACAAGGAGGACATCAAGGCGCTGGAGAGTGTCCAAAGAAGGGCAAAGAAGCTAGTGAAGGGTCTAGAGAAAAAGGAGCAGTTGAAGGAACTAGGGTTGTTTAGCCCAGAAAAAAAGCAGGCTCAGGGGAGACCTTCTTGCTCTCTACAACTCCCTGAAAGGAGGTTCTAGCAAGGCAGGGGGCAGTCTCTTCCAGGTAACAAGTGATAGGATAAGAGGAAATGGCCTCAAGTTGCACTGGGGGAGGTTTAGATTAGATATGAGGAAAAATTCCTTCACAGAAAGGGTTGTCAAGCACTGGTACAGGCTGCCCAGGGAAGTGGAGGTATTTAAAAGACATGTAGAATGTGTTATCCTAGCAGTGATGGGTTAGCAGTTGGACTTGATGATGTTAGAAGTCCCTTCCAACCAAAATGAGTTTGATTCTATGAACAAAGGAATCCCTTCAAATGCTGGTGCTGAATCCTGAACCAGCAGACCAGAAATTAGTGTATAACAGTTTGTAGTATCCCCTTAGAACAAGCTTTTCTCATTAATAAGTTGGTAGATTGTTCCACCACCAAGAATTCTAAACCTTTTCCACATAGCTGGCAGACAGTGACTGCAGGTCAGCATTTTGCAAAAGCATATCCTAAAGCAATCAGAAGTTCCATTGCTGAGGCATATCGTTAACCTTAGGTCTATGCACCTCTAGTGTCTGCCAGAGCCAAGACAGTGGCTTGGATGGATTGCAGCAAGGTGACAGGGAGAACAGCTAGCAGTAGGGTGAAAGTCTCCAATGAAACAATTCACCTGGAGCAAGATAGTGTCTTGAAACTAGCTCACTGAATGTCACAGGAAGCTTGATTCTCTGGATTTAATAATAAGAATATGAAGAATAACATCAAAATCTCTATTGCCAGTAGCTACACACACCTCTTATTATACACCTTCCTTTTTTAGGAGAAGATAGTGGGAACAGGCACAAAGGGAAAGATTTCCTCTCCATCATCAAACACAAGTTTATCACTGCTAGTATAAAGCTTGCTCACAAAACCAGAAAAGCTTGAAACATTGGGCAAAAGTGGTTAATTCTTCTGTCATAAGGCAAAAGAGAGACCTGCCCTGCAAAGAACAGAACTCTTCATGAAGAAGATTTCCAGATATAAAAATGATCACTCAGGTCTGAGTCTCCAGTAAAATTTGCTGAAGAGGATGTGCTGAAGCCTTTTTGCCCTTTTCCCGAAACCCAAAATGCAGAGTATTTGGATGGAAGACAGTTGTAATTCAGGTGGACACTGCAATAGCATGCATAGGTAACTGAAAAATGGAACTCCCTCAATCTGAGCAGGAACATTAGAGTGTTATCCAAAGAAAAAAACCAAACTACACTAACACAAAACAAATTCAGAAAATAAAACATCAAATTGTATTGAAGAAATAATATAAAAGAGTACCAACACAGTCATACGTAATCAAA
The DNA here is from genome assembly GCA_013401335.1 of Brachypteracias leptosomus. NCBI lineage: Eukaryota > Metazoa > Chordata > Aves > Coraciiformes > Brachypteraciidae > Brachypteracias > Brachypteracias leptosomus. The sequence continues at coordinate 229,554 of VYZX01005699.1, forward strand.
GATGTGTGGGATGATTTGCCAGACTACATGTTCACGGCATGAAAGGGAAAGAGCATGAATCTAGAAGTCAATCATGTCTGAACATGAAGGTTATTGAAGGAGTTAAATTATCATGTTGCCAGAATTAAATAAGGTTAAGGTGTTGTTAAGAAGAAATATTTGATAGAAGTTACACAATTAAGAAAAATATTACATTTTATATCTGTTTAGAATTTCTTTTTTTTTAATCCCTGGAAAGAGCAGTGTCTGGGGCACACTCTATAAAGATATCATGTACCTTCTTTTCATTTTGCATTTCTCAGACCTTGCTCTAAAAACAGAATTATAACAGGAGGGATGGAGACTTGTCTAACATGAAGCTTTTGAATAATCTAATTCATTATTCAAAAAAAGGTTCCTAGACCTTTTTTTTTGTTTTGGTATGCCTCCAACCTAGCAAAATTTCAATTGCTTAAAATAAAGATCAAAAGGTTTGTCAAAGGCTTGGCCAGTTACCTGATTAAAAAACTGCCAGATGTATACATCTAGAAAGTTGGAGTTTTTTAAAGGAAGAGAGAATGGCCTAAAAGAGTTTTACCTCTGTCTTACCTCTTCTCCTGCATTTGGAAGTTTATTGTTATTTAACCTTACTTTCATATTAGTTCCTTCTGCTACAGAGCCAAAAATACTGTACCATGAAACCTTTGAAGAAAAAGAGAACAAAATAAGTCAATACAAAATAGCATTTCCAACTCTTGGTCAATGTCAAATGCACTAATTTTGTGAAGTCTCTGGAAAAAAAAAGCAACACTCAGCTATAAAATTTTGTGAAAACAGTCTTTGAAAACAGTTATAAAATATATAGTCTAACTACACATTAATTAATTGATTTAGCTGGAGAACAGGTATTCTACAATGTCAATAAAAGCAGATGGTTTCCCATATATGCCTCAAACCCATCCCAAAGCATAAACTCTATAGATTATTCTGTAGATTTAAAGTTATCTAGAACCATTATTTGATCCTTGCAATGGTATGCTTCTGAAGTTGACATCAGGTTCTGATTCAGCAAACTACTTGAGGGCAGATCTTTAAAAGCAGGCAAGACAAATACAGATACGAAGTAAAGCAGTAATATTTTCTAAACAAGCCATGATGTTAGTTTCTATTGAAATCAATGGTTTTTTAATGCCATCAATCTGATGATAATTTCATTGGGCATCTCATCCACACTTTTCAATATCTTTAACCAAGGAAGAATGTGAGTATGCATTCCTGGACCACTGCACAGTCGTGTCCAGTGAGATCATACATAGAAACTAATTTTTATCTCATCTCTGCAGAACTATGCAGATAGATTTAAGTAAGTTATGCATCTGATGGAGATCTCTTGTATTAAACTTTTTCTACTAAAAACTTTACTGAGTCTATGTACATTTAGTAGACATTTAAACAGACCTGAGGTTTGGCAGAAGAGTTCATTTTTCAACACATAAAAATTATGTACACCTAAAATGTTCATTTTTCTTGTGATACACATGATTTGTCTTGCAATGAATTCTGACTGTTTTTCAGAAGATATTGAAACAGAATAGATTATTTACAGTACATGAACAACTTTAAGATCAGGAAATTATAAAGATACTTTGATTTGTAATACAAGAACTATAGATGCCTAATTAAATCTTAAGTATCCATTTCCGGCTAAGAAGTTCTTCATAAAAAATATCTTTCATGTCTGCTCAACAGCTGTGCCTATCTTTAGAAAAAAAAATTTCTTCTAGAATGGCCTGGATCAAATTATAAGAATAATAATCATATTTTGCCATCTAGTGGCCCAATATGTTACATTCACTCTCCTGTATCAAACAAAATGAAGTATAACACCCACTAGAAGTATTTAATCACTCACAGATTAACTACTAGACCTGAAAGAATTTTTTTTTTAATTTTATGTTCATTAAGGGTAGAAGAACTTTTCCCTCATTAATTTCTTTGACATTGACTAATCAAACTGCAAGTTATAAACTTATTCACAGAAACATTCTTACCACTATTACTAAGATCTGAGTTTCTACTGGGTATATACCCATCGTTATTTTGAAGACACTTGCAAAATCACTATGAAAATTTCTCTCTTATGAAAACTGCAGCTAGTGAATTTTTCATATTTTACCCTTTCTGGATATATGAAGAAGAATAAGGTGATTTTGAATAGTTAGCATGGATTTACCAAGGGCAAATCACGGCTGACCACCATGACTGGCTTCTGTGACAAAATTACTTGATTTGCAGAGGAGGGGACAGGAGTAGATGTCATTTACCTCGAACTTACCAAGGCACTTTTTTCAACACTATCTCCCAGTATTCTTAGGTCCAAGTTAGAATGATACAATATGGGGGTGTGAACAGAAAAATGGGTAAAACAATGGTTGGAAGGTCAGACTCAGGGAGTTAATAGTTTGTACTCTACCTGGAGGTAAAGTAACAAGTGGAGCATTGCAGGGGACTATCCTGAGACCTGTCCTGTTTAATATCTTTAGCAATGACCTCAGGAGAAAAGTGAGTGTATACTCACCAGATTTGCAGGTGATGTCAATTGAGGGAAACAGTTGATATTTTTGAGGAGAGGATTACTATTCTGAGGGACCTAAAGAGGAATGGGCAAACAGGAACCTCAAGATATTTAAAAACAACAAATGAGCTGTTTCCAAGTCTTGCACTTGGGAAGGAAAGATCCCTTGCAGGGACATACACTGGGAACTGATGTGCTCATGAGCAGCACTAAAAGGATCTGGTGGTCATGTTAGACAACAAGCTGAACATGAGCCAGCAGTGTACCATGGCAGCAAAGCAGCCTAAAAGCACATCATCTTGAAGAAGCCTACATCTTGAACTGTATTGATAGAAGTACAGTTAGGAGATTGAGGAATGTGATTACCCTCCTTTTCTCAGCACTCATTAGAATACATCTAGATACCATGGCCAGTTTCCCTCCTGTCCCCCATCATTCTAACAAGACCTGCTGAACAACTAGAGTGATTACAGCAAAGGATCACCAAGACGGTCAAGAGCTGGAGCACTAGCCCTATGAGAAGAGGCTGAGAGAGCTGGGCTTATTTTTCCCGGAAGAGAGTTAGCTTCAGGGAGCCGTGGAGTGCCTGCAAGTAAGTGATGAAGAGGACATATCCTGACTTTTCACAGTAGTGCATGGTAGGAGGATGAAAAACAATAGACCTAAATTGAAGCAAGAGAAATTCCATATGTAAGGAATGTTCCCCATGAACAGTTGCCTTGTTGGAACAGGTTGCCTAGAGAAGCTGTTCAGTCTCAATCCTTGAAGGTTTTCAGAAGTGACTGGATAAAGCCCTGAGCAACCTAGTCTAATCTCACAGCCAATCCGAATTCAAGCAGAAGGTTGGGCTACAGACCTCTCCTAGAATCCCTTATGATCTGAGTAGTTCTGTGATTCTACATGTTCACCAGAAGGTAAATTTTTCCACCTGAACTATGGCACTTCAGCACTCTATTAACAGAGGCTTTGGTGTTGTACTTTCTCGCGTCACATGGTGTAACAGCTTTGCATCTCTTCAGAGGGTAACTAGGGGTATATCAGCTCCTAAGCAAGAAAGTGAGCTTTTGACAAGTAAAATAAGTGTTATACAACAGAAGCACCAATGAACATGATGCATGAGATGAAGAAAGTTTAATGTGAATGTGAAGATCAAAACAGTGAGTCACAATTGAATCAAGGAAGGGGGAAGTGTACTTAATTAAGTCAGAATAACATAATCTTCTCAAGAGCAAGAGAGAAAGCTGTGAGGGTATAGCACTGTTGAAACAACTTTTTCTCTCTTGTGTATTGTTTAGCCATTTCTTACATAGTCATCATCAAAAAAATTACCTGAACATCTGAAGAGAATGGGGCTGGTTTAAATGTCATGGAGCATTGTGATCTAGAAAGTAACAGAGGCGGAGGAGGAATCCTGCTTTTTTTCTTGCTGCTCACAGCTTCTTTGAGACTGTGATACAATGCACTTTGTTCAGCTTCAACTTGCTCAATTAAAGTTAGTGCTTCCTATGATTTGAATAGAAACAAAAGGGAAAAATGATTAAAACATAGGAATCAGACAGATTTAACACCTACAAATGTCTATAAATGGTTTTCAAAATAACCTAACAAAAATTCACTGCTATGCAGAAAACTTTTATAGATTTTCATATCATCTTGCATCCTAAATTAGGATGAATAGTACTTTGTTTAAGTTTTACATATGCAGATTAATTTCACCATGTACGATAAAGACAATGAAGGTATGAAAGAGGCAAGGCTGAGGCATATCTGATTTTGGAAGAATCTATAGGAAAAAAGAGAGTGATCACGAATAATATTGATTAGCAATTAGTGTCAACCAGTGATTAGCTCCAACAGGAAACAAAACCAAAAAAAAAATCAACCCTTATTTAGGAGAGAGATGGAGACCTAATCTGCAGAATTTCTGAAGGAGCTGTGGAAGTGGTTCAACTGATTTTCTGTACTCCAGAAACAGAGGAAAGAAATAAAGTCCAGAAATAAAAAGGAGAATGCAGGCCCAGAAAAAGTAGGGCTAAGGCACTGAGACCTGACTAACAGTCTATCAGTGCCTTTCAAAAATGTGGGGGACAACTTTTAACAACTACATCAGTTTTTATGCTATGTGGGGTAATTTGCAAAGATGGCAGGACTTATTCTGTCTTTCACACAGTATCTCTCTAGTTTCTGGGAAAGTGGTCACAGCATTAGGCACTGCTGAAATTGCCTTCCAAAATGTAATTCTGGGGTCTACCATGAAATATAGGCCCAGCCTATTCATCTTCATGAAATTAATATCTGCAGCATGTACTTACTAGTTATAACTCAAACATATTAAGCCCAGAAAACAGTTTTTAAACTTATCTGTAATTTGTTAGTGACCCATTTAAAGTCAAAATTGCTTTATTTGGCTTGAGCAATTAAAAGAGAGTATTGAGAAATAGTAAATAAGGTTTAAAAAAGAATTGGAGCACAGGATCTTAGCATAGAGGAAACAAGTAAATCCTGGTAGGCACAGCACTACCTTCTCCTTTACAAAACAATAACCCAAGACCACACCCTGTAACAGGAGGCGAGGCTACAAAAAGGCAGAGACCTGTTCTCTGCAGAAAGGACTGAAAAGGGATGAAATTGATGGCTGAGAGAGCTGGGGCTGTTCAGCCTGGAGAAGGCTCTGGGGAGCCATTATTGCAGCCTTTTGGTACTTAAAGGGAGCCTATCAGAAAGGTGGGAACAATCTTTTTAGCAGGGCCTATTGCAACAAGACAAGGAGTGATGGTTTTAAACTAATAGAGGGGAGATTTAGACTAGATATAAGGAAGACATTTTTCACAATGAGGATGGTGAAACACTGGCACAGGTTGCCCAGAGAGGTGGTGGAAGCTCCATCCCTGAAAAAATTCCAGGTCAGGTTGGCCAGGGCTCTGAACATCCTACTCTAGTTGCAGATGTCCCTGCTCACCAGAGGAGTCGGACTAGATGGCCTTTCAAGATTCCTTCCAATCCAAAACACTCTATGATTCTACAGCAATTTAATGAAAAGAATCACAGACTCATTCTTCTCTGCGGACATATTTCTCATTAGTGCAAGGATGGAACTGGTCCCAGGTTGGATAAAGACAGTGTTGTGACAGAGTGGTACTGCATGACCTGTACTTCATTAATTGTAGAACTTGGAAGATAATAAACGTGACCACATTGTGGCACGAGAAGAAAGAATAATCTCCTGACTGTGGAAGCCAAATGTCACTATAAAAAGCCCCACATTTTATCCTTGCTTCTCCCATTGACTTGCCCTGTGATAAACCACATTTTATCCCTGCCCCTGACACAGACTTATACTGTGGTATTAGCTTAATCACATTAATTCAATTTTACAGCTGGCCAACATGAGCTACCAGTGCACACAATTCTGTGAAAACTTGGATGTCCAACTAGACATATAGGACAGCTAAGAAGAACAAAACAACTGTGAGGGAAATAAAAAAACATTAAGGGTACACAGTAGCTCATGTAATTAAACAGTGAAGTAGATAAGTATACATGTATGACTCAGAAGCTTCCATACCTGCCTAGTGAGAAAAGGCTATTTGTATTTCTCCAAAAACAATCAACTGCTTTTTTTTTTGCAGCATAATAAGAACAGACTTATCTCATATTGTGTTGAGTACAATAGAAAAGGCCAGAAGACACGAGTAATTCTATATAGCAATACTATATAGACCACTTGGATGTTCTATGACAAAAAAGGCAAAACCCTCTACACAGAAGCATGAAAACAAAGGTATGAACTTGCTGTTCATGAAGTGAGTACCATCCACTCAAAGGAGGAAAATTAATTGAGGATATAATTAAATATTTAATCGTAGTACAAATATCAAAGAAGATCATGCTAAGTTTGTCCAGGCAAAGTTAATTCTGACATTTCCTGGCAACTGGCTGCAAATGTATTATGCTATTTTATCTACATCTTTCTCTGTGAAAAGCACACAGAAGTAAAATACAGTGAAGGTCAATATAAGGCCTTTGCAAATGTTTGTTTGGGATAACCAGACATTTCTTGGAAATTGCTTGTAAGTCTTCATTGGTGACTACAGTTACAATTTTCACACCATACCACTATATCTCATATTCGTAAATGCCAAATTTACAAATATATGATAGAGATTTTTAGTGTATGTCTTTTCCACGGCAGAAGAATGCAAAAAATCAGAAGTCATGTGTGTTAAGCATTATGCTACCAAATCTGTGGCACTTAAAAAGAACCAAAACATTTTCTACTAACTTCTTGTTTAAAATACTTTTTCATATATTATATAGTGAGAATTGCAGATTCCATTATCTGCCATACAGGCTATAAAGAAATTTTATGCCCCACTGACGAGAAGGCAATTTTCATGGACAGATGCTGGTACAAAGCTCAAAGACGACTCCCATTGATTTCAAAAGACTGAAATTAGCCCATGAAGAATCTACTCTTAGCCTCAAAAATTCCAAAATCTCAAACTTCTAAACTGTTTATTTAATAAGAATAAAAGAGTCCCTGTCATCATTACCAGCCAAAGTAATCTAAGACAACTTACAGATCTTGGAAAAAAAAAGGTGTTGAAGGTTGCAATGGGGAGATGGAAACCTGCACGACATTTTGGCAAGGCAGAGGTTCATAATTGCAAAGTCTAGGTGATTAAGTGTAAAAAGAAAGATCATCTCTTCTTTAAGGTTTCCTGCCATCTACATGCGTGCACAAAATTTGGGGATGTGCTCTTTCCTTATTTTAGGTCAATTTATTCTTTCATCAAAATGAAACTTCTCAGGGAAAAGTTGACAACAGAATTTAAAAACACCCTATGTCCCTCAAGTTCCTTCCATTTTTCTTCTGTTTGTAAGAAGAAGTAATTCAAGTCTTAATTATACAGAGCATAAAAAAGTGTGATAACAATAAAGAATTCCTACCATAAATTTTTTTTTATTACCTGCAGTAGCTGCCTTTGAGAAGAAGTGGTCAAGTCTTCAGGGAACTTCTGCACAGCCTTCTGCATCAAAAAGATTGCTCTGGATAGCTTATTCTTTTTTATTTTTCTCATTATAAGTGCCTCTGTAAAATAGATATTTTAAAACATTTATAAACCAGCAGCAATAATGTATTATACTTCTAAAACCTTAATTAATAAGCCTTACCTGTTAAATAATGGAAAACTTCAATATTCTTCACACAAGGCTTGATAGACTTAAGACTTCTGTTATCCTTTCGCACACCTATGTGGGAGGGAAATCCTGAGTTATTCATTCTGATAGTGCTATTGAGAAAATTTCAGTGACAGGGCTTAATACGTATTTTCGTAGTAAAGCTTTGCTCCATCTCATGTGCTTTTCTTTAGTTCAAGGAGAATTTCTTGGACTGATCATGCCACTGAAAATATTCCACCCTCATGCTTTAACATCTTCAGTAGTTATACTAACACCACAGGAAAAGAAGGATCTTGTTTGATCATAGGGAGCAGTGCACATGGGAGCTCTGCAGTGTCAAACTAATACTAGCTTTTATTTAAAAAACAAAACAAAACACGAGGAATGGGAGACCAATCTCTTCAATGGGAGGTGTTTCAGAAGGCACTTAGCAAGAGTAAGATATCCACTAAATGGGAAGAGATAAGGACAACTTCACAGGAGTAGAAATTCAGATTACAAAGAGCACTGAATAAAATATTCAAGCCACTCTCTGAAGAGAAAACTAGTATTACAGAAAAAAAAACTTCTGCAGAGCATGCCCCAATTATCCCTTACTGGCACTGTTACAGTTAATATTATACCTGAAATACCACAACAAACTGTCTAGGAATCAAATCTAGTAGTTGTAAGCAAAATTTAACTCCCATTGGTTGAGTAGAGGTTAAAGACTAGTATCATGTGATAAATCTAACTTCTGCAAATTCAGTTCATTACTTCTGTCTGTACGTGGCATCCAAACTGCCCAACATCAGCTCCTCTTCAGAACATAGATAATCCTTTATTTCTGAGTATTAAAAAATACATTAACAGAAGATACTAATCAAGCTATGAAGGTCTTTTAGCTTCACTGAAACCTACCTTGAGTCATTTTAAGAAGTTTCACAGCTACTCGATGTTGGGCCCGAATGAGCTCCAAGTGTAAATCCATTACAAAACCATTGCCTGTTCCTGTCTTATCATTACCACATCCCAAAATGGAATTCAAATTCTGGTCATTTAAGTCCACCTAATAAATAGAAAGTGTCAATTAAGCAAACAAACTTTTATTACTTAGCTTACTGCATTTATTTTGGCATTGATATTATTATTTCAGTAAATCAAAAAACATTGAAATTTGTCATATCTGTGCAATATGCAGTCATTCAAGAAAGCATGGAAGGAAGAATGACTTAGAGAAAACATGGATAATGGACAAAAAATACCCAAGAAAAAAACTGAGAATTAGTAAGAAACTGGATTAACAACATATATGGAACTGCAGAAAAAATTGTTTTACTTTGTTGCCAATCCACAAAACAAAGATTGTATTGGTGTAGAATGATAATATTTAGAAAATCTGAACTCCTCTCAACAGAAAAAATTAATTTTAATAATAAACAGTTGCAAGCAATAAATATGAGAAGGATTTCTGCTTTTATTTTATAGGAGAAAGTTACCAATTATAATTATTTCCAAAAGAAAATGCCAAAGAAAACCTAAAAGAGTATATTTTATTACTGTAAGAGAAAAATGTTATTGCTGCTACACAGAGGTTTATTTTTTCTATTCTCTTCTTACATGGGGCAGGGAGATGAGGTACATTTGATAATGCTAAGATTTCTAAGTATGAAGAAAATATGAGTTTTGTGTCATCAAAATCCAATTTATAGATTTTGTTAAAATGTAGCTTTTGTAGACTTTACCATTGTACAGCAGTTGTCAAAGATTGACTTTCCATCTGGTAGGAGGGTCATTAAGTGAGACGTGTTCATTCCAATAATTGCTTTTTCAAGACTTTCATAAGCAACTTGTAATTGTTCTATAGGACTTTTCTGAAATGAAAACACATAGAAACAAATTTTATTAGATAACAGCATTAAAAGCTATACTATGGGCTACCTAAAGTAAACTGCTCTTATTTTTAGCTGTTGCAGTTTAAACTCTGTCAAATAACCTTTACATAGGCACTGCTCCTCATGCTTTCATATACTAGTATCAGTGGTTTACTTTTCAAGTCATTTTAATTAATTTAGGACTCATTTTCCTTTAGCTCTCAAAAGCCAATTTACTAACTAATTTGCTAGCCTTTGACACTGTCTCACATGACATCTTGGTCTCTAAATTGCAGAGACATGGATTTGATGGATGGACCACTCAGTGGAGAAAGAATTGGCTGAATGGTCACATTCAAAGAGTGGCATCAATGACTCGATGTCCAAGTGGAGACCGGTAATGAGTGGTGTCCCTCAGGGCTCAGTACTGGGACTGGTCCTGTTTAACATTTTTGCCAGTGACATGGACAGTGGGATCGAGTGCACCCTCAGCAAGTTTGCGGATGACACCAAGCTCTGTGGTGTGGTCAACACACTGGAGGGAAAGGATGCCATCCAGAGGAACCTTGACAGGCTTGAGAGGTGGGCCCATGCCAACGTCATGGAGTTCAACAAGGCCAAGTGCAAGGTCCTGAACCTGAGTCAGGGCAACCCCAAGCACAAAAGAGTGGATTGAGAGCAGCCCTGTGGAGANCTAACTCAAAGCATTACCTTATAGCAGAATGAAACTGAACTTAAAGAATCAAGTTGACAAAAAGTATGTTTCACAAGCAGTTTTTCAATGTTCCATTAGAAGCTGTTAAGAAAACAGTGATTTTTCAGAAAACACCACCTTTAAGTAGACAATATCTGAATTAAAGCTTCTCCATGTGTGTAAGCACCAGGACATATAATTGACAAAATTTATGAATCCTCAGACTGATGTATGTCTTTTCTTCTTAATGTGTGTTTTAGGAGGTAATTTTGAACTATTTGATTGGACACTTCTGCAAAGTACTGAGCACTGAACACACTGAACAAAGCAAGGATACTCAGGATATCCCATCTATTCCACACCACCCTTACAAAAACAAACAAGAAAAAGTACATCCCAAAATATTTTCTCAAATGAAATGAGGACTAAAATTTGTATGATCTTTAAAAAATGTGCTATTAAACCACTTAAAGCTGGTACTGTACAGTGGCAAAAGAGTGTAGAGTGGAAATCAGTACAATCACATTGTATAAAAAGTTTCAAATGAAACTTCTTCCGTATCATAGATTACTAAGAAACTACAGAAACAATTTCAGATTTTATTTCATTTGAAAAAAACCCCTTTCTTTCTTCCTCTGTACTAGCATGATTGTGTGAAACGTCATCTTTATAAAACTAAATACTAAATTGTATGAAAAGATTCTAGCAGAAATAAGTGTTCTTATGCTATTCAAAAACACTGTATTAATGAAAACAGATTAGACATTACCACCAGTATTTCAGGCATATCACAGGATTCATCTTCTGAGGGAAAGGCACTTCTTTTTCCTTTGTTATAGGAAGAAAATCAGAAAGTGAAAATGAATTATACTTGGAAAATTTTAGTACCATTTGATTAGCTCTATCACTGACTTAAGAGTCTGGCAATAGTTCAGTTCTTCAGTACTTGACTATGAGAGGTAATTGTGGTGTTTCTTGAAAAGCTTTTCTGGGTTTAAACACAATAGCTATATATGTACAGTTTTACTAATTCAGTATATGATTATCCAATAATGTAGTATTTTAAATGTATCCTGTATTTCATAGCAACATTATATCCAAGCCAATAAAACTTGGACTCATTTTGTAGTTCCTCAAATTGTTGTGGCATTCAATCAACTTCTTGTTTTAAAATCAATTAATATCTACTGTTATCTAATTCACAGTGGGTTTAATGCTAATCTAACTTTATTTTTTAATACATGAAGTCATATTTTTTATTATATACACAACTTCAATTTAGTATTCCTTGAAGGGGTTTTATCACTCTTTTAAAGTTCATTTGGATTGTTGAAATTATTTTCATTTATAAAGAATGCATCCAAAATTGTGTTTTCCTTTCCAAAACAAGAGGAAGCAGCCAAAACAGGAGGAAGCAGTTTCTTTGTTCTTGGTTATAGCCCTCTAGCCTGCCAAAATCTTATTTCTTTGCCTAAATAAATTCATTTTTGGCTTTTCAGAGGGACAACATTCTAGTCACTCCTGTATTCCTTGTGCCACTTTTACCTGTTTATTTCTGCTTGTTCACTGTCTCTTTCTCATAAATAAGAAAATATATATTCACTCAGTAAAAAGACTCTTTCTAGCATAAACATATGCTTGACTGGCTGTTTATCAGCCTGTTTTGACCAATGGCTCCTAACTGTTTGGCTTTTTTTCCTCTAAAAAGACATATTTAAACTGAATTTAAAAGAACAGCAGTGATGCTGCAATAAGGATTCATCCAATCTCCACCACAATAGTATGATTTTCATAACACCGCAGAAAACAATACCTACTCTAACTTTATAAAAAATAGTACTGTTTCAAGATTTTCTTACTTTCAGAAGACCAAAAGGTATTGTCATTTTCTTTTGTTCCTACATAGCTTCTAAAAGGGTCCTTAAAATCTACTCTCTAGTTACTGTAAAACATTCACAAGAACTATGATTCATACTCCAATACAGTGCATCCACAACAACAGAGAACTTTTAAAAGTATGTCTAAATATTCCTATTTTACAGCATTAGTCAGGTTTTGGAAGGAAATTTGTTTACTGTGATTGTATCCCAGTGATGTCAGCTAAGTTAAGTTCAAATTCAAAGACAACTGAATTCCTACCAAAAATCAAGACTTGTGTAGACAAGAGATCCAAATTAATGACCCAATATAAGCAAAAGCTTCAGTATGACCACCTCAATATTACTCTCTCCTGTTTGGCCTGCCACTAGTCAACCAGCACTTGAATGCACCAAATGACCCATAGCACATACTGCCTTCTCTCTAGCCAATATTCAGAGAATATATGAGTGATCTGAGGTTACTCTGCAGGGGCTAAGAGATATGTAGAAGACCTGTGGGCAGGGTGATTCAGAATGGGGTTACTACAGTAGAACTGGAAATGTAAAGAAGTAAGGCGTAAATCTTTTGAAAACCAGGTTTTCATTAGCTCCCACTATGGATGAAAATGTGTGTACAAAAAATTATTGTTCTACTCTCAACAATCTCTTTACAATAATATTTGAAAATGTATCTTTGTCAAAGTTTTCAACTCTGAAAAGTTAAAATCTTGAAAGCAAAATAGATTTTTGTTGAAAGCTTTACCTGCATTTTTCTTAGACTTACTTGTAGAATCAGCTACATTTTCCAATATTGCAGCTAGACTTAAGGTTATCTCTGCAAGCATTACACCATTTGTGTCAGCTATGCTGCTATTCTGAATTACTTCATTTATTATCCAGAGTACATGAATCCACTAAAAATGGGAGCAGGGGAAAGAAAAGAATCAAAATAGAGTTAAAACAAAGGTAGATGGGGTTTGCAATCAAAACTGTTTAAAAGATGCATGAATGTGGACACAACTTCTTTCTTGAACTTGGCTTCTTTTTCTGAATGCCACCAGACTAAGATGCTAAATTTATGATGCTCCAAAGCCCCTATTTCCTCATACAGAAGACTTTTGTTTTTAATTTTAGAATATTATTCTCCTTTTTATTATTTTAGAAAGGTTTATGAATGTTCTACAGGCACAACTTTTATATTTTGTCATAGTGTGCTAAGCCTTGCAGCAGATTTGATCATTTGCCTCTCATTTATCCACATATCTTCCCACTTAAGCCACATAAAAGAAACCTGTATGCTCCTGTTGTACACACAGAGTACACTACCTTCTAGAGAATCTCTGAACAATTTTAATATAGAGATTAGGGCCACAAAATTAACTCCTCCAGAAACTGTTTAGTTAGCATCAACTGACAGCCCAGAGAAACGGGTGTAAGTTACCCTTCAGAAGACTGCATTTCAACAAAAGCCTCTCAGTCTCAGGGAAGTTCAAGGTAAGGCTGTGGCTCTGTCCTCTGGGCCAAATACTATTGACCTCCATCTCCCTGTAGGGTAGACCCCCCTGTAAGCTGTAGGGTTTGGGCCACTTTTTTCAACTGATCTAGGGAACTTTCTTAAAATATATCAATATTTTCCATCACAACACACAAAATGCTCCTTCTTACGTCATGCCTGAATGCTTTAACTCTTTTAGCTTCTTTCCACCATGGCCCACTGGCAAAAAATATGTTACCTTACTGGGAACAGGCTGAGAGATATTTTGATACTGGCATATGGGAGCACAGTGTGTTCAAAGTGTATATACAAATCAAGTTTTCAGTGAAGATTTACCTGCATTTTTACCATAAGAAATTGTACTTAAACTGGATACCAATATTTTATCTTGAATTAACTATACCAGATTGCATTCATGATAAGATAAATACATTATAATAAAAGAGTACTTGGTAAGCTTTGCATTCGTGAATATATTTTAAATAGTCACTTCCACTTGTTTGGATTCGCTTAAGTCCTGTCTTACACTTCTGCCACAAAAACATTACTACATCAACAAGTATTTCTTTGTCAGGCTGGATATTCTGGAAAGAAAAAATAACATAATTGTAGAAACAGTCTCAATGCATATAAACAGTCTCAAGACATTCAGTACATGAATAGTCTCAATTTTTTTCAAAGCAAATAAACTGTTATCATACTTAACTTTCTTATAATGGAAGACAACATTCTGAAAGTTTAAGATTTTTTTTATTTTTTTTTTTAAGTAATTTCTGGTAGACCACCCAAGCTTTTCTTCTCCCAACAATACAATGGCTTTAGAGGTCATTTTTTTCATTTCCCTTTTTTATTGTCAAGCTCTTAAAAGTAGCAGACCAGGAAAGCAGTAAAATGAAAATTATATGGGAAGAGACAAGCTATTGACTACCTGTGAAATGTTATAACACTCAATATATTCTAGGGAAACTAAGTAATGTAATTTAACAGTTTATGGGGGCTTTTTTTTACTATGGTATTCAAATTTTTGTAGAAGAAGATTGAAATTAGAAGGTTTCATTTTGCATTAACAGAATACTTCTACAGGTTGTTGTTGCATCTTAGATGAGGGAACAGTGAAGAACAACTTATACAACTAGAAAAATGGTTTGTGTGGAATATCTAACAACTGAAAGAAATATTAAACACGTCTCTATCTTGTGAAGAGAATAATTAGCAAATTCAAAACTCTATTCAGTTAACCTCCTAATTAACACATTTTTAAAGGCAATAGAGACTGTCAACACTGTGTTAAACCACATTTTGAACAGTGATTAAGGATCAGTAGACATCCTTGTTGCCATTTACACCAGAGTTGGACTAGTATCTCAGGTACAATGAAACTCAAGCCCACTATGTCCACACTATCTGTACACTCATGTGTATGAGCTTAAGATTTCAAGGATATTGATATTGAGAGGTGGGGGGAGAAAAAGAGACTGAAAAAGAAGTGAATCAAGATTACTTTGGCCATTCATTTGGTGGCAGAAAGCTGCTAGATTGGCTCAACAACATCATGAAACTTTACCATCAGTGAATTCTCTGCTAATCAGGAGAGAATTTGTCTTTCTTCCCTGGACAGATTAGGTACAAAGGAGATTTGTGTGGAAGTGTGAAAGAACCAGAAGAGTTTAAATTCAGGTAACCTCCATGATACAGTGGTCATGTAAAAAAAATGACAAATCACACTATCTAAAGGTAAAACTACCTCATAAGCAAGATATTTTGACTGAAAATATTGCACCAAAGCAAAAATTTTTGTGCCCTGGTTAAACTCAAACTGAGGCAACATTAAAATTATATCTAAAATTAATTTTGCAGTTAAGATATATGCCAAGTAAGCAGAACAGGTTTTTTCTAGGGAAAATTTTTCATTAATCTTTTGGATCACAAACTATTTTAATGTAAATGCTAGTGGAGACATTGCACTGCAATTATTTTCTCTGCACAGCAGCACATTAAAGGAAATCTCAGTTTGAGCAAGTAAGCTAAGTGGTTACTCTGGGAATAAACTGTCAAATTTATAATGGGATTATTCTGTAGTAGAGAATTCAGCACAAAAAGTCCCACTCTGTCTTTGTTGTTTCTACTGCTTCTTTGTTTGTTTGTTTGCAGTGAGAATTTACCTTACAATGTAGGCATACTGCTGCTACAAAGCCACTATCATTCCTTAGAATAACTGCTCCCATTTCTATAAATATTACAGAAGTGTTTTCTACAGCTGAGCATATTTGCCCACCTGAATCTAATATACTTGAAGAAATTTGATCTCTGTTTGATTAGCTGAAACATGCAATTAGCCCTACGGTCTTCCAAATAGATTTAACATCTATTCAACATTTTTAAAGTAGCCTGATTATATAGCACCAATTTTTAAAAATGAAACAATTTTTTTTTAAAAAATCACAAATTGATCACATTTCATAAGTTGGTTTTTTTTTTTTATATATTCTTATGGTTTGTTACCATTCATTTGGTCTCCAATTATATGCATTCATTACAGATGAAATGATTCATTGAGAAGAAATATCTCTAATTCTATTACCTCCTTAGATGTGGAGACACAGGAAAACACTGTTGTTGCCAAAATGATAAGATCATGAGAAGGCTCTCCATGCTTTAAGGAACCCTCTACATTCAATGTTTATAAAAAAGGAAGAAAAGGAAAAGCAAGACATTATTTCTAGTTACAATCCTCTGTTTCAAAAAAACCCCATCCAGTTTTCAAACTGAATTGCTTTACCAGTTTATGCCAACAGATAATGTGGTCTAACAAATAGTAAATACAAAGGGGACAGATATTCCCAAGTTTATTCACTTTTGCGAAAAATGTTTTGGAAACGGAAAGTTTTCAAGATATTTGCAGTTTTGTGGAATGTCATAGAATTAAACAACAGTTGTTTTAACAAGTTTTTCTTGCTTTGGTGTCAAGAATTTTTACATAAATTAAGAATAGTCAAAAGAAAGTGAAACATGTCTGTTTCACTTTTTTTCCTGAAAACCTGCCTGAAAACGTCCATACATTTTACACATCTTTGCATACAACATGATGTAAGCTTAACATACATCATGCATTTTCACACTTGAGGGAAATGGTATGAAGTCATGTTTTGGGAAATGAAAAGTAGATAAAATTTA